>JAIUSX010000090.1:1800000-2321436 GCA_026573805.1 Hesperophylax magnus
ATCAAGGTTTTCAACCAAATTAGAACAAGAGTACTTACTGTCTACACTATTACTAACAATTACTAAATTATCTTCATGTTCTCATCGCACATTTTTATTGGCTGCTATCTTTATGTATGATCGCAAGATTCAACTCGAACTACACGCAATCTAGACAGTGTTTTGGATAAATATTTCCTATTTTTTTATTTGCAACATCTTTTGACTTTTCTGCAAGTCCAGGATGAATATATATTTTTTGGAATAACTTAGTGAGTAAAACCTCAAATTGTAATATATAATTATTGAAGACACTATCAGCAATTCTTAAACGACAATTTTACCCAGAAAAAGCAGTGGTAATCTTATGTTTGTCGCTTCTCATGATCTGACCAAGATTGTAGATTTATTATACTAATTTATAATTATTAATATAATGTCTCAATTATCTCCTCGTGTTTAAAATGTCATGTCAATGATTTACTATTGAGTATTTTACAGTGACTGGTGAAGCGGTTAAGAGTGTTTTCTAAACATAGTGTGCCGCAGGCTACCATCTAATCCTTAATTATCCTTAAAAACCACATAATGGGAAAATCTTTTTTTCATATATTGTTTACGCCAATATTGGCTAATTGTTGATTCATGGAGAATTAGTTTACTGGCAATGACTTTTGTTCGTTCTCCTCTCTTTCTCCTCTTTCTCCTCTCCTTCATACCTCTCCCCTGTGTCCGGGATTCAGTCCAAAACCAACAGCCGTAACGCGAAGTGAACATTATATTACCTATAACATTATATTACAATCAGAAAATCATCACAAACGCATCGCAATAAATAAAATTTGTTAAATAAAAACTATGGTGAAAGTAGCATCCCAACAAGTGAATGTTCCTCAACCTCTGTAAGTACCTTCTACCTTCTAAAACTCATTGCCAAAGTAACGAAAATAACATTAAATAATTAATTTGTTTATTAGAAGGTCCACAGCTTGAACATATTTTAAAGGGTCTGCGCCGTGTATAATACATTTTAATGAAGTTGTTAGTACGAAGTAACATATAATTTATTTTAAATATATTACAAAATAAATAATCCAATATCAAAAAAAATCGGATATGTGTATTCAACACACTATCTAGGTTACAAACCGATTCATTAGAACTTTGTGATCATTAAAAAAGATAGCTGCCAAAAATTTGGGAATAAAATTGTTGAAAGATAATATTGTTATTTCTGAATTTGAAATATGATTTTTTTTTTTATTTATTGATTTTATTTTAGTAATTTGTACATTTAAGATTACAAATGACTAATTAATTATTACATTTAAATATACTATGTTTTTTTTTCTTTCTTGATATGGCTCCTACACAACATCTTAAACTTTTCAATTGGGGCAGACTTAAGGTTTTCCGGCAGCGCGTTATAGTATTTCATCCCTTTATAAAATATACTATTCTGGGTATTCGCTTTGTCCTTCTTTGGTAGCCTGATTTCATTGCACGTCCTAGTTTTATGTTGGTGTATGTCCTTGTTGTATACAATTTTATTCGAAAAATATTTGGGTAGCAGGTTGTTTACTATTTTGTGTAAAAATATCATCGTGTTCAAGGTCAACATCTGTTTCACCGTTAGCCAATTTAGTTCGTTTAACATTTTATTTACTTTTGAATATCTATTTCGTCTGAGTATTGTTCTCATTGCCCTATTTTGGAGAATTTGAAATTTATTTTGCTCTCGGTCGTTACACAGGAAAAGGGTAGTTGAGCAGTAATTAAAATGTGGAGCAATAATGGAGTTATAAATGGTGATTGCAGTTTTTTCGGACAGTTTTTGGCGAATTCTTCCCAAGAAAGATATCTTTTTTCCAATTTTCTTTTGGGTATATTCCGCATGTTTGTTAAAGTTGAGTTTGGAATCTATTATAACTCCTAAGTATTTTATATCGGTAACATTTTCAATAATTTCACCATCAATTTTGATTTTGCTTTCACTGGATGTCTTCTTATAACCAATTACCATACATTTTGTTTTTTTTGTATTTAATTTAAGCTTATTTATTTTTAGCCATCTTGATACATTATCTAGTTCATTATTTAAAATATTTATTAGTTCTTCATAGTTTTCTCCAATTATATATATAAGTGTATCATCGGCAAATAGTCGTACTTTGCATTTTGAAAATATTTTCACCATGTCATTAATATAGAGTATGAACAATAGAGGTCCAAGGACTGATCCCTGTGGTACTCCTAATTTATTTTCCATTGGTTTTGAAAATTGATTATTAATTTTTGTTAACTGTATTCGGTCTTTCAAATACTCTTTTATTAATTTAATGGCTAGAGTTGAGAAACCAATTTCTTTAAGCTTTCTTATCAATATTTCTCGATCTATGGTTTCGAATGCCCTTTGAAAATCCAAGAATATTGCTAAGATAAATTTATTACTATTCATTCCTTCTTTCCATTCTTCAACGATTACATTTAACGCTGTTTCACAAGAATTATTACATCTGAATCCCGATTGTTCTTGGTATAAAATATTGTGTTCATCTAAGTATTGCAATATTTGTTCTTTTATTATTACTTCAAGTATCTGTTCATATTTCGGTAAGGTGTTTATTGGTCGAAATTCTTCACATTTTCTGGTATTTTTAACCTTTGGGACCGGTATAATGGTAGATAGTTTCCATGACTGTGGAAATTTTCCCTCTTCAATTGTCTGATTAATAATATTTAATAGAGTAGATCCAATTACTGGAAAAGCATCTTTTATCACACTAATAGTTAATCCATCTGAACTGTTTTTTGATTTAATTTTCTTTAAAATGTTAAATAAATATTCTGCAGTTATTTTTCTGAAGACCAATAATTTTTTGTTTGAGTTGTTATTATCATTTGTGGGGTTGAAAACAATGTTAGGTATTAATTTGTTAATTTGAGTGATGCTTTCTATAAAATATTTATTAAAGCTATTAGCCATGTTTTCTTCGTTTATATCTTTTGGGAAGTTTACTATTTTTATGTCGTTTTTGTTATCGCCATGTACTAATTCTTTAATGCTTTTCCAAATTTTTTTGGGATCCCCTTCTTCCGATTTTATTTTATTTTTTATGTACTCATTATGCGTTCTTTTTATGTCTTTGGAGTATTTATTTCTCATTTTTTTGTAGTTATTCCAATCCATAGTATTATTAGTAAGGCGTGCTCTCTTGTAAAATGTATCTCTATCATGCTGCATTGTGCGTAGTTCTTTTGTGAACCATTTATTATTGTTTCCTTTACGTATCTTCTGTTCTGGAACTACTTCATCAATGGATTTTTTAATGTTTAATATCATCTGGTCAGCTTTTTTGTTATATTCCATTTGATTTATTTCATTCCAATCAATAGTCTCTAAGGTCTGAATGAAGAGTTCTTTATTGTATCTTTTGTAATTTTTAAATGTTATTACTTGTGTTTCTTTACTGGAGTTGTAGTTTTCTCTGTCATTTAATAGAATTTGAATCATATTATGGTCGGTAATTTTATGTTTATCTAATACATTAACACATAGGTTAAATTTATTTGAGATAACCAGATCAATCAATGTTTTAGAGGTATTAGTAATTCGTGTGAAATCTTTAACTAATTGTTTCATACCTGCAGTTTGAATAATAGATTTCAGTTTTTTTGTGTATATGTCTGCATTTGCTTTAACATTTATATTGAAATCTCCAACTATGATGTTAATATTTTCATCTTGCAAATTTTCCATGCTCCATCTTTGAAAATATGTTAAGAAGTCGCATTTACTCGTGTTTGGTGATCTATAAATAACAGTATATACACCTTTCTTGATTCCTGATTTAATGCTGATGGCTAAAATCCAACAATGTTTTTCATGTTGGTGATTTGATATCACTTCATATGGAACTTTATTACTTAAGAGAATCATCACTCCTCCTGTATGTCTGCTATGCGAGTCACAACGGATGGTATTATAATCATCAAATATAATTTCACTATCTTGGATATCTTCAGTCACATGTGTTTCACTCATCATAAGCATAAAAGGTTTCTTCTCTTCTAAAAGTATTTTGACCTCTTCGTAATGTGCTATGATGCTTTGTATGTTCAAGTATATAATTTCATCTTTCTCGTAACTTTTGTTTATAAAAAAGAAATTCTGCTCATTTTTGCTTCAAGTTTTCTTTTATAAATTGGGCATTCCTTACTCATGGCTGAGTGACTACAATTTAGTTTCAGTCCTAATCTTTTACTTGTCATTATACAATTGATGCACTGAATATCCTCATCCATGCAATCTTTAACGTCATGATTTTTTGCGCATTTTGGACAAGATTGATATGAGATAAACAGATACGATGTATGATAATTAGGTCCCAGAATTTGAGTAGATAAAGACGTTTTCCCGGTAAGACAGGGATCCTGGGTTCGATTCGTAATTGAGACTGTTAAATTTTTTGTTTGTGTATTGTTCTGTTTCATGTTTCCTTTACATTTGTTAGGAAATAGTCGTGTAGACACACGTGAGCTTGAAATGTCTAAGTTCTAACGTCCTTATTTTACGGGTTTTAGCATTTTCACAGTCTACCTTAGCTTAGCTCGAATCCCTTCGTTTCATGATCCGTCGCTTATATATAGTCAGGTAGCTTGCGCACGGCCGTTCATTGAAAGCTCCTTGCAGCCGGCTACGGCGCTAAAGCGCTACAGAATGATAACGTATGACTCCGTCAAGGCAACGAAACGCCGTAGAACACTGCAGAAAACCGTAGAACGTTATGAAACATTGTAAAACCCGGTATAACGCTCCTCTCTCCGCGAGCTGCAAGCACTCGGCACTTCGCTCACTATGTTAACGTCGCGTCGCGTCGTGGCTTGAATAATTAACTCAGCTTGACTTATATCTATATTATGTCACCATTACACAGCCCGGGCGGGAGCTGTGTACTGTCTGGCTGGAGGTTTAGTCTCAATTCATACAAAGACAAGACAAAGGAAAAGAACTATAAAAAACATTGTTTTCTTGTTTGACTGACTTTATTTTCGGAAAAAAAAACAAGATAACCGGTTGTGTTTTTTACATTAATGAATTAAATTGAATTCTAAAATTATTTACCTTGTCACGTGTCACCATAATATTAACATATCTAATTTAACTTATATAACACGTGAATAATCACCGTTTCACAATTTTAGGATTCGTGAAGCTGAAAGTATTTAAAAATATATATTTTCCTCATGACGCCTTGCCTTTCAAAAACAAATACTCGCTTTTTTTCTTTATGTAAATGGCTGAAGTTCCCAGCGCGGTGGACTCGGACTTTACGCAGAGTTTTTAGAAATCCGATGTAGACAGTAACTTTCCTCTATGGATGAATGGAGATTTTATTACTGAGTCAATTGATCCATTAATGTTGGTATCTTACCAAAATTTCAGAAAATCTTGATCACATAGATCTTGAGAAAACGGCTTTAAAAAGTCAAACCCAAATCTCACATTTGTTCCCGTGAGATTTGTAATTTTTCCGAAGATGTAATATTATAAAGATTTTATTATTGATTCATTTTCAGACTATACATTTTAGTATGTATCCGAAATTTCAGTTCGTTCAGTGCAATAGATCATGAGAAAATTGTTTTCAAAGTTCGAACCCAAGTCTTGCATTTGTTCCATAATGGAGATTTTGTTATTGATTCAACTGTAAGTTAAAAGGGACTCAAGTTGGTTTGTTTCAGTGGTCAGAGCACTTCCCCGGCAAGGAAGATGTCCTAGATACAATCCCTAGATCCTAGCTGATTATTTTTTATTTCCAGTGTTAATCGCTTTATCTCCTGTCTATTATATTGTTCGTTTTATGACTAGTATTTGAGAAAATTCCTGACGAAGATACATTTGAGAAAAGGTGAAAGACTATAAGAAGAAAAAAAAGCCCGGGTGATATGATTTGAGATTTCTACGGCCAAAAGTATTAAAGTGATTTATTTTATGGTGGTATAATGCATTGCCCTAAGTCCTTATTTAGGCAACGTTTCATATAGTAATACAGTGTCCATCATCAGGGCAGATGGCAGACGCGTCTGTCCTGATGATGTACTCTGTAATGCTTTCCGAAAAGTTTGAATAAAGAAGGAGCTGAAACTAATTAATATTTTATAAAACAAGAAATGCAAACGGAATATTTTTTTAATGCGGCACAATAAAATTTATTCCTAGGCACGTCGTTTGATAACTCCTCATTCCTGGTTCAGATGCTAGATACGTTTGAATATCTGATTTTATGAAGAAAGTGGTAGGGACCCAGCAACAAATTAACTACATCTTAATAAAGTAATGAATGACAAATTGCACATATGTACATCAGTAATATTGTTTTGATGAAATAAATATGATTCGTGCAATTTCATAAATGTTTCTAGTTTTAGTTCATTCCAGCCCCGATGAATACGAACCTGTGTACAAAAGTAGTTATGCATTCATCTATTTACTTTTCAGTCTATAGTAACAATTTATCAATATTGTACATATTACATGTGTATTTTATTTGAATGTGTACAGGTGTCATCAGTTCTTATATTTAAATGGTCTTATGTCTTATCAGGTTTATATTAGTTCCTAGTTAGGCAGATTGTCCATTCTAAGGAACCAAATGGTTGTGATAATGCTGATGAACTATGTTATGTAAATCTAAAAAAAGTTTTTATTAAGTGCCATTAATAGGTAATTATGTATTATTTTAGATGACAATGTGTAAGAGTTTTTCATAGAATTGCCTATAATGTTAAGACAGCCTACCTTCCTACACAATGTATTTTGTACAAACTATATTATATCTGAGGTATCGCTAAGCACGCGCTTTCACTAGGTCTGGTGTCACAAAATAATTAAATGATATTCTGTATTTTATCAGGTATTTCTAGGAACGTGTTCTATGTTCAACGAAATATTTCATTGAAAACTAATCAGATAGTACGAAATGAGAATTCGTAGAATATTTTGTTGTTTAGGGGATGCGTACATAGAATACAAAATAGTTTGTCTAGTCCACAGGTTCTCAAACTTATTTCGACCACCGCCCACTTTGAGATTAAAAAAAAACATAGTGCCACCTATATTTTTTGACTAAACTACTTTATACCCATCTGTTGCAAAACTTAAAAAAAAAAATGCATAGTATATAATTTTGAAATATGCATTATTATATGGACAGGATAGATAGGGTGCGAGTAAGTTAAAACAAGCAAGATAATCTTGTCAATTTATTCAGGGTTCCAAATATTCTGTTGTTTAACAAAAACTTGTTATAAATTGATTTCCAAAAACACGGCAGGAACTGAAGGTGGATAGTCCGATACAGTTTCCATATAAAATTTGAGGAACCGTTGACGGTGATAGAAAAGATTTAATTCCATTATTAGTGATTTACTTAATTTCAAAATTTGTCGCTTTTGTAGTATTTTTTGCTATACGGAAGTAAAACAAACTATTATTATTTAATTCAGTTAGATGCCGTAGAATTTTTATTGATAGAATTTGTCTGCCGTCGCCTTTCTAGATTTCCTTAACGCCCCCTAATTTTATTTGAGCCTTCTACTGCCCCCTCGAAAGCCTTCAGCGCCCACAAGGGGTCGTTACCGTTCACTTTGAGAAAGACTGGTCTAGTCTATAGTTAGTTATAAGATAGAACATTGTACAAATATATTATATATTCGTACAAAACCATTTAGGTGATTTTACAAATATAATTTTTTTTTTATTACATAATAAATTATTTTACAGAGCATAATAATAAACAAACTTGATATAGATATTGCAGAAATTAACCTTTTAACACCACAGTAGAAGCAAAACATATTAAGGGTTATAAACATAAGGCTCTGATTTAATATTATCAAATTTAATTTTTAGAACACCATTTGAATTTTAGGTTTTTCCTTTACATATTCAACTATATTATTATTCAATCTATAAAAAAACAATTTAACTATAAACAAATTCTTAAAGTTAAATTTTTTTTAAATCACAAAAATCGATGTTACAAGATTATTGAATACGGCTTAAAAGTGAGATAATATTTATGTACATACGAATGTTAGAGGGAGAGCGATTATATAAAAAAAAACGATAATAATTATCAGGTGTAATCGACTGCTGTGAAAAAAATTATAAAACACGACTTATTTAATATAGAGCAAAAACGTCTTTACATCAGAGTTAAGTAGTATTTAAAGAAACACCAGGAATTTTCTCATACCTATAGCATATTAAATAACAGAACCAGAATTGTTTTTAAATATTTTTCAGAGCATATTTTGCGATATTTTTCTACCTAGGGAATTTCATAAAATTAATTGTTCAACTCGGCGTCCGAATGGAGATTACTTTAAAAATAACATGTTATGTATATATTTGAGGGCTTAAAAACTTACAGTAGTATTCAATTAAATATGTTCAATGACGAGACAATGCCATATAATAGAACGCGCGGCCCTGTATTTGGGCAGACGTGCGGTTGAATTCGCCCTATCAAATCTCTAAAATAAATTGGGAATCTTAACGACATAAGTGATGAAGTCGAGTAAAAACAATATTCGGTGCGCTGCCCGACGTAATGAACGGACCTATTGTCGACTTTGCCCTAGAAGGCCTAGAAAATCGATCTTTTCATGGGGTTTATTTTAATTATTTACGATGAACGTATTATTCAAATCTCAAATGTTTCCTTTGGGAAGTTACTTCTAATTCAACCTCTAGAAAAATACAATCTGGTGCTTACCGCTAATTTTATAGATGAAATTTTTTTTTATGGTATGGTCTTGTTTTAATAATCTTAAATATAAATAAATTCATCCGCAGGGATCCCTCTTTGAGATTTTAGTAATACGTTCATCAAAAATAATTCAAATGTGAGCGTCGAGCAAACCACCATTATTAGAGTCTTGTGTTGCCCTAAATATGTGCCCTTTCGCTTTTGAGAAGACCGCGATCCGTAATTATTTTAGCTTAATCGAAATGCTGTTTGGGGTTATCCAGCCACACTATATTATTATAATCATCGTCATTAATTAAGTGGAATGATTAAGCATGACGGGAGACTTGAGGTAGATGAACCCCGCTGACAGGTGTCTGTCAGGCGGGCTAAGTGAATCAATGCCTTCAATTATTAATACGCAATTAACCTGCTGTATGTTAGCACGAAATTACACTTAAATCAATATCGGCAAATGTAGCACCTATTTACAAAATACTATCTTGAATAATCAGAGGCGGCTCGTGGCATTTGGGTTACTAGAGTGCTAATATTACAAAAAATGGCTTAATTGATGTTGTTGAAGCTGAAAATGATTTTTTTTTTTTTCGAAAAATTGATTTTTTGTATGAAGATTTTCAGGAATTCCGTGCAGTGCACGGCTATACTGAAATTTCCTGAAAATCTTCATACAAAAAATCGATTTAAAAAAAAAAAAAAAAAATCGTTTTCAGCTATAACAACATCAGAAATGACATTTTTTATAATATTAGCACTCTAGTACACCCAAAAGTCACGAGCCGCCACTGCGTTGAATTATGTATTGGTTTTTAAAAGAAAGACAAACATTCCCGGGTTACGAATAACCTGACAATATTTGAAAATCTCCTACGATCACCGCAGTAAACGGAATATATTGATTGTGTTGTGATGGAGGACTTAGCCAGCCAAGGAATTGAACACACTATGCCTGGGCGGGACTCAAACGCGATGTCAACTCAGCCACCGACTGGTCTACCCAATTCCGATATTGTGTAGGTGTTCAGTTTTCTAATTAAACAACCAAAACGAATGGTATTACTGTTTGTTATTTATACACCATGAATCGGGGGGTCGTGGTCAGTGTGTCCAGAAGCGACGTACGTGGGAATCCAAACTTCCCACTGCAGTGCAAGGATTTTTTGGTCGGCTGGAGAAGTCAAAGGGTCTCCCACTATCGGCCTCTCCCGATCCGGTCCTCCACGCAGCTGGTGGGCAATAGTGTTGCTAACTCCTAGGGCAGATTTAGCTCTAAATTGAGGCCGTCAGCTCCAAAAAAGTAATTTAGCTTCTTTTTTAAATAGAAAACTCAACGAAAAATAACAATTTAAAGGTAATTTCTTTAGAAACCGGTTATGTTTGTGTTGAAATATTGTTTTTATTCCTCAGAGTTTTGTTAGCCGCCACCCCCTACCCCCAGGAAACAAAAATAATTTCTCTGGTCATGCCCTCACCGAGGTACATGAAATTCGGGTTTATTTCTAATCAGAATTTCTCTATACACCCCCCTCCCTCCAGGATGGTGAATTTTCGCTTCGAACTTAGGCTATATATGTTTTAGCTCCTTTTTAGCTTCTTTTTTGGGAGAGGTCAGGCTTTATCAAATCAAGTTGGTGACACTGGTGGGCAGACGCATCCGCCACCAAGATCTGGTCACACCTAAAACAGCGAACCCGGGAAAACCTGCCGACTAACCAAACGTAGCAAACAATTTGGTAGAAATGTTGGTTTTCCAATACATTATTCCCGGTAGTAAAATAGGTATTATATAATTTATTATTGAATTCGGTAATAATTATATCGCGAGAGCTTCAATACCTACTTCGAGTACTGATTTATATTGGTTTCCGCCTTGTTAAACATAATTCAAGAACGTATTTAATATGTTCCTTAATTAACAAGTATAATCGTCATAGAGGGATTCAGATAAGAGGTTTAAAGACCCGCTGAAGTATTCATATTACAATATAAATGCAAAGAGGAGAATAGTGTTTATTAATTTTAATGGAATATAATATTAATTGTTCGTAATTTAAAATGTACCTACATGAATAGGTACCCCAAAATTCATGAGAGTGAAAATATTGCAAATTACGTAGATTACCCTGAGCTTCGCCACCCCGAGCTTTACTGCCGATTCTATCGCTGGCCACACACGTGCCAGGAAATTAATCCAACACTAAATATAGATTTACAGACAGGGGTTTTGATGTTGGTGTTAGCGAGGATCTCAACTTGAAAGCTGACTAAACTCAACGTCGTTCTTAAATATCAGTTTTATTTGCATACAAAGCTTTGACCTCTTAAACCCTTCTAAATATAAATGATAAAACTACATATTGCGTGGGACAGCTATTTTCTTCTTCTCATTTCCTTCTTTCTTCTTGTTTCGTGCTCATTTAGAAATTTAAAAAAAATCTCTGATTCTCAATATATCATTTTTTATATACATATTATGTAGTGATAATACATTGTTATAGTCCTGTAATTGGTTACTGGTTCTGACAGACCTGCGTGTATCAAATGCGGATCTTCGAATGCACACGGTGTATAAATTACGTATTTAAAAATAATACTTTTTTTTTAAAGCTTGCTAATTATTTATTTTGGGAAATCTTGAATTTTATACCAACCCGTGAGGGAACGGCCTAAAAAACCAAAGTACGCATGACGTCAGGAGCTATGAAAAATTCTAACTAAAAATTTTTCGCCACCATAAAAACAACATTTAAAAATACTTGTTTGCAAGTTTTTTAAGCCTGTGACAGACTTCGCTACAAGCGCGCTATTTTTCGTGGCTTAGTCACTTTCAGCATATCGCTCATCATCCATTTCCACTGGTAGTGAATGGCGAGTGATATGCTGAAATAGGCTAGAATGTGTATAGCGTAATGTGTCGCCTACCATGATCACTGAATTGGCTTAATGTACATAGGACCTTTTGACTCCTAGGTTAGTCAAATTGACTAACGCTTAAAAAAAGTTGTGTTTTTTTTATGTTAAATTTTACCGTAAATGAAGAAATCTAAGATCTAATTTCGGGCACACGGTCACGCTCACAAAACACTTCTACGATTAATCTTTTCAGTCGTAATGATGTAATCCAATATAATCTATATTTTCTTTAAAGGTCCTCAATTTTCTCTCAGTACTGCTTATTCTCTTAACCATTCTTGAACTTGAATAAGGTTGAGTGTGCGCATAGGATTTCAGTCCAAATGTCTACTTAAGCATCATATCAACATCAAGTTTGCCTTCTTGGAACCCTCTTATCTCATAACCTTACCCACGTGCAAACAAACAAGGAATCCTTATGGTCAAAAAGCAACATAAAATTTCACCGGTATTGAAAAATACTATTTTTTTTTTACTGTGAAAACATTAGGCATTTATATTTCATCATATAATAACAAATGGGTGGCACCCTTAACCCCTCAGACCTCTGGAATGCTGATGCTGTCAGAGAGTCGGAGAATGTATGTGTAAAAATAAAAACTGTATTTAAACGCTTTCTCATTTTGTATTAGAAAAAAATAAAAATTTTGAAATAGAAAATTTTGTAATCAAATGTAAAAAGTTTTAAAAATGGCTCATTTACGTTTTTTCGTCTAAACATTTAATTTAATAGGCTAATTACAAAAAATATATATTTTATTAGACAAGTGTATTCTAAACATTATTGCGACTTGTGTACCTTTGGTTTAATGGAAGTGAATGTTTTAATTATTCTGTTGTTATTTTCTAGATTTTAATATGAAGCTTGGAATTTTTTCTTTGTTACACTCAGGTACATTTCAGAAAAGGTTCGACTTAAATAACTTGCAGTTTATTTTCAATTGTTGAAAAAATTGGTTATACCTACCAAATGAACTCCATTTAAAAAAAAAATGCAATATTTATGTTCTCTTCTCATTTATTTACTTTTAAATTCTGCTAATCTGAGAAACTGAAATGATGAGAAAGTTACCGCGATCCGAAAATTCCGAAATTGCGCTGAAAGTAGAAAATGGAATTGCTATTTTTAATGGCGTGTTCAAACACCGTTTACCCTCTTTTAATTGAACCTACACCTTCGACCAAAAACAACCCTAATGGACTACTCGCCAAGTAAACATACAGGATTACAGTTTCCGCCCTGTTTTTTTGTACATATTACAATGTATATACTTGTACAGAAATTAAGTGCTATTTCGCTCTGTTGAATCAATGTTGCCTGACTTAGTGGTAAATTAAGCTATTGTGCTTCCCCCCCCCCTCTGCTGTTTCCCGAGCCAACGTTTCGGACAGTCTTTGAGTGTCCGTCGTCGGGGCATATATACAGAGTGTAATGTCTGAGAAATGAATTCCTTCAAGCGTTTAAGAAGAAGAGCAAACAAAAGGAAAAAATAGTGTTAATAATATAAGATTCACTAAATCATTAAAAATACCCAATTAGTAACAGTGACAGAACTACCAAACAATTTTCAAGGTAGATAGATGTATAAACTGGTTGCGAAAGGGTTCGTGTTAATAAAATAACATATTATTGCAAATCAGCACGTGTATTTCTGACTTACATGGAACATTTAAGAGTAGTAATATAGCATAATATCACTTACTTAGGCCATTTACTCAATACAGATCTCATTTACACACACTATATAAAACCACTGCACTCTGAGAGAGTATTGTTGTATTTTCCGTAATTTACAAAATACTTTGTCTTCCATCATACCTCTCACCACTCGTGCGTGTCAGTTCACTCGCTGCTTACACAAACTTACACAATCAACGGTACTTCAGTTTCATACATAATTACACAATTTACATATCACCGTTTGATCTCAAAATGAAGTTGCAAATGAACAGCGTGACAGACAGGAATATCATCTCGGCTGGATTTCCAGAGCAAGTGTGGCCTTTTCAATCATGACTCCATGACGAAATGGCCGTCAGTGTGCAGGATAGATAAATGACCTTTAATTACAACGTCCTTCAAGAATCAAGTAATGATGGCGTTACTGACCGATTGATTCCGATTCGCCATCCTGTCAATCCAGAGGTGATCCAAAGCTCCGGACCATAAATAAACCATTCACTAGATCGATATCTTTGGGCTTTGTGTATGAAACAAATTGGTCCCAAAAAAACATAGAAATGCCAATATATAGACAGTACAGTTCTCATTCGGAGCCTACTTATTATATCATACACCAATGAAAATCCCTGAAAGTTTATTCCAAAGACAAAAAAAAAGTTTTTCATTGGTCGATGTTAGGCAACAATATGACGTCACAATATTCACGGTTTCAATTTTCGATCGGAGTTATACCCCCCTGCTCTGGGCTGTCATAAAGGAATTAATCTTACCCACATTTTAGTTTCAAGGTTCAGTGGTTACTTCGCACAACCGAAGCGACCCAAAAATACAGGTTTGGCAGTAAAGCCAATACACAATGGTAAATTCTTAATGATGGAAGTGCCACACACCGACATCTAAAAGGATCCACACACCTTGTTACAAAATCCTTTAAAATTGCGTGATATTATCTTCACATTAAAATTACGTTCAAAATACTTTAATTCTAGTTCCATAATTTAATTATAACCCCATTTTCTACCCATTAATTTTCCTCTCCCTTCTCATCCATCTCTTTACACAATAAATAATGTATCTTATATCTCTTCGAATAAATTTTTTATTAGTTTAATTTCACCCGGGTACAAAGTTTAACCATTTCTAAAAAAAGAGAAATTTTATATTACTTTTAAATTTTCGTTCAGTTTAGCCATTACCTGGGGACTTAGAATTCCACAGGATTTACATAGAATGGTTAAGGACTATCCAGCCCGAATTTTCCTTTGAATAATTGATGAAACATATTCATTCAAAAACATATTTAAATACTTTTTTTTCACCTTTTCCGGTTATGTTAGTGCTTTTAAATTCTGTTTGAAAGTAATCCTTGTTTTAATTTGATTTATTTTCGAATGGTAAATCTTTCAAAGCACTCGAGTAATAAATTGTAAAGTTAAAACGCTTTAATATATTGATCAGTTGCCTTTTACTATAGAGTTTATATTACTTTGATTTCCCAGCTCGAAGACCGATTGTCTTCTTTGAATCATTAAAAAATGCCATATTCCATCAGAAAAAACGTTGGATCTAAAAATCTATTTTAAATTAATATTACGTTCCAACTATCTTTCTTGTTTGAAGCTTGACGAAAAAATTGTTTTGACGAACTCTGCGGCGATGGCTTTGTCATTGTCACTTCGTTAATACTTTTTTACGAAAATAACAAATTTTGGCGCATTAGGACGTGCACTGGCATATTAGAAAGTTTTTTTTAAATCACTTATTAAAACAATCATTCAAAACGAAAATAATTTTGAGAAGAAGAAAATATCGTAGAATGTGTGACTCTGTGAACTTTTAAATAAATTGTCCACTTTTAATAAGTTATTTTCAAACACACCTATATCGGTTGCCGGTGCATAGGGCACGCGTGAAGTGGTGTGAAATATTACAGCGTAGATAATTTATAAAACTGTTAATATTAATGTTGAATGTGAGTTATTTATTTTTGGGATATCTACCGAGTTGCGCTACCTACTTCTTTATCCAACGCTTCGGACCTTCGTCAGGGCAGATGTGTAATCTTATCTATTCTGTAAAATATGTGATTACACATCTGCCCTGATGATGGATACTGTAATGCCACTGAACTTCCTAATAAAAGTGTTTAAAATTTTGTACAATTGACAAACAACCATCAACGCAAGGAAAACGGTTATTTATCAGCTGTGAAAAATTTAAAACATTATTAGTAAAACGGTTTGTATTTTAAATTAAGCCGAATTTATGGCAACAATAACACGAAAAACGATGAAAAAACTTCAGATTTTAAAAACGCCGCAGACCTTTAGAAATAAATCTGCAAACATTTTTCATTGAAACATCTTTTAACCTTTTCATACGCAGAAAAATAACTCAAAAACTCTACTCTGTTGACTACATTACAAAGAAAATGTCGAAATCAGGCCGCGCACGTTCAACTTATTTACAAAACGAATGTATTTTTATGCTTTGCATACTTAGAAAATACGTTTGACTTTCACCTAACGAGGCTTAATTCTATTTGAGTCAGATTCCAGATAAATATTTATTTGCCGCAAAGGTAGACGCCAAAATAATATATCAAAAGCAACTGAGCAACGAATTTAACTAATACAACACTGGTAAAATCTCAGAAGGGATTTATTCTGGTTCTATTATAAGGGAGATTTATGGTAACGTGTAATGCCTTCATAGTGATATTTATCGAAGTGTTTGCTGTAACAAATAACTATGATTTACTGGTAGATAAATTTGTTGTTGTTCTAAGCTTGTAGATTGTAAACCGTAATATTATGAAATATAAATACCAATTTTATCTTGTGATAGGCTTTAAAAGGATTACTATAATAATCTTTGAAAGATATGACTAATAATTCGTGATTGTATTCAAATACAGAATCAAGAGTTATTATATTAAATACGAAAATCAAACAAAATATCAACCCGTTTTTGGTTTGACTGAGAATTTTACCTTCCTCCCGAAGGACTGGGTCTTAACTTGTTTTTGTTCGTTTTTGAAGCTTTATTTAGATGTTAGCAAGTTTTTTCATACATCTAGTAATAAAAATATATAAAATATAATAACAAATAGAATCATAATATTATATGGGAAAAAAATTAAAAAACAGTTTCCCTGGCTTGAGAAATAGAGGTCGAGAAATCCTGGGCTTTCCAATAAGAGGTGTTATTTTGAATAGCCCACTATTTCGGTAGATGTTACTTTTGAAGCTGTCATTTTTTGACATTTGACAAGTAGAAACTACGCTATTAATAAAAATGGTACGATACATGCTTATCTTACTTTTTCGAAAATGAGGCTGGAGCAACAGTTACGGTGAATGGATTGCGCTATCGAGAGATGATTTATGATTTTTTAAGGCCGGAATTGGATGCTATTGATTTGGACAACGTTTACTTTCAACAAGACGGCGCTACGTGCCACACAAGCAATGAAACCATTGATCTTTTACGATTGAATATCAAAATAACACCTCTTATTGGAAAACCCTGTATATTTAACTCCTGTTAAGGTGATAATAATATTTTTGAGTGTATACAATACTTTTTTTTTAAATATATATAGCACATGTTTTACGGAAATTGTTAAGACTTGAGGCTTCCTTTATGGCACTTGGCAACTTTTGCCCCTTATAAAACACGCTGTGCTGTGTGCATGTAAGTTTAGCTAACTAACTGCTTTTTTTAAGTGCTGTGAACCTTATACATTTCTTTTAAACCATGAAAAAATGGTTTAACTGAGGATTGAGGATGATTGAAATTTAGTTGGATGACACCGAGATTTATTTTGTGCAGTAACTACTGTAAATTTTTTTAATGTCATACAATATCAGAGAAATGCGTGTAAGTGGGCACATGTATGCGTGAGTGCCACATTGATGCATTGTCATCGACAACGAGTTTATCTGCCGAGTTTCAGCTCGATCGGATGTCAAGAAGTCGGTTGATTTCTACTTCATTAATTTATTAATTGATTCATTTAAGAAGAAAAATGAAATTTAAATAGATGTTTTCAAAACCAAAAATATTTCGCAAACAAGACCAAATGTGCCTAATGACTAAATTTAATGTTTATTTTACGCTTTACCTTAGTTACCTATGATATGACACAGCGATAAGCTTCTTGGCTCTAAACTCAATAGTGGCGGGTTTGTAACCTGCGCGTAAAAATAAAGGTGACAGACCCCATTCAGAATTCAAATGGTACTTGATAGGGCTTTTTTTATTTTATTTTATTACAGTTAAAAAGATACACACTTTTAGTTTTCTAACCAAATGATTCAATACAGTCATAAAAATACATAATTCATATTATTATGTTCATATTATTATATATGTTCATATTATTAATTTGTAATTGCTTTGAAAAATTTAAATAGGTACCTATGTGACGTATTGAACATTGCACATACCAGAAATATTATTATATTTCACTATCCATAAAAATAAAAAATAATTTTAAAAATATGTTCATAAATATATGTATATGTAGTATGTACGTATCTCTTACCTGTTTATTATTTACTCTGCGCAACAGAGACACAAAGCCTATATTAATATATCTACTTTTATTAATAAGTGAACTACACCGCGAACTATACACACAGACTTCTTAGCGTCTCGGTACCTACATTTCGTTTACAATATGATATTATAAAGATTTACATTCGTATTGTGATATTATTACATGAATGTAAGTCTATCTTTCTACTCTATTTTACTCTATTTTTCATATTATGATGTTATTATATAAATGTAAGTCTATCTTTCAACTCTATTTTACGCACGTAAACAGTTTTTATTGATAAATTTAGTTTGCCTTTATTTGCTCTAACTTTTTTTTGATTTGAAGTTTTATATACCTGTACCATTATAATTTTTTTAATCATATTGTCACCTTCTATTACTTCATAGATGTCGTTGTTATTTGTAATTGATTTGAAAAATGTATGTAGGTATATGACGTATTGAACATTGCGTATATTAAAAATATTATTATATTTCACCAATGATTAAAAAATATATATACATATGTGTGTATGTGTATGTATATGTATAATATTTACGTGTATTTCACAAGTAACTCACGACTCACATATACCAACAATTCACTTAGGTATCTATGATGTAATTTTAGAAATGATTATATATCGTACATATCTTATAAATTAATATTTTGTTTATGCTAAAAATATTTCTTTAAATTTACAACCGTACTATTAAGATCATCGCGCACTTCTTGCATTTTTATCATTTTTATTTTTATTTAACCTTCCGTTGAATATAGTAATTTATATGTTTTTTTTTTTTTTAATTAGTTTTTTCTATTTCCTTATATATTGTTATCTTCTTATATTGTTTATAATCATATGTTTTGTAATTCTATAATTCGTCGAGTAATCGACGTATTATTTATCCACAACCTTACACCATTCCCCCATTCCACTCTCAATCCCCCCCTCTTTCCTAACATGCTCTCCGTACTTGCTGCTCACATTTATATTTCACTATTTCACCAGTATAGTATAACATCATGCGCGTCCTTCATAAAACTCTGCATTTATTATGATTATTTTTTTTTTATCTCTTATCTTTACCAAAATTATTTACACTTATAGAAAAACTTACATAACTCACGATGATTACTATTATGTATCAAAACTGTAGAGGACTACGCACTAAAACAGACATATTTCACAATAATATTTTATTGAATGACGATTGTTACATATTCGGTATTTCTGAAACTTGGCTAATTAATTCTATTTTAGATCCGGAACTGGCACCAACAGAATTTTACAGCGTTTTCAGACGGGATAGATCAAATAACATTACAATTAATAGCATAAACAACCAAGAAGATTCTCGTCGAGGTGGTGGAGTGATGATCATAACACATAACAATCTTAACGCTTATCCTCGCGAAGAATTGGTCTGCAATGCTGAATGTATCTGGGTAACTATTCCTCCTTCTAACTATACCTCCAAACGTACTATCCATGTAGCCTGTGTTTATCTCCCACAGGGACAAGGGTATGAAACTGCACTCAATTCATTCCTTTGCTTACTTGCTAACGTAAAAGATCAACATCCCGATGACATTTTACTTGTAATTGGAGATTTTAATATGCCCACCGTAACATGGAATATACATAACAATGATTCACACTTGACACCTGAAAACTTGAACACAATTAGTTCCTCACTTGCTGACACAATCCATTATTCTGAATTAAAACAATATAATTACATAAAAAATGCAAATAACAGAATCCTGGATTTAGTTATCTGTAATGAGGAATGCCAAGTATCTCGTGCATGCGATCCTCTTGTCAGCGAAGACTCGCACCACCCATCACTCAAAATTATGCTCAAAATCGATATACTTCCTATTATTCACGTCCCACCTAAAGAAATTTATCAGTTTACAAAAGCCAATTACGAGTTAATCAACCAACATCTGTCAATGACAGACTGGTCATTTACTCAGGAAAATTTGGATATTGACGTAGTAGTCGATTCTTTCTACAACATTTTAAACAGTACCATCAACCGGTTTGTCCCTAAACGTATCATCAAAAAGAGAAAATTTCCAAACTGGTATTCAGCTTCTCTAATTAAAATCATTAAAGATAAACAAAAACTCCATAAAAAATGGAAATCCAATAATAATCCAGTAGACTACATAGAGTTTTCAATCAAACATACCCAACAAAAAAACTTACAGAAGCATTGCTTTATTCAGTACATAAGTTCAGTTGAATCTAATATTCTTATAAATAATAAACAACTTTGGAACTATGCTAAAAGCAAAAGTAAAACAAATGGCATCCCACAAATCATGCACCTTAAAGATGAGTCAGGCACCGGTGCTCAACAAGTGTGTCAACTATTCTCTAAACACTTTCAGTCCACCTATGTTAATGATAAGGACACGAATGATCCCAGTATAGTCGATAGTTTTACCTATATGAATAATCATAACCCGATTGGGTACGTACAAATAAACAATTTTTTGATCAATAAATACCTGAAGAATTTAGACATTAGTAAGGGTGCTGGCAGTGATGGTATATCGCCATTCTTTGTTTCAAAATGTGCAAAAAATCTTTCATACCCCCTAACTAATATATTTAGAATGTCACTAAAAGCAGGAAAATTTCCTACAAAGTTTAAAGAAGCAACTATAATCCCTATTCATAAAACAGGTTCTAAAAGCAACATTGTAAACTACCGCCCAATCTCAATTTTAACTGTATTTAGTAAACTCTTTGAAAAAATTGTCTACGATCAAATTTATACAACAATTGTTCGCAATATACAAAACCAACAACACGGATTTGTACAAAAAAGATCGGTACTAACAAATTTGGTAAATTTCACGGAATATTTAACGAGCAATATGGACAATAGAAACCAAGTAGATGTAATCTACACTGATTACTCTAAGGCCTTCGATAAAGTAAACCATTTCATTTTAATTAAAAAATTAAGTCAAATAGGCATCCATGGTGACTTACTTCGGTGGCTCACTTCATACCTTCAGAGCAGACTTCAATGTGTATCAGTTGCGGGAACTAAGTCCAGTTTCTTTTCCGTGCCCTCCGGTGTACCTCAAGGTTCTCATTTAGGGCCATTATTATTTAATGTGTATATTTATGATATTCACAAATGTTTTTTACACGCCAATTACCTAGCATATGCAGACGATAAAAAAATCTACTTAGTTATCAAATCAATCGAAGATTGCATTAAACTTCAAGAGGATCTCAATCGTCTTTTTAACTACTGTGAATCAAATAAACTTGTAGTAAATACCTCAAAGTGCAATAAATTATCATTTACACGTAACAACAATAAAATTTCCTTTGATTATACATTAAACGGGACACAAATCAAAGAAGTAGATTTTATCAGAGACCTTGGGGTAATACTGGCTGTGAAATTAAACTTCATTCAACACACTGATGCAATCATCAACAAAGCCAACAAAATGCTAGGATTTATAATACGTTTAACGAAACCTTTCCGCAACCTTAAGACTCTATATTCCCTTTACACAGCGTTCATCCGTCCCCACCTAGAACACTGCACACCGATCTGGACTCCTTTTTACCAAGCTCACATTGAAAGAATCGAAAGAATTCAAAAAAAAAATTTTAAACACATTAATTATAAAAAAAACTTACATTTATCAAATTACGCCGATTCTATTAATTACCACAACTTCAACTCACTTCATACGCGACGTTTGATTTTTGACCAAATCTTATTATTTAAAATTCTTAACAATGGCCTCGACTCACCAGAGCTAATGAATTTAATAAATATTCATATTCCAACAAGATCAACACGGCAATCCCATTTGTTTCATTTACCTACATGTAGAACTAACTTTAGAAAAAATTCACCAATTCCACGTATATGTGCCCAAAATAATACTAAATTTCAAAACATAGACATTTTTAGCAATACACTTCATAAATATCGATTAGAAGTAACTCGTACGATCGAAAATTAATACAATAGTATGGAATGTATCCAGAGCATCTCCTATCCTCATCCTAAATTCCTATTCCTCCCCTCCTCACCTAAAATATATATATATATTTTTTTATGCAATAAAACTCCATCTCCAACTAATTTTAATATAGGAGACTTTTTTGGCTTGACTGTATTTAACATGTATATATTTATATTTATTTTTTATGTATAAGCTGTTTGTCTCTTACCTTTACCAATAAATAAATAAATAAATAAATAAATAAATAAATAAATAAATAAATAATATTACTTTAAGTCTAGTATGTTAGGTACTTGTATTACAAAATCTTAAAAAAATATTCCACACAACAGTTTTGAAATAAATGTATATTCTGTTCTCCGTTTTCAGGTTATCGGTCAGAATGGTTGATTAATTTTTGTAATTCAAAATTTACACATTTAAAAATGATATAAGGTATATTTACGCCATGTTTCAGAGTGGAAGATACTCTCAGTATCATCCTGGTATAAGACCATCATTCAATGATCTTCCACATTGCACAGGTACTTCTCCATCTCCTTCTCCCCTACTACCATCAGCATCACAACATACTCCATACTCCAATCCCATAGTCTCACTGGCTCTGGACGGTTGGGAGCAGTTGGCACTCTAGTTTAACATGAAAATAAAATCAAATACTTGAATGGGGCCATGTCAAGAGTCAGAATAATACAAGAGTATGTATGAGACGATGTATGAATGTGAATGAGGCAAGGAGTGTGTGCCAACACCGAGTTGTTTGGCGGTCCGTCCTCTCTGCCTATTAATTGAAACGGCGTGATAGTTAGTTAGTGTATAATTTTTTTATATTTAATAATCTCATTTCATGGAATAGTTTTTTCGTGGGGGTGTCTGGGTTGTAATTATTGAAGTATTATGGAAGAATTTTTTATAACTTCATTCTATATTATTTGTAAATCATTTAATGTGTGTTTCCCAATATATTTGTCAGATAATTTAGACGGGACTAGACTAAGCTAAAGTAGTGCCTCTTTATTTGTTTGTAGAAGATGAGCTATTCTGCCAACTATTAAATAAATATACCAACTAGTGTTATGATTTTTTCTGTGTATTGTTTAAAGGTCAGATGTTTTACAATACGTGTTTAATGATCAGACCCGCAACATTTACATATCTGTCAATCTTTCTGCTGCCTTACTCCTCTCCCGATTTTTCACCATTACAACTCAAAACATACCCCATTCGGGGATTGTAGAGTACCGACTTTTTTCACGAGCACTTGAATTTTTTCATGGTTTTATTTACGTAAAAAAACAGTAGACACTCCATGAATAACCAATATGCGTCATTTATATTTATCAAGTAACTAACTGAAGTTGCTTAATACAATCCCTTACACGAAGTTTATTGAAAACAGATGTAGACAGTAATTTTCATCTTATTTAGAATGCAAAATTTCTTCAATAATTATCAATACTCTGCGTTGAGGGTTGAAAAAGGAGATGGGGGTGGTTTTAAAAAAAATATCAAGTAGGCAGTGGACCTTCTTTAATCTCGGAATAAAACTGTAGATTTGCATAAAAATCAAACAAACGCCGCACGCCCTGTGTTCCCTACGCGGCCAGCCTCCCGCCACAGACAGTCTCCCTTATACACATAAATGGATATATAGGTGGTGTTTTGCGAGATTGTGGCACCGGCACATTATTTACTATCGCATTTGTTGCTCGTAGGGTAGCTTTTGAATGTGAGTAATGTATGTTATGCTTCAAGCTATAAATACAATAAATCTTTAACAGATTGAATACCCTACAGGCTATATCAAAGCTATGATTGTCCAGACAGGTCCTGAAACTGAGAGCAGCTTTCCAGAGAACTATTTAGTAATTCATCCATTTATCTTCCCTTGTGTTCCAACAGTACGGTGACATCAGGCGGGTAGTGCCGTTGACAGCAGAATCTCTAAAGCTCCGCGTGATGGATTGTGTTGTACTGGGAGGATCATCAATAGCAGTAATTAACTACTGCTTTGTTCTTTTGTACAATGTATGAATGTGCATTATATTATTGAACACACCAACCTCAAGTTAGTTCAATTGAAAATTGTCTTTGCTTGTAGACAGTTCAAAACCTCTGGATGTTCTTTGTTATCTTTTGAATGATTGGAACCAGTGGAATTATGGCAACCCCAAGTAAAGAATATTTTGAGATAGAAAAATAGAACAATAACAATGAAATGACAAACGTCGAGGAAATTACAAACAGAAACTCTCAAAAGTAATCGTGTTTTACATTTAGACATACTTCGTGTGACTGTATTTGACAACAAATGGTAAATTAAATTGTGAAGAATCAAGTAGTTAAGCATTTTAGTGACATATTAATATTAAAATACAATATTAATATTTTCAGGGTAAAACAGTACTGACGTGATGGCCTCCGTAGTATAGGAACAAAGCTTTTTATATGCAAGCCAGTATCGCCTTGAGCCAGATCTGAACAGCCAGATACTCCCTCACACCATCCTCTTCCCAATCTCCTTCTCCTCTCCACTTCCTTCAGCCTCACAACATACCCCAATTTAGGATACCTTAGTTTTAATGGCTTCAGACGGTTGAGAACAGTTAGAACTCTTGCACGGTTTCACATTTAGTACTTTAAAGACTAACAACACGTCCATCGAATATCATTATTTATAAGACACACCAGTTTCATACTACATACTATTGTTGTAGGTTTTTGTAGGGACGAAAAATATTTTTGGGGATCAGGAGAGGGGCACGAAATGAAAGAAAGTTGTGAAGGTCACATGTGTTTATTGGTGAGTCAGTAGCCGTGACGAGGAGATGATGTAGAACAAATTTTGAATACTCCGGTTGCTGCTGTGATGTGTTGGCAGGTCAAGCGCGGGTCAGTGAGTCGACGCCGGGCGCTGGTGACCGGGACTCGATGACTGTCAGGCACTGGCGATATGGGGAATCAATACTCCAGTGCTGACGGAGGCCGAAGGTGCGGCGGACCTTGTAGCCGGTTGAGCGGGAACGATGTGGACCAGTGAGGATGCTGCGTGTCCTCGTGGTGGTCATGGTAGCGTGGAAGAAGCGCTGGTCAGAGACACTAGAACCAGGGCGCTTGTAATCCGAGTAGCGCTGGCCATGGACGTGGCCGAGGCGCTATTATGGTGTCCCTATGGAGTCCATGATGGTACGGGCGAAGCCGGGAATATTGTCCTTTGCGCTAGTAAGATTAGCGAAGGTTAACACTTGTTGATCCTTGTAGACTGACGGCGGAATGATGACTGACTGACTGACTCGCTGCGTCGGGCTTATTTATACTACACGGCCGATGGCGACAGTAGGTAGTAAATTGCAATTAAATCGAGGCCACTCGCTCGGACTGTGTGTTTCGGGAACCTTCGACATTGCGGCGATTATGCATAGGCGGTAGACTCGAACCTTCTGGCGAGTTCTCGTAGTATCCCAGACGGACTGCAGTATTATTGTCGTCGATAGACAGGTAGGTTTTTTTTTTTTTTTTTTTTTTTTTTTTCTTCAGTAAATTTTATGAATTACAATTTTTTGTATACTTAATAACTCCCACACTAGGCTTATGCCCGTGTTGTGGTAGTCATAATGCTATAAATTCAAAATATATGTTTTTTATACATGCAAACATACATACCTACACATATATATATGCTCAGATATCTATATATGTGTAGGTATATACATACATACATAGACATACATACATGCATACATAAATACATTCTTATATAAAAAAAACATATATATATACACATACATACACACATATATATATACATATATATACATATACACATACATACATATATATACATACATACACAGACATACATAAATGCATTATATAAATACATTCATATACATCTATATATGAACACACACGAACGTAATGTGTAATCACATATATACATACATATACAGATACATGGTTAATTTTATTATAATTGTTTAAAAGTTAGAAACTCATGTATTCTTTAAAAAAGGCTCGTCCCCTTTCAAATATCCAGTTTTGGACACGTATAATAAAAAGGGATACAGTATTAGTTGATTGTATGTCCCTGTCCAACGCGTTGTATATTTTAGGGGCGATGTACCAGAATTGTCGTTGAACGAATGTGGTTCTAGTTTTTGGGACCACGCATCCCAGATTTGATGAAAAGCGGGTGTTTACTTGGTGTTGAGGAGCCACTAGCAAGTCATTTTTTCGTATGTAGCATAAGCTTATCTTAATGAATAGCTGGCGAATATCTAAGACCCTAAATTTAGTAAATAATATTTTGGAGGGATAGGTAGGATGACATTTAAATATAATTCTGAGAACTAGTTTTTGTACTGTAATTATTGGATTAATGCCGGATTCTGTACAGCCACCCCATCCCAGAATACCATATGCTGCTATCGATTAAAAAAAGGCAAAATATACGCTTTTTAGAGTCGTTAGGTCTAAGATGGATCTAAGAGAGCAGAATATGTGGGAGAGTTTACGAAGTCTTTTTATTGTTTCTTTTATATGGGTTTCCCATCGTAGTTGGTCATCGATTATTATTCCCAAGTATTTAACTTCCTTTGAAGATTTAAGAGTTGAGCACGTACATTGAATATTAGGTGAGGTTTCAGGAGTCTGTATGTTGAGTGAACACGAGTGGATGGTAGGTTTGGGGCAGTTATTGGGAAAGCTATGTTTGGGTATGGAAAACGTCATGTATTGTGTTTTGTCGATATTAAGTGTGAGGAGGTTTGTGTCTAGCCAATGCTTAACTTTTGTTAGGCCAATATTAGTTTTGTTTGTAACTGATTGCCATGTTTCATCTTCAAATATTAAGACTGTATCATCAGCAAATGAAATTATCTTGCCTCCAATATTCATAGTGCATAGTGTGTTGATATATATGAGAAATAGAATAGGTACTTGAAGTACGTAGGTTGCTCTGTTTACGATGAGAATTGGAATGCAGGTACATAATTCGGGAGTAGGTACTAAGTAGGTCGAGCGGTTTATTATTAATTAGTTAATCTAGTTTTTTCTTGAAGCCACATATTGATTTGTTTTCCAAGTATCAATAATATATATTCATACTGTATATAACATAAAATATTTAATGTAAAGACGGCTCCGCTGCTGTCTGATAAACTCGTAAAACGTATTAGAATTGCGATCACGTAAAATCATCTCCCATTATCCAATTATTGTATCGCTGTCTGACACCGAATAAAGAATATCCAGTATTTGTACAGAAATAAAATACACTTCGGACATTTCGCCTGGGGTTTATTTTCTCTAGAAGCCTCCCCGACAGCCTGATAATTCAATTAAGCACGCAAACCCTTCAGAATAAAGCCTTAATTTGCTCGCCACCAACTCGCATTTGTCCCTCGTAAACAGAAACTACGTAATGTTATGTGATACTTCGCGGTAAAAGCTTGCAGTCCTTAAAGTCCTTTAAATTATGAGTCTACTCTACATACATATAAGCTCAGGATCCTTAAATTCATTAATACATATCTAGACCAGAGTTGTCTTACTAGATATCTGTTGTATTTAGAGTTCTTTTTATTTTGTTTGCTTGAAATCCCTTACGATGCTGACACATTAAAAATTATGAAAATTTATTAGAAAGAATAAACTGGTTGAATTATTACCTGGAATTGGATTACACTAATTGCTTATCTAGCCTTTAGCTATATCGGAGGGGGGAACCATTTATTAAAGCTAAAACCTCTGCCTCTGCTCTGTTTTAGTGCCGAACAGGCCGTGCGTTTCGGTACGTCTTTGTGTTTTTTTTAACAACAATTTTTTTATACTGCCCACACTATTGAAAATCTCTGTACACGCCACTGATAGATACAACAATATTTTATCAAGAAAACTTTTAATAATGGTATCTACATGTTGATTAGCAAAAAAAATACAGAGAAATTTTCACAAGTCTTTATTTATCTGTTACTTTTAAAAGCTGCAATAAAGTATTATTAACAGATTATTAATAAAAGCTGTGAGGGTAGTAATTTTTCTGTCAGAAGCTGTACAGCACCTGTTAAATATTCAAGGAAGCAATTTGCTTCTTCGTGAAACCTGTTAAGTTTTAATTATTAATTTAATATTATTTACGAAGTAACTTTTAACAACTCGTGTAACTTTCAGAAGATTTTAATTTCCCCAGTTATTATTATATAGGTAAACAAGAACATTCTTGAAACTTGGCAGTAATTTACTTAAAAAAATCGATTAAAAATTCTAATGATACTATTTAAAATCATGTTGATTATAACGGTTTTTCATGAAAGGTGCAAATACGGAGAGTACTAAAAAGCTTTCAGCGTAAACGAGCTTTTAAAACAGTTTTTTAGTTAAGTAGTTGTGAACTCGCATCAGTTTTCAGGGAACGTAGATTAGGCTTCATGAATAAAAAGCGGGTTTTAATAAACTCGGAGATTACAGTGTTATGTTGCATAGGGGGCTATTTGTAGTGGAATTCAAATTGGATGTAAAATATTGTTGCCTTTATGAAGGGAGAGATTATGAAGATTCAAATTCCCAGAGCCAGAGAAACTTTTATAAGATGTTCATATATCAGAGTGGAAGATGCTATCAGTATCGCCCTGGGGAAAGAACATCATTCAGAATCGAACGTAGCTTGAAATGGCTTTAGCCGTGTTTGTTGACCAGATCTGAATAGCCAGGTGTGGTAAAACTCTTGAATTCTGTTTCAATCTTAATAGGCACAAATTATTGAAATTACACTTTGTTTATACTAATTTCTAAAAAAAAACTATTGAGATGCATTAAAGTTGCATTTTTAAATTAAAGATAAATTTTCCCCTATTTTGTCTACTTTCTACGCCAAGTTTGATCTTTTAGTACGATGTGGGGTTTTTCGGAAGGAAATGTTTCAATATTTTCAATATTTATCCACAAAATATTTTAATAGATCCTGATAATCTGTTTTGTGCATGTTTTTCAATCTCCAATCGAAATAACGACAATCAAACTTGATGTTCACGATCAAGAGGCCTCCAGTAGAGAAGCAAGCGTAATGTTTGCACATTACCATGATTAAAAGGCGAATTATTTTGCAACCAACTAAGTGATGTCTGTTTTGTTGTTATCAGCAAAGAGGCCCCCAGTGGAGGAGACCGCGTCCTTCCTTCAGTCGCTGTTGGCCTCCCACGGCCCCAACTACCTGGAGAAGCTGTTCGGCAGCAAGGCCCGGGACGCGCTGGCCCCTCTGGGCGGGGTCGAAAAGGTGGCCATTGCCCTCTCAGGTGAGATACAGAACTTTTTACATTCATTGTATAATGTCAAGGCAACAGGTCGGTGGCAAAGCCTCGATAACATCAAAACGTAGAATAAAACTACGGGTCGAGAATAGACTGACATTGCAGGGAAATCTGTGCGAAACGCATAAGCAATTAGAATCTTAGCTTCATGTTATATGTATAAATGTTTATTTCGTGTGATAGTGTATCATTATTGCGGCTTGGTCGAATTTCCAGCAATATATGAAATATTATAATACAACACGTTGTATGTCAAATACTTGTTACAAAGTTGTTTTTTTTGTTTTACTTTATGTTACTCTTACGTTTTACTAATATTGCTTCATATTTAGTTTCTTTTTTATTTAGTTTTCTTTTTTTTAATCAATTCTTAGTATTTTCTCATTAGAGTTGTAATCACAACTGTGTATTTTGTACTTACTTTACAATAGATTACATCTATTTATTGTCAGTATCTCTTGTATAATACAGATATTCTCCTATGTACACTGCATCATGTATCACTTTTATGTAAAAGCCATTTTAGGCGTATATATAAATAAATCATAGAGTAGCTACATCCTATTTTGTCTATTGTCGCCAGAATATTAAATACTGGCGTTTGCCACGCGCAATCGCATACAGCGTTTAACATCCTCATATATCTGTATTTAACTAGTGTTTGTTTTTAACGTTGTGCAGAATCACAGACCATCGAGGACTTCGGCGCCGCGCTGCACCTGATGCGCTCGGACCTGGAGCACCTGCGCTCCGTGTTCATGGCCGTGGAGAACGGTGACCTGGGCATGCTCAAGTCGCTGGGCATCAAGGACTCGGAACTGGGCGACGTTAAGTTCTTCCTCGAGAAGCTGGTCAACACCGGTTTCCTCGACTGAATAGCGCCCGAACCTGCTTCTGAATATTACTACGTGCAATCCTTACCGCGTGGACCCCTTAATCCCAGCTTTTACAGCTACCTTCCCTACGACTCATACAACTACAAGTAGATAACCCATCCACCATCGTCACATTGCCTTGTATCTGCCAATTTGACAACAAACTACTAACCTCAAAGTATCTTGAGTTTTATTTTTTATAAATTTAAGTAGCTTACCTTACTAAAGCAAAATTAAGGATACGGAACGAGTCTTGAATAATTTGGCGACCATTTCTTGGCATTTATTTAATTTTTAACGCCAATTTAAGGGGCTTTCAGAAATAATAAAAATTATGCAGTTTTTTTTCTTCATTTTTTATACACAAGCAACAATCTTTCATTTTTATTATTTTCAGTTATTATTTTCCTCCTGTAGTATTTTGGGCAATGAGGAGTACATATTGTAGTTAGTCCCAGAATTTCTGCATTGAAATAAATAACGATTTCTATGTAATGATTTGTATGTAATGGAAACCGAAAGCTTACAAGAAATACCAAGTCAGTTGTAATCGCTGAACGATTCGTTGTCATTATCATTGTGGATTATGAAACATTGTGTTCATTTAAACAATTATTTTTGCTAACGTGGTGTATTGCGATTAATTATAATAAATTTGTAAAATTATTCTATTTATTTCAACTGCCAACCGGTTTCAGAAGATCACCCTTTCTTCGTCAGCGTAAAAGTAAAATGATTCATAAATTGTTGTTCTAACGAAGGAAGACATTGAAATAATTACAGTAATTTATAACAAAGCACTTGAAATTTTTTTCGTCTCAATCAGGAACGTCGAATTCGTGATAATTTTTCTCTTTACTGTCTTTCAAATAAATGATGAAAATATTCATAAAATCTAACGCATAGGCCATTAAAAAAAAGAACACAATGTATTCGTTTGCTAAATTCTCAGTATTCTAATTTAACTTCCAATGAATGCAAATCATGATATATTAATCTATTTTATTTTATCAAGATTGAGTTACATACAATAAAGATGTTGGTGAATAAAATATAATACACTATTGTATGCCTTCATAATGCCAGGAATATTGTTAGAGGTCTTTTAATAACTGATAAGTGCGCATCTTTGACGTCAGAAATAACCTGAGATAGCTCTTTCTAACTGAAAATATCTGGCTAACTCATTATAAAGACGATGAAAACAGTTTCAGTATTTTTATAATATTATTTTGAAACTGAAAACGCTTTATTGTATATTAACTTCAGTGAAGCATTACTAATGCAAGTATCAGATATTTTCTCGTTTCACTTTAGCAAGGTGTTCCTTGAGAAAACTTTAATTTTACATTTTGTTAAAATTGGAAAATACAAGGCAATCAATACGATACAGTACTCCATTAGCAATTCTTTATCTTTCCCCTCATCTACCCCTATTTTCAAAATTATAATTCACATTTAATTTCAAAAGTAGCTGCCATATTCGAAATTAACTCAATATTAATTAAGAACGTAGTAAGATCGATTGAAAACAAGGACTGTGTCAAGGATGAAATGATCTCTGAAAGAGTTAAATTAATGTAAATTACTGACCCCGGTTAATAAAATAAGATACATAACATGTTGATAAATCTAAAACGATGGCTGGATTTTATTCAAATAAAAGGAAAACTCTTGCATAATTTTCTGAGAGAAAGTAAAGCATAATGTGATTATAATAATCGATTACGATGCTGTGGAAAATTATATTTCGATATATTATACACATTAAACAGTTCTCTGTTAATGGTTTCGATATATTATAAACATATATTATACACATTAAACAGTTCTCTGTTAATAGTTTCGATATAGTATAAACATTACACAGTTATCTGTTAATGGTTTCAATATATTATAAACATTACACAGTAATCCGTTAATGGTTTCGATATATTATTAACATTACACAGTTATCTGTTAATGGTTTCGATATATTATACACATTACACAGTTATATGTTAAAGGTTTCGATGTATTGTATACATTACATAGTTATCTGTTAATGGTTTCGGTATATTATACACATTACACAGTTATCTGTTAATGGTTTTGATATATTATACACATTACACAGTTCTGTGTTAAAGGTTTTTTTACATCTAAGGAAAGAATATGTATCCGTGATTATTTTTCAAAAATGTTCTTATTTTCTTAATCGGGTACAACTATTTACATTATATTATATAAATATTATTTATATTATAGTGTTGTCACCAAAATAATGTTGATTGTTAAATCTAGACTGAAGAAGGAAGTGATGTCGCTAAATGTAATGTTGACAGTTGACACAACCGAGAGATTGATGCAGTTATATTCAATATTATGTATCATGTAATATGTTTTACAGATTATAGATCGATCACAGTAGACACATCCCCACGATTAGGCACTAATACCTTATATAGTATAATAATATTGAAAATAGAAAATGATATTCCATGATATTCAGATCTTGGAAGTCAATATCAAAAGTTAAGTCATGTGAACGGAATATATATTATAGTATAACTAAAAATTTAACAATATCATATACATATCAAATATACAACATGTAGTGCATTATAATATATTATATACACGAAGAATCGCAGTACAACTAGTTGTAATGCAAGTGGGAGTAAAGTTAAAAGATGTTGAGGGAAGGAATAACTAAATTGGTGACACTGTATTAATTATTCATGCAAGTTGCATCACGTTTTCATTTATAACTTGTAGAAAAACAGAACCCTGAAATATTTCTATTGTTTCTTTATAATTTGTTATTTCAATTTCTTGATTCATCTCCCTTTAAACAAAGCATGTTCCCAATCATCCTCTCAGTATTTGAGACAAATTCTTCATCTGGAAGCAGGATTCGGATAAATTAAGATATAAAGATGTAATATAAACATATCAATTAATGACTTCTAATAAATTTAGATGGTCGTAATGACCGCATTATTAAAAAAATGTCGAACTAAATTTAGTATAATAATGCTAATTTTTTAAAGATTTTTAGATGAAATGCACCCAGAGACAAAATCTCTTTGTAATAAAAAAATGCACTTCAATGAGTGTGTAATACACCAATATTTAATTATACTAACATTATATGCGATAGGCATTACATAGATCTACAGAACTAGGGAGGGGAGTAACCTGAAAGATCTTGCGCTTTGTCTCCGTTGTTATTATGTATTAAAGCGAATATGAGATTGTTAAATTTAAAATCATTAAATTTATCATTCTTCTCTTTATGTTCTTAGTCAGAAATATCATTTATTTATTGTACCTAACATTTCACTAGTTTTCTTACGTGATTTTTCTTTCTGCTAGGTTTTTAAATTCCCGGGACGCGTAACTTTCAAATAACGTTATATTTGAAATACATTGTGAAACTTGCAACGAGGCGTCGTATATGAAGGAATGAGGTTCTATGATAATTGCATATCAATTCAAATTTTTCTGATAAATGTTGTGAAATTTTATCTGGTGTTAGATTTAGACATAATAAAACGATGATAATATTGATTATCCAAGAGTTACTGTACCTTTTACTAGAGAATAGTTGGACCAGCCGGATTAGAACATCTGATTGAATAATCCGGTTGAATTCTTCACTAGTTAAGGTAATTTAAATTATAGATATTGTATCGACTCCCCCACATAATGGTGACACTTGGCGACTATACTTGTGGAAGGAAAAGATGAAAGGATGAGAAGAGGAGAAATGAGAGGAGGTTGAAGATTTTCGACCGAACGGTAGATTTTTACAAATGACAGTATTTTTTGAAATTTTAAATGTTGTTCTTAAATTATTGTATAACATTAGTTAACACTATATATCTTGTAATTGTCTTTGTATTAACTTTCTCTGCCTAAGTTTACTCTCTAAACCTTCGTTGAAAGCACGTTACTAAAAAGGAGTTGTTTTAATATCACTACATTTCTAATAAAACGCATTCTGACGTACACTGACCATGATGATCATTTTGAAAAGTCATTTTTCTAGGGCCACAAAAATGAATCTTCGAAACGATAATTTTCTTGTTTGACATTTGATCCTAACCTACAAGATTTATTCACAGATACAATAACAGAATAATGACCATTAAAGTAACCAGGTAAACATAACTTAATCCATATTAAGAAAGAAAAGTTATATTTTCCGTTTCTGTTTGATGACCAAAAATTAACTTTAAAGGAACCAACCTTATCTTTGAGAGCATTCCAATGTAGGCTCAAAAAATGTTTTATTTCAAAATTTTCAATCACTAGGTTTCAAATTGTTATCAGCAAACATACAAATATTTTGTTATGGCTCCATGAATTTATAAACCAACGCAAAATAAGCCAAATGTACTTCTGATCAAAACAGGATCGGATCAAGGATTTAATATTTTTACCACTACTATGAGAGATTTGGGCACCTCTTGGAAAGGAAATACAATTAACTGACACAAACCCCACCTTTTAGGACCTTCCTACCCAAGAAAGCTCAAATGTTTTCATTTCCATTATATGTTTGTATTTTTAGGCGTTCCATACTCTGAAAGATTGCAACGAATTGAATAAAAACACGAGAGGAAGTGAATGTATTAAGATTTGATGATTTATATTTCTTTGATACAATGTCTGAGAGAACTTTTACTAAACATATCATATTGCATTATTGATTTAAGATAAAAGTATAAAATACATATCAATTTTAACCTAAGAATAGAAATATCTATGTACATTAGTTCGTAAAACACCACATATCATTTTAATACCTAGTTAAAGCAAATTGTGATTATGTATTTTGTAAGTTGGATATTTTAAATATATTTTTGTATTATTTTCGGCATAAATTTACATATTCATTTGTTCTTTAAATTTTTATTGTTTGTTGTTATTTTTGATATTTTTAAATTTTTTGATATTTTTTTTTACATTTTGCACCGAGTGCGTTTTGAGTGTTTGATTGATATTTTTATAAACAATTTGTTTAGTAAACCTACGCCAAAAAACACATATCAATTTGTATTTAATAATTATTTTTGTAATAACTTAAAGCTCTATAATATCTTGTATTTGGTTAGCTTAAGGAATGTACACAGATATATGACTATAGTACAGAACCCACCCATTGTACGACATGGAGAATTATATTTAATAAATGAATTATAAAATATCGCATCCATTATTTAAATTGTATTAATCGTTATAACACACCATTTCCACCCTTTAACCATAAACATAAAGGGCCTTGGATAGAGCTATTCAAGATCAATTTGAAGCCGCTGGGTGAGAGGGAAGATGTATGAAAAATGCCAAACCTACTTAATATTATCTCGACATATTCCCTGACTTGAGCCGTTATTGCGTTGCTTATATAAAAATTTTATTAAAAGTGTGAATTTTTAACCACATCGCATACAAATAATTTCAAAAATTTTTCATACAAGATGGCTGCCAGTCAATTTCTCCTCACCCTAGATTTGGCTTCGATGACATTCATAAAAAATAATTTCACTAATGCTGTCCAGGGCCTTTTAGGATAGTGATTTTATGTCATCCGATTTCATAAACAACACCTTGCTACATCGTCAAGATGGCCTGACCTCGATAATATGTAATTTAATAAATCTGATGGATTTTTATTAATTTTGTATACAATTTATCCAGTACAATATGGCCGCTCGACATTTATTTATTTATTTATTTATTTATTTATTTAACGCCCAGAGGGCTTTTACATGTGGGTGGTACAAATTAAATGACAGTTTTGAAACATAAGAAAGAAAAGAAAGAAATAATAAAAATAAAATTACATAAGTATATGCGAGAAACAAAATAAAAAATAACAAGAACATAAATTAAAAAAAAAACAGCGATTTGTCTGGTTTACAAAAATATAACTTCCATTTAGGAATAGTATTGAAATAGGTCTTTTACGTAATCCACAAAATTCGCAAAGTTAATATTAAATATATCGACATCACCTAAGTATTGGTTTCCCATAGTGTGAAACCGTTGTATTGGGGAGTTCGCAATGTAATTGCGCTTATGTGTGTTGCAGTGGAATAGTGTATTTTGTCGTGTTGTTATTGTAGGTATTCGTATGTTTATGAGTTGCAGAAGTTCGCAACAGTCGAATTTAGAGTTTAATGAACATGAACACAATAAAGATTTTTAAGTACAATATGAACATAAATTCGATAAATATGCATCAGGTGCTAGAAGCGCAGTCATAATGTCTGGAATATGTAGAAATTTATGTATGAAAGTGAAACATTTGGTTGTTCCCCTGGGAAAAACTCTCTATTATATATCTCGAAAAACATTTTGAAATCTCTTTTTTAATTTTTTTTTCGAGTTAAAAGAAAATGACATTTTCACTTTTTTAACTAGAAATAACTAAAAGAAATATATATATTTTTTTAATTTACATTCCATAAATCAAAGCAAAACGCATTCAACCCCACCATTTCCTCACCTTATGTGTCTTATATTCTAGAAGAAGCCTACACAGAAGTATTTTAAAATTGGGTAATAGATGAAACTGTTTTATATATATTTTTTAAATTAGCTGCGACAAAAATAATTCTACTCAGGGCGTATTTCGTATTTGGGGATGCTGTGTGGGGGATCTTTTAAGGGAAGAGAGGCGTAAAAGTTCTGGGAAGGAAAAAGGTATGAGTGGTGGGTAGGAATCTGCAAGTTATTATGTCCAGGAGTGTTTTATTATATGTTATAAGTTTGCGTACTCTTTCTCTATACTTTGAATCGACAGCTTGGATCACTCTTGGAGGAGGAGAGTCAAAAACATTATAAAAATAAATAAAACCACCAAATTATCAATCTAACATTATCAATTGTTTTAATTCCATAACCCTAAATTAGCATGCATGCCATCTGTTGGTATTTTCAAAAAGCTTTAAGAATTATTTTACAATTAAATACAAATTTCCTTAGAGCCACGTGATTCCGGACAATGCAACCATGTTGGCGGAGAAATTAAGAACTACAATTTATTATTTTGGTGTTCAAGATTATTTATGTAAGGTAGATCTTTAAAAAAATTAAGAAACTTCTGCAGAAACGTTTTACAAATCAGAATAACCATGATAACTGAGTAGATGAATGAAATCCAAAACATTATTTCAAGACATCTTAATTATATGTTTTTGAAAAATAGCGCCATCTGTTGGACAAACATGTTTTTTTTTAAACAGCTTCATCTCTTGGACGTGAAAGCAAGACGTGATGTTTCTCTATCTGCACAGTTCTCTGGTAGAAAATGATTCAGTATGGATAATACCAGGAGCACATAATAATAATTGTTGAGATATAAAATATTAGGAATTAATTGTAATGTTTTATTTTTCACTTCAAATGGTTAATATAGGTACCCAATAGCACGGAAATGATGAGACACCTTTTTACAACTTCATGTAAACCTTTCTATTCTTTACAAACCAAACCAATTTGATAATTGTTATTTGGGAGCCAAAAATACCAGGAATACATAATAAATGAGGACGGTGAACGTATGATTTTCAGGCCGTTTTTCATTGCAATGCATTGTATTCATATAGCTTCTGCAGTGCTCCAGCATAGTTGTGAGGATTGCATAAATGACATTTCCAGACGTACACTAAAAAAGTGTTACCCCTTCATGCGTTGTGCTCCTGGTAGATTTTCACCATAATGTTGTGTTGTATTTGAGTTAGATTGACTGACTCTCTTTTTTAAATAATGTAGAAATCGTTTATCCCTTCGGTAATTATGTGCTCTTGGTATTTTCCGTTCTAAACCATTTCAACCAAAAGAAAAAAATAAATTAACAATAACTTGAACAGGTGCCAAATATGCGCGTTCAAAGCTATCAAAGCTAACATGCAAAAACTTCAAAGCAATTGAGCTTTTGACCTTTAAGCTTTGAGCATAGGCTCAAAGTACCAGAGAAAGTCTTTTTTTTTAATTTCTGAGTATATTTTTTCGTTAATAGTTCTCCGATTCAACAAAGAAAGGTTGAAATAAAATTAAAATAAAAACAATTATTGCGGTTTAAAATATGTATTTCAACGCACATAATACGAATGATCACAAAATTATATAATTGTTATTAAATTTAAATTCTTAGTAAAATTATTTATACATTAAAAATAGTTTCTCATAAATCATTATATTATTAGAGTCGCTACAACATAAGATATTTTAAAAATTATCACAAAAAATCAGAACAATCATTTCATGACAATCTTCCGAAGGAACAGTTGCCTCGGAAGCCAAATACGCTACAAACATATCCATCAACCCATTACACATTGAATTTATTATCCTTACATTCGGGGCCGTCGCTTTTTATGTCAGTTATATATGTGTTAATATCGTGTAAGAGTTTCAACTGCTCCCAACTGTCCAGAGCCAGAATGACTATCCCCGATTAGAGTAAGAATGTCGTGACTCTGAATGGAAAAGGAAGAAGTCAAATAAGTTAATAATATGAATTTAGTTATAGAATATATTTAAAAAAATGTAAGGAAAAATCTTCGGATTTCAATCCGGCTTTGGCTGCCTGCAGACACATGTAATGAAATTATGTAAGCGTGTCATTCTTTACACCACTGACTAAAATTAAAATTCAAACATTTTCGTTCTTAAAAACAACTATAAATTATCTTAAAATACGGCATAAATCAGTAGCTCACTGGTCTTAAACTTTTTGTGAGATAAAGCTAAAGTGCTTATTCCTTTGAATATAATTAGATAGATCAGTAGAGTGAAGGGTTGACGTAAGTTCCCCCGAGAACGACTGCGTTAGTGGTCCTCTCAATGATGAAATACAGGAAGGGTTTGTTGGCTGTAAACTTGGCTCCCCTGCTTCCGATCCTATTATTGGTACCTGAAACAAAAATATTATATTTTTTACTTATTTTTCCTTTCCTCCTGCGCGAGGGTTAATGCGAGTCTGGTTTCGTGCACGTTCAAAATGCATCCCGACCTAATTACCAACTACAAACTGTATTACTGCCAATCTATCATTGAGTATGGAATCATAGCATTAGGAGGTGGCACTTCATCTGCAAAACACTTAATCATAAAAGCACAGAAAATCATAATTAAAATAAACCTTACGCTACCTCTAATTACAGACTCAAAATTAATCTTTAATATTATGAATGTGTTTGACGTTCGGCAGATATACGCAAAAACAATCCTCACGCACCTATATACAAACATACATAAATACTACACAAAAAGTTTAAATACTAGCTGTTCTCGAAACAATAACCAAGTTCCTGTAATGCAAATTACTTTCGGTCAAAGAAATTTTAGGTACACTGCCACAAGATGGTACAATACTCTTCCAGAGAAAATAAAAAAATGTGATTCTCAAACAAATTTCAAAAAGAACATTATTATTTTTTTCAAAATAATAATAGGGCCTTTACCGGTGCCCTCACCCAAAGTCGAAATTATTCTTCTAACAAAAATATTGAGCGATTATAGTATAATAAAAGTGCATTTAAATTAACTTTTAAAATGACTGCCTCAACGCAGGGTAACCGCTAGCCTAGTGAGGCAGGTTATGAGAAACCTCAAATTTTCTATTTGTTACAAACTACCTCTTGTTTTTATATTATTATTTTCTGTTGTTAATTCTATTTACTAACTAATTTACAAACAAATTTACACTATGGACACATGTAATCAAAACATTAACGTGTAATTATACTTGCAAATATCTTAAATAAAGAAATATTATTGTTTAACGCCCTTACGCTCAGCTTATCTCAGAAAATTCTATAGATATCTGGGAATCTTCATTTTAATTAAAGTCAAAGAACTTTAAGTATTGTTGCTTTTCTCCATAATTATTTTCTCAACTATGTATACATGTTTACCAAGGAAATCATATATCGTTATAGATCGTGTACACACTAGGGGCGGGTATAACGATCAGCATTTCAGCAAATGCTGAACTGCTGCCCCCTTCTTGACTGAGGATCGAATCTTCCTCTCAAGAGACTGGCTCTTACCTGCTGTGAACTTTTTAAATGTCTTTTGTAATTTCCACTTCCACGATTTCATTTTATTAATTAATTTATTAATTTACTTAAGAAGAAAAAATCGAAATTAAAGAGATGTATTTTTTAAATATATTGACATTTCAAGTACCACTGCGATGTGAACGAATGCATTTTAACAAAAATGTTTTTTCTAGGACATTTAGAACCTTTTTTAGTCGGTCCAAATAACTCCTCAATAAAGTAAGGCACTATCGTATACAAAATAAATTCGAAGAGCTCTTACTTAAAACTGCTGCGCTAGTTCCCTCCTCCGTGACTTCAATCTGAATTTTGTGTATGGCTCTCGACACGTGCAGACCCTTGGTGTCGGACATCTGACTCAGGTCCGCATACTTTGGTTCGAACAGCTCATTGACTCCCATCTGCAATCAACAAAAACAATGTCTTTTATGTCGGTATCTAACCTCTAACCAAATACTGGCATTCTCTTCAGGTGATAAGGGAATCCTTGAAATTCCTACCCAACATTCTACATCAGTCCCAAGTTCCTTAAAAAAACTTTACAGGGTAACCCTTCGTAAGTCACTTTCAAAACAGAAATCTTAAGAAACAGAAGAAAAAGAAGAGGATTGAAGAGAACAATTCCGGACCAGGATAAGTCTGTGGTTTCCCATTTCTTCCTTCCGCATTATTGAGCAATTAAATAACTGTTTTGTATTGCACCGCAAAGGAAGACAGTAATAAATAGAACCAGCGCATCACCATACATCGTTCAATCAATATATATTTAACAATTCGAGCACTTGAACATAGTAAGTACATAATATTTTAAATAAATTAAACAATGTTATAGTGATATGTTTTTGGGGTATTATGCCGTGTTGGGCTACCTCCTTTTTTAGCCAACGTTTCGGACCGCATTGCAGTGTCCATGATCAGGGCAGATGTGTAATCAGATTATACCTAAACAATTTTACTTTTTTTTAACCACTTTTTCATATAAGCCGACCGGTTTCGGAACAACAGTTCCTTCTTCAGGGAAAAATATATTATCTTGACATTACAAAACAATGGGTGAAGTTTTGAAGTGGGGGTGGAAGCGTGACTAGGGATTAGTAAAGAATTGGAAGAGGAGATAGAACGGACGGTGAAAGGAAAAACGTCTAAGATGGGACCGTCGGATAATATTTTTTGTTTATTGATATGGAGAATATAGATCCATTCAAAATTGCGTGTTATTTTACTTACTTCCAATAATATCTTATTCAACGTGACGTCTGACACGACGTTCATTCTGGGGAAGTAGACATCCACAGCATCATCACTGAACTCGGCCTTTGACTGTTGCAGCGCCACGAAAATTTCTCTCACAGGCACGTGTGAGAACCTCTGGATCACAGTGTTAAGGGTCTCTCCTTCGCGAGGTAACACCACGATCATACTCACTCTGTTCTCCTGGAAAAAATTGTTCATTTTTTTTATTTACTAGCTTTAAAAAAAACACGTTTGCACCTGTCACAGGTGACATTTTTATAATACAGGTGTATAAAAACACACGTATTTTCGAATGTAACGTTTGTCAAAATTACAAAGCAATCGTCAAGATTTTGAACAAACAAACACTTTCATTTTTATTTATATAGATAAAATACTTTTTAATAGTTATTTACTAAGCATTGATACGTTGAATCGCCATACTAGGCAACTGCCTGTTTCACGGTGACCAATTGTTATTGACATGGTACAAATTGGGCGCTATTAATAATAAACTGGTGTACGTTTGACTTTTTTTTGTTTACATTGCAATTTCCAAATATTTTGGCAAAACTTTCAAATGCATTTTTTAGTGCAAAAATAAAACATTTTCTTGTTGATTTTTTGTGTTAGGAACCAGTCATTTAAATAAGCCTTTCAAATATTTTCTATGTTACCATTCTTAAATCACATGGTGGTTCATTCAGCTTACAGATGTGCGACTCTGAAAGCGTGATCTCGAAAGGGGGAACTCGTAGATCGTACGTAAGTTATCGACGATCACCCTTTTTCTCCTGACACGTCTTGTGTGAAACAGAAAAAGACAGAAGATACTAGAACCAAGATCTCACACACGACCTTTCTCTAGGACTAGTACACACTATGTGTGGTCATTCGGCCTTCAGATAGCCGATGATGTCATAAATTTGCATACCTTTCCGTAGGGCAGTTCCAGAGCATGTGCCTTGAAGCTGTCTAAGTTCGCATAGGCCAGGGGAGTTCGTTGGAACATCATGTTGACTTCTCCTATTTGTTTTTTAGTTTCGTCATAAAACGGGGCGCGTTTGGTATCGGCGGGGTTGAAGGGTTTGGTCCACTGGCCCTTGAAGAAAATGCCGTTGGTGATGATCATCTGGGAGCCGGTCAAATCGGCTGAAAGAGTTAAAAAAATATATATATACTAGCAGTTAAAAACCCGCTCCGCGGGTTTTTTTCTGCTAGGCCCTGCGGGCGGCACTTAGTTGGGCTTCGCCCAGTTTAAATGATACTAACAACAGTTACATTTAATAGGTAGATATTAGGTCATTCACAGAGAGAGGGTGAGTATATATTGTTAAAAAACGGAACAGGAAGGCGTTTAGGCATAATAATAATGACAGTTGTTCAGGTAAAACTTTACCTTTCCCGAATAATTGCCTAAATGGCTAAAGGTAAATTAATATAGGTAAATATTCGGAATCGCTGGACACGGAAAATAGGAAATATTTTTAAATAATACCTTCTGATTTACCTTAATTACTATAAAAGGAATCGAACAGCATTTGGGAAAATTTTAATTTTAGCTTTTTAATTTTTAATTACGTAAAATGAAAATTCGCTTTCGCTGTATGGGATGACAGCCTGAATAATGTCTGTTGATAACATTTTATTTTGTCGGTATTCCTGAAATGAGCGGCTAGAGACAATTGAAAAACGTAAATTAAAAAAATATAATGTAATACAATATTCCGGCAAAATAGTGCCTACTTAGCACAAATGATTTATTTAACTATTATTTTATTTAACCTCACCTATAATAACCTAACCTAACCTATAATAATCCAGCCTAACCTATAATAATCCAACCTAACCTATGTCCTAACCTAACCTAAAATAATCCAACCTAACCTATAATAATCTAACCTTACCTAAGCTTACCTCACCTATAATAATCCAACCTAACCTAACCTATAATAATCCAATCTAGCCTAACCTAACCTAACCGAACCAATCCTAACCTAACCTATCCTAACCTAACCTAACCTATACAAATCCAACCTAACCTATAATAACCCAACCTAACCTAACCCATAATAACCCAAACTAACGTTACCTAACCTAACATAACCTGACTTATCCTAACCCATAATAATCCAACTTAATCTAACCTTACCTATAAACTAACTTGAACTATACTAATCCAACCTAATCTAACCTAATCTAGCATAACCCAACCTAACCTATCCTAACCTATAATAACTTTTTTTTAAATATTTCCTTACTTGTAAAAGAAACCAAAATACCAAAATAATATTTGCATAGAGTAAATTATGGTAAAAATTCTAGACACTCATATCAGGAATACCAAAAAAAGAAAATGTCATCAATAGAAATTATTCCGGCTGTCATCCAATACAACGAAAGCAAATTTTAATTTTACGTGATTAATCACGTAAAAAAAAAAAATATAATTAATTAATTAATTAATAATTAATAATTAATTAATTCACGTAATTAAAATGCTAAAATTCAAAAATTCCCGAATGCATTCAGATTCCTTCTATATTAATTAAGGTAAATCCGAAGGTTTTACTTAAAAATATTTCGTATTATCCTTGTCCAGCGTTTCCGAATAATACCTTAATATATATTATATAAATATTTATACCTGGCAAAATGATTGTTTTATTATACATATAAGTTAGAGATTTGTTGGCTAATTTTACAATCAACGAAGCGTTTCTATCTTCCGATTGTCTTTCATGTTATTTTATTGGGTTGGCAGTGCCTATACTTTCGCGTATATCATATCGGTGTTCTGTCAAAATAATGCGAAATTATTATTTACGTAAATAATATTAAATATCAATATTTTTCAAAATCGTACATGCAAAGAGTTGTTGTTTATTGTCATTAAGTTGAATCAAATGTTTGTTTTAGAAACGATGCCATTGCAAAGTTTAAATAAACTTCCAGAAGAAATCTTTTTATTTTGCATATTTAAATATTCGCGCCAGCCCCTCGGTTCGTTCTTTCACCGCCAGAGGAGCGCTCTGTCGGCTATCTTTGACGCGTGATTGGTTTATTTATGGTATCGGCCATGTTGAATGAACGCGTGCTTTTTTCGTCAAACGTCAAACGTAATCACGTAATTGTGGATAATTTTCACTGTAATGTAATTAATCCAATGGAACATGAACTTTCTAAAACATATTTTCTTCGATATTATCCAAAAATTGTATGAGCAGAAACGATATTTTTGAATAAATATCGTATTACAAGTGGCGATTAATCTTTATCTTATTAATCTTTAAAGTCTTATTTAAACACAATTTGAATTTGACCAATCACAGGGCCTACACCGTCCAGACGCTGGAGTATTAATAATATCAGATGTACCATTTATTATTGATTTATTTATTGAAAATTATTATCTAAACTATAGAGTCCCTCAGGGATCCAAACTGGGCCCACTACTATTCCAAACTAATATACTCATCTGGGAGTCTGTTAAGTTGTACGAAAAGGTAATGCCTACAATGAGAACATAAATATTTTATTTTTCGGAATAACTTTATTGAGTAAAACCTCAAATTGTAATATTTAAATATTGAAGACAATATTAGTGATTTCTAAACGAAAATCTGAAACAGAAAAATCAGAAAAGGAAACGGTCACATCTGGGACTCGAACCCAGGACCCCTGTCTTTCCGGGACAGTGCTCTACCAACTGCGCTAATGGGACCCTATTCTCCTCGGTCACTTTTAACTGTATCATACTTCGAATAAGAACTACTAACATTGTCTTCATTTTTTCACCGCACATTTTTATTGGCAACTATCTTTATGTATGATCGCAAGATTCAACCCGAACTAAATGCAATCCAGACAGCGTCTTTTTTAGATAAACCTATCTTTTTTTTTTAACATTAACTGAAAAATTTAACCTATCTTTTTTTTAGAACATAAATCTTTGTTTCCATTTGAAATGTACATTAAAAAAAATAATGTTACTTAATTTACAGAAGACATAGTAATTGTTTCGCCTAGTTCTATACATAAGATGTACCACCATAATACGTATATGCCAAAGTACTCAGCTTATATTTTTAGTGTGATTTAACCTGAATTTAAAAACCATTTTTGTTGTTATTTATATTTCCGGTAGTTTCTGGTGATGAATTAAAAAAAAATACTCCAAGATATTTGAAGTTGGATTGCCCCATTGTGTTTTTTACATTTTGGAGTTGGGAGTATTGACGTTTGTCTGAGTAATCGATTTTTTTTTCAATGGTGCAATTTTATTTAGGATATTATCTTTGTAAATTTGTAATTTTGCATGGTAGAAGTATAACGTATTTAGTCATCCAACAAAAATTCTGATGAATATATACATGATTTAAATAGAACCATTTTTAATATTAATTTTATGTGCTCTGTAAAGCGGTTGTGTGAATTCCACCCCATGCTATAATGAAATACTGTATTATTGATTGGCAGAAAGATGTTTGTCATTTTGAGTAAATCTTGTAAATGCTTAGACATCTAAAGATGTATGTTAATTTCGAGACTCTGTCTTGTATGTTTATGTATGAAGATTTTAGGCATCGATCTACTTTAATGCCTAGGTATTTTATTTCGGTTTTGCTTTCTATTACTACACACTGTTTTATTTGATGCATGTACTGCCATTTTTCATATATTTAATAAACGGTTCCATGATATTTCATCAAAATGAAATTTCTACAATGTTATATATAAGTTACATAGAGTCAGTAAGAGTGATGAAACTAAAAAACTAGGTTACCTATGTAACCTATTTAACATAGTTTTTATTTTTTTTTTACAAGGGAACATATCACGGGTACCCTACATGATATATTTAATATCTGTAAATTGTTTCATCACTGTTACCAATGTACTGTTTGTTTCTATAATATCATATACAAATATTCTTCTGTGTAGATATATGACATAATACTAATTTAGTACTATTCAAATTATGCTAGTTCATCAACATTAAATTTTAAGATTATTCGTGAATGAAAACTTACATGGTGAGACAATTGATTTGAAACGTCCATTGGTTTCCTTATCAGCGTAATTGTTGATGATGGCCAGTGTGGATTTATCGGAAAAGTCCACCTCTTCCAAGTGTGTTCTGTAGATATTCCGGACAATATCACTGAACTTTTTGTGAATCTAAAAAATTTGAATATATCATAAATATAATTTAAAGATTATGCAAATAATATTTATCATTAATTCTACATAAAAAAAAATATGCAAAATCGTTTAATCAAATAAAAAAACTCATAGGAAAAGAGGAAAATAAGCAAAATAGTTGTGAATATTATAATTGAATATGTGAACACGGGACGAGAGGTTCCATGATAAATCAGCTTTGATGGCTTCCGTGGTCGAGGGATAAGACTCTCGACTAGTAAGCTGGAGGTCGCGGGTTCGAATCCCGGCGTGTGCAAGTTAATTTTATTTGATTAATATTCGTTATTTGACAAATTATTCATTTAAAATACATATAGTAAATTTGCGGCACGTTCCAGAGTGGAAGATACTCTCAGTATCGCCATGGTGTAAGACCACCATTTAGAATTAAAACGTCACATGAAATGGCTTTAGCCGTGATAGGCGACCAGATCTGAATAGCCAGGTACTTCTCCACCTGCCTTTTCACCATCTCCGTCCCCTCCCAATCTACTTCCCCATCTCCTTCCCCCTCCCTATTTCCCTACCCTCCCATCTCCTTCCCTTCCTTATCTCCTTCCCCTCCCCATCTCCTCCCCCTCCTGATCTCCTACCCATCTCCTTCCTCTCCCCATTACTTTCCCCTCCCCATCTCCTTCCTTTCCCCACTACCTTCAGCCACACAACATACCCCAATTGGGGATGACATAGTCTCAATGACTTCAGATGATTGGGACTCTTGTTCGGTTTCACATAAAAATATTTCAAGACAACTTTAAAAAGTGACATATAAAGTCATTAAAACGATGAAAACCTAACTTATAAATCTAAAGCACAAAACCCTTTTAACCTAGTTTTATCACTTTCATGACTTTATATCACTTGTTCGAATCACTGTTTTGAATTGTCACTATGTTGAGTTATCCGGTTACCAATATACAAATATTTTTTTCCCACTGGAAAATAACCTTCAAAACACTGAAAGGTCAATTTCTATATGAGATTCTGAAAAACTCGCCGGGGGCTTCAGTTAGTAGCAAAATATATATTTTTTTGTATCTTCAAATAAATTTTCACTAAACTCTACTTTTACCGCTGCCTGCATAGACATAAAATATCGATGTGAAAATCAATGTTGCAAAATATTACGTATTTATAAATGGAAATCCTTTTTTTGGCTGAATGCTTACCGTCTTATCTTGGTGAAAGATAGCGTTCATTGTCTCCAGGCTAATTGTATTTGTGGTGACCAGTAAGTGCGGGGCCACAAGCTTGAAGACGTCGCTAGGGCGGGTCTGGTTGGTCTTGTAGCCCAGGGTGGCCACGATCTCGTCTCGGGTGATGCCACCTGCCCCCTCTGACAGAGACGCTAACATGGACCACACTGAGATGGGACTGACGACGACGTTCGTACCTTTCATGGTGAGGGCGGAACGCTGGAAAATTAAACATTACTGTGATATCCTAGATGGTAGCTTAAGAGAATACTCATAGATGGCACTGTTAACAATAAAGCTGTCGATAATGCAGGGATTGAGACATAGATACATATAATTGATAGCAGTCAGGGCCCAGAAGTAGTCCTACCGACCGCTAATATAAATATATCCTAGATGGTAGTTAAAGAGAATACTCATAGATGGCACTGTTAACAATAAAGCTGTCGATAATGCAGGGATTGAGACATAGATACATATAATTGATAGCAGTCAGGGCCCAGAATTAGTCCTACCGACCGCTAATATAAATATATCCTAGATGGTAGTTAAAGAGAATACTCATAGATGGCACTGTTAACAATAAAGCTGTCGATAATGCAGGGATTGAGACATAGATACATATAATTGATAGCAGTCAGGGCCCAGAATTAGTCCTACCGACCGCTAATATAAATATATCCTAGATGGTAGTTAAAGAGAATACTCATAGATGGCACTGTTAACAATAAAGCTGTCGATAATGCAGGGATTGAGACATAGATACATATAATTGATAGCAGTCAGGGCCCAGAATTAGTCCTACCGACCGCTAATATAAATATATCCTAGATGGTAGTTAAAGAGAATACTCATAGATGGCACTGTTAACAATAAAGCTGTCGATAATGCAGGGATTGAGACATAGATACATATAATTGATAGCAGTCAGGGCCCAGAATTAGTCCTACCGACCGCTAATATAAATATCTAATGTTATAAAAATTGGTTTGTAAACTAGATAGTGTCTCGGAAAAACATATCCCATTTTTATTCATATGCGATACATATTGACTTTTTCTAAAAGTCTAAATGAATATTGAATTCAATTATTTGATTTTATATTGTAATACATATCTATATATTTATTTATTCTCGGCTAATTTATATAGCGCCGCTTTTGTGAGAGATCACCTCAGGGGCGCTTTACAGTTGATGCAGGTATTACAAAACATATAAATATTACAAAAAGCAGAAGCTAAGTTAAGTAAAATAAAGTACAGGAACAGGTGGCACGAAGATAGAAGATGGAGACTGCAGCATATCATTGAGCATTAACCTTCAAAAATAAAAAATAAGTTGTTTCAATAAAAATTCTATTTTCTAGCTTTTTTATTTACGAGTATGTTAATTTCTGTATTATGACTAATTATCAAATTTACCGGTAAAACCATTCAAAATCATGCGGTTCCACGTGTTAGGAAGTTAGAAATATCTCCTATCATTAAATTATAAATTGGGGTCAATCCTTGTGTGGTGAGTTCTTAACCTAATTCTGATTTTATCAATTAAATAAATTAGAAATAGGAAAACGAAGCGCTCTTTAAAATTGGTCAATTTATCTCAAAAAAATTATTTTATTTTGGAAAACCAACAGTTTTAGTATTTCCAATGTATGGTTAATTATTAAACCAATAAGAGGTTTTCAGTGATGTATCATTTTTTGTGATAAACAAGAAAGAGTTACACTAGCTTATGGCTTGTGATGGTGGAAGGGAGGAAGAGGGGAAAAAGAAAACTTGAATGATCTAGTCTGTGTTGAGTAATATGTATTGTGTGTATGTTATTTATTGATTTCGGGTTTAAAAAGTGAGGTATTGTATTAAATAAGTCGAAATCACTGTATGAAGTGTTAAATATGTATGAAGCGCGGTGAATTAAAGTGTTTTGTTTTGAGTTGGTATTGCATTGAGAAACGTTTGATTTGTAGTAAATCTTTCCAGTGAAGAAGATATTCCTTATATTATGAGGGACTTATTATTTGGTACCAACAGAATTTAAAGACAACTACAAAAATTCTTTCTTATTCGACGGTTTTATTCGATATCGAGAAAGTTATCACCGTGTGGACGGAAAGATTCATGACTCGATGGCTCGCGATGATCGAAGACATTTGGAACTCCTAATTTCTTTCATACTTACTAGCTTCGAGCCATCGAGCCGAACTCTAGAGTGTGTATGTTAAATTGGTAAGTTGGAAGTGGTACAGTGCTGAGTCTACGGAATTAAAAAGACCGCAAGAAATGCACTGTGAACGTGTGAAAATAGACGTCGAAATATTTGTCCAATCGGGCCTTAAATTTCAAAAACAAAATGTTTTCGAAATTCAAATGTGCTAATGGGCTCAATTGAACGATGTTTCAATTCAAATGTGTATGGAAGGCACTTCTAGTATTCTTCTTTATTCTGTGGCTGAGCCGGATTTGTTGTGGTACGTGGCTGCAATATGTACGTCGTCGTTTAACCACTTCTCCCAGTATCCTAGTATCTTTCATTTTATGGGCGAGTTACGCGCGACTCGCCAAGAGGCTTAAATTATTCATTAAAAATTATTCTAAACGTCGTGTCGATCCAATCTTTTTTCAGTAATACCGTATGTGTCAGTCAACCTCCTAGATAGAAGGTTTTATTAGATTTAATTTAATTAGATCGAATAAGAACGGATGGGCGTAGGTACTGGGCTTTACAGTGGTCTCAGGCTCAATTAGGTCCTCGAGTTCGTGGTTCATTTTGATACACCTGATCAATTTTCTAGGGTTTGTCCAAAGAAGCTACTTGGAGAAGCTCATCGTCTCTGGCAAAGTGGAAGTCGGGAGAAATACATTATCTTATTTATTTATGTAAATTCGATCACTTACCAAAAGAAGGCTGTACGAGAAGTCATCAATTCCTTTGGCCGTAGCCTTCAGGTCTGCGATTAAGGGTTCCATTTTAGCTTTCGTGGGACTCGCGATAAAGAAGCTTGCTACGAAAATAGTTGTCAAATCTGAAAAGACAGAAACTTGGTTAAATCATTGCTCAATAAATTTGCATAAATAAAAAAATATATATACTCGTACATGCTCCGTGATGATTAAATTAACATTTGATCCATTATATGTAAATAATAACAAATATGAAATCACCAGTAGGTACTAGAAAAAACACAAAACAAAAAAAGGTTTGATATTGACGGAACATGTCTTCAGGAGTGTCTGCCCTTTCCATTCTATGCACTAAGCTATCGCACGGTTAGGTACAGATCTGAATTATTTCTCCAATATCAATAACCTTCTATCTGGTATCTTGGTTTGATGATTGAAATAAAATATTTAATTTCAATTTTTTGTCTAGTTTCATGTCATTTCTGGAAATTGTTCAGCTAAAATAAAATTGAAATATCTCTTCTACCAAACATTCTAAAGTATAAACGGCACTTCTTTCCTGTTTTATGTACATAAACCTGTCTGGTGCCTATTAGATGCAGGTTTTTCGATCGCCTCCAGTTTTCAAATTACTCTTAAACTGCCTCCATCTCGAATAATCGAATTAATTTGAATCCTTTTAATCTTGGACATAAACACAAAAATAATCGCGGTGGTTATTTTTTCATGATATGAGAAAATATATTGTTATTATAATCAGAATGAAAATCAATGTTTTTGATCTTTGAGGCGTATTTGGTGAACCTTTTTATAAGCTACCTAAATTATACCATTCTCAGTTCAAAGCAGACATTATCCGTAAATTATTTTTACACCGACCATGCAGTAAACATTTTAACCAAAATTTAAATATAGGGTATCTTTCATAAATAGTTTCAGAAATGTTTAGGTAACAAGAAGAAAAAAGTCAATTCACACCTGATTTACTAAGTCTATAAAAATATATATTTAAAATGATATATTTGACGCCATAAAAGCGAAAAGGCGTAAGCGACAATTTTGTAAAAAATAAGTTAAGCGTACAGTTTGGATTAGACAAAAATTCTACTCAAAATTGTATGATTAACTCATTATTGGCTAAATTGTCGCTTATGCCCTTTTGCCTTTCCTGCGTCAAATAATCTTGATCCACGTGGTTCTATTGGCATCTCTCTCACTCAGCCACTTGTTCGCTGACTGATGACGTATGTCGTATTACGCAGTATAGGCACATTGACAACCGGAAACTTTATTAAAAAGTATTCGAAGGTCTGTTCTGCTTAGGGATATAAAATTTACATGTAAACGGTCATCAATAATAGTTCAATACATTAACCATGATCGCAAAACACGTTTAATCCAAATGGCCTTATTTAATCAAATGACTTCTGGGATATGACAGTACGCCTTTCCACGAAAAACACCGTAAAAATATAGTAATTCATGGAATCGTTAGGGCTAAACCTAGATAGCTAAAATTGTTATTGTAGTTCAATAAGCTCACCATTGACTTCTCGTCCAAACAACTATATTTCTGATTTTCTCTTGTTTAATAAATCAAAACAATTTTCTCTGAAATCATAAGATTTCTTCGAACATATTTATGTAGTTTGTTTGGTGCGGAGTCCATACAACACAAGCACACTTCAGCTCGCTTTTTATAATGCCATCGAACATGTATCATTGCATCTTGGTCATAAACCCTTCAGGCCTCGGAAGAACATTACTAGACATAAAAATCATATTCCATTAGACTATTAGAGCCTCTGAAGGACAGATCTGACCGGGGCGTCCATACATTATAAAAGTATTTTTACCGTTTTTTGTATAATGCAAAAGTATATGGTTTGTTCGTCGTTGAAAAGAAAATAATTGTTCTTATCAGTTTGTCTCAAATACTTTTATACTTGATTCCATGGATAAAATCCTAAAAATTGTTAAAGATCATGATCATTTTATTTTTATATTCTTCAATAACCCGCTTAACTTCCAAAGTAGTTTGTCAGCAGGTCATGTTCACAATTGAAAGTTTAAAACATGTTTTTATTGTATAAGCGGAATGAAAAGTTAAGTGACATTCATCTTATTAATTCTTATTAAGATTTTCATGTTGATGTATATATATTTTAAAGAAAAACAAACATTCCCGGGTTACGAATAACCTGACAATATATATATTTTTAAATCCTACCTTGTGTTGTGGTGGAGGATTTAGCCAGCCGAGGAATTGAATACACTACGCCTGGGTGGGACCCAAACGCGATGTCAACTCAGCCACCGACCGGTCTAATATAATTTTTTTTACTATTTAGAAATACCATTTTTTGTTTCGAATAGAAACAACTGAAAGATAACTTTATCGAATTTTTAAATTTTTTACGAGAACTTCAATGATAAAAAAATGTTTAGCACATTTAAAATACATCGGAAGCATTCCAAAATTCCATGAGAAATTCACCATCGCCATCGCTGGGAATGGTAGATAAACATATTTAAGAAGGGTTAAACTGATTAGACGATCTAACGGCCGTTGTTTCCAACATTTCGATCGATCAATCTTAGGGTCCGATGAACCAAGTTATTTGTTCAGTAACGTTCGATTTGTCTATTGCCAAACATCTTTACTGTTCTTAAGTGGCCCCGCCCAATTTCATAGACAATAAAATGACATATGAGCCAAAATTTTGGCTCAACAGTTGATCAGTAGGATTGGGAACAACGGCCGTAAATGTATTTAATATATATATGGTAGAGCAGGTAACTCGGTAGACTAGTGCGTCATCACTTGATATCCTCTAACCGCAATGCGGTGACGCCAAGCATAATGATAAACGTAATAGTACCTCTGATTAAACATTATTTAATTTCACAACCAGTTGGGTATCATCTCTTCCCACTTGAGATAGTTTGTAAATATAATGCAGAAAAAATACATAATTTTCTTTTTAATATAACAAACGCCTTGTATAACCACGAACTTTTATTATTTTACAAATCGACCGGTTTTGCTTCAGCCAAGCTTCTTCATGTTATAATAATAATAATTATTATTAATAGTTATTATAATATCCTGAAAAAAAATTGGTTTAAGCGAAACCGGTAGATATGTAAAATCCTAAAAGTTTGTGCTTAAATACGAAGTGTTTGTTTTATTTAAAAATATAAAGGTAATTGTTTCTTAAGAGAGAAAAATACATAATATTACTCCGATCTCGAACTATGGCACAGTAAAAAGGTACTATCCAACATGGCTATCATATTGACGGGATGGACCGGACACGGAACACACAAACAAATTTACAGACAGACGAAACGCAAAGTGCTCGTGTTAAAACAGGATTTCCCTACGCTCAGTCATCAAAACTTTTTAGTTCGGTGGAGCTAAGCTGGCCCTATTTACTTCGGCCATATTTAACTGTATCAAACTTCGGCTAAGAACTATAAACATTATCTTAATTTTCTTTACGCATATTTTGGCTGCTAACTTTATGTATGATCGCAATATTCTTCCCGAACTAAATGCAATCTAGATAGTGTCTTGCATAAAATAATATCTGCAATGATTAAACATCAGTATATACTTGTTAAAAGGAAGGTGGTCCGACAAGAGAATCTACCCAAACAAACGGAGAGAAAAATTACCGATATAAAATATTGCTATTTTACTAAGAATTTCCTTAAATTATTCGTAATCCGGTTAAAAACGGGATTGCAGGCCCTCAACGAATGAATTAATATGTTTTCTGATAAAATTTTAGTAAAATACGAATATATTATCACAATGCCGGAAAACGTGCGAAAAATCCTAATTGCAGACCTTTACCGAATGAATTGTTATGTTTCCTAATAAACTTACAGTAAAACACGAACGTGTTATCACAATATCGGAACACGTGTTCATATGTGTCGTTGTATATTTTTAAGACAAATGAAGGTGCATGAACACGTGTTTTAATAGGAATGTACTGCAATCCCATTTTTAACCCAATTTTAATAAATCAGCAATACTCATTTTTTTCTGTGCGAAAATTCATAAAATATAATTAATTATTATTTAAATGCCCTCTGCTATAATAGGTTATCGAAGGTCACCGGTAGGTTAGGTGTTACCTTCTGGCTACCTTGTATCCTTGGCTCCAAACGCTCAATTAAAGGTACAAGGAAGCTATAATTTGCACAAATTACTGTCGGTTTTAAATCAGACTAACTTAACTGAACGGACCTAATTTGTACCTTCGTTAAATTCCCTACACCTTTTTAACAAACGTATTGTAAATTTAATCATTACGTTTATTTCAAATTGGCACAAAAAACAACATTTATTTTTAATTTATAATATTACTAGCTGACGTGTACCCGGAGTTGCTGGGGGCTATCCTTATAAGATAGACATATACCATCGAGGACTTTCCTGTAGGCCTTTTTAAGACATACAATTCTGTAGTACATTTTGATGTATATCTCATAAGGCTTCGCCAGCGTTAGCAATGTAAGCGACTGAAAATATTTTTTTACGACTTGTTTACAAAACTCCGATTTTTCTCTACTTTTTATAATTATAATATGCATGTATCATATGTATAAACCTTCCGGAATAAAAATCCGTTGCGTTGTTTAGATGAACTAAGCGCACAAACAGACAAACGCGGATAGCAACTTTGTTTTATACTATTATTTATTTTAGAGATTAACTTCTCCTAACCACTAAAGTATTTGTGTTACAATTTCCAGCTTAAAACGTCATCACTCTTCACCACCATGAGCTACAAAATATTCATTCCACTCTTTTAAAAAATAATTCAAGATGCCATCTGGTATGTTCCGTATTTTTTATAATAATCATAGGAGAAGATTTTTAAAAAATGTTTATGTATTTTCGCAGGGTTTATTTTACCCAATCAGGTATGTCGGAGTCCTTTAAAGGACATTAAAATATAATGACATTAAAAGATTTATTATATTTGCACAAAAGTAATGCGACCGGTTTCGATAGTGAGAAATTTACATTCCCTAGGTTTGAACACACTATAAAGATCCGTTCTGGAATTTATTCATTAGTAACAGATGAAAAATAATAAAATATTTTTCTGCTATATTTATCACTGGCTTAAGTAATAATCATGTATTGTTTCAAAGTTTTTTGGGTAGTTTTCACACTAACAAAGTATTGAATTCTGTGAGTCTAAACATAAACTTTATAAGACACTTATGATGGGTTCTTTCACAGAATTTGAACAATCAATCTAATTTCAAAGTTGATTTTCAAGTTCTGTGAAGATTCTGTTCATGTTCTGTTACTATTTCAGTTTTTTAAGTAACTGGTCAGTAATTATATTACAATAGAACACAAATAGAACCTTCACAAAACTTGAAAATCAACTTTGAAATGTGATGAATTGTTAAAATTCTGTGAAACAACCCGTCCTTACGGTTGGTGCAATTTGAAGTAACCACAAACAAGATTATCCGTTGGATCATTTTGAATCTCTTCAATTCTAATTGCATTTCCTAGTGTTCGTTTAACCTGCCAATATGTCAAATGAGAAATGCATAAATGAATTGTAATCTTTATGAATAATTAATTTGAAACACGTTTAACGTGTTTTCTGCTACTGTTCATCTCCGCTATGCAGTGAACGGGGTCATGCACATAGAATAGTTCATTATTTTATTTATTAATGCCGTTAGGGATTTTACTTAAATTTTAGTTAATTATATTAGTGTATTAAAAATATGCCTATTCAATATTAATAGAAATCATTGTGTATCTATCTAAATCTGTGAATTAAATAATATGCCTCTATTATATTTCTAGAAATAATTGTATCTCCCTTACTGCAATGGTGAAAAATATTATCTAAACAATGCGCTAGAAAGAAAAAATACCATGCTTTATGCTCAAATACAGCATAATAATGGCACAAGAATTAAAACATAAACCTTTATTAAACTAAACGTTCGGAACGCACTTTGTAAAAAAAAAGAAACTTCGTTAATTTATTCTATTTATTTCATATCTTACGACAGAAAAGTGACAATAACATTTGTAATACATGTGTCTTATAAAATACATGTGTCTTATAAAATACACGTGTCTTATAAAATACATGTGTCTTATAAAATACACGTGTCTTATAAAATACATGTGTCTTATAAAATACACGTGTCTTATAAAATACATGTGTCTTATAAAATACACGTGTCTTATAAAATACACGTGTCTTATAAAATACATGTGTCTTATAAAATACATGTGTCTTATAAAATACATGTGACTTATAAAATACATGTGTCTTATAAAATACATGTGTCTTATAAAATACATGTGTCTTATAAAATGCACGTTTCTTATAAAATACATGTGTTTGTATATATTTTTTATTACAGTAATTTTAGTTACAAAAAAACTAAGATGAGCCGTTTTAATATTTTTTTGTGTTCGAATTTAAAAATTTTAATATTCCAAAAATTATATATTTTTTAATACCATAATTTGAAGGCGTATTTATCACCTTTCAAAGGCAGTTTTTACTTTTCGGAGACGTTCAGAAAAATCTTTCCCATCTCCTCCCCTCCCCACTCCCCTTTAATCTTGTCAGCCTCACAACTTACAAAGAGGAATTGTATATACGTCATCTACGATCTTCGTCTTCCTTTTCACACATCTTGAATGAAAACAAAAAAGACAGAAGATACTAGAACAAGGACGTCACGTACGATCTCTCTAGGATTACTATAAACCATTTCAGATTTCACAGTACTAGCGCCGGACGATCGGAACTCTTGTGCGGTATTCACATAAAACATGCATGTTAAATATGTCGAGTAAAAAATAAGATAGTCACTGTAATAAAGGTTTGCTACGAGAAAATTTCTTATATAAATATTCACACAGTCTAGTCATCTACTCTATCCTTGCAGTACTTACTCCCCGCAGGGGTAGGCAGAAAGGACGGACCGCCAAACAACTCAATCTTGACACACACTCCTTTCCTCATTCACATTCATACATCGTCTCATACATACTCTTATATTATTTTGACTCTTGCCCGGTGGCGGCTCGTGACTTTTGGGTGTACTAGAGTGCAAATATTATAAAAAATTGTATTTCTGATGTTATAGCTGAAAACGATTTTTTATTTTTTTTCGAAAATCGATTTTTTGTATGAAGATTTTCAGGAAATTTCAGTGTAGCCATGCGCCGCACGGAATTCCTTAAAATCTTCATACAAAAAATCAATTTTTCTAAAAAAAATAAAAAATCGTTTTCACCTACAACAACATCAATTAAGCCATATTTTGTAATATTAGCACTCTATTAACCCAAGTCACGAGCCGCCACTTGACATGGCCCGAATCAAGTACCTGATTCACTTGGTCGTGCCATATCTTCCTAGGGGCGTCCCCGACTTCTGCTACCATCGACATTAGCATCATATATTCTCCTTTCTTCGCTCATTCGCTCTACATGCCCAAACCATCTAAGCGTCCCTTTCTTGATCTTACTCATTACGTTTACATCAGCCATTAGTATTTAAATAGGTAATTATAATGTTGCTGAAACAGCATTGTAATATTTTTCTGATATTTCTAGTATTTTATTTCATAACACGATGATGTTAAGCTAATGTTATAATAAAATACAAATACATACTTTCACTCTTATCCGAATATAGCCTCCTACGAAACGATGTTGGCAATGGTTGGAGGATTAGTGATTACCATAAAGTTGTCAATCAATTTTTATTAAATAATGGTTTTATTGGAGGATCAACCTTGGAATATTTCAAAGCAACCTTTAAAAATACATTTATTTATCACATGCCTCTTGTTTGTTTTAGTATATATTATTTTAAAAAATCTAAATTCGTAGTCACTCCAAGTGGTTCGCCCCGTTTGGTGTCTTATTCTTGGGGTGAGGTTTATCTAGGTCTTGACAGCGGATATGCTTCCAAACCAACTAGATCGAAGTGGGAGGGATAGATTTTGTGGATGAGGGTAGTTTATCTTATTCCAATGTATAAAAATACCTTCCTGTAGTTTTGAAGGTCAACTGTGATAAAATAAACATGTTTGCAAGAGGCAACACGACAAGCTAGAATAATATCAACTTACAATATTTCCTTGCCAAGCAAATAAAATACATTTCAATATTCTAGGAACATTTTTAAAGGTTCAAAATGCTATAAAATCGATTTAATTGTGGTGAGCTATTAGCAAATCCATAGAGGATCTCTTAGCACACCAGGGATTTAAAGTAACAAGTACCTACAGAAAATAAATATGTAACCAAGTATAAAAGATTTTAACCGAATTTAGCAAAAGATTAAGAAAGTTCTAGATTGTTACCAAAATAGTTTAACTAAACACGAACGATTTAATGAACATTCGTCAAATAATAAATACGCATTGTAATATACAGCTATTTTTCCTTCCGAATTCTACAAAAAACTACACAATAATGCAGAAAACATAACAAAAATAAATACAAATAATGTTCACTTGATAAACAAAAAATAAGGACGTGCTTAATACGCATCTTTTGTTATAAAAACACTTTGTATCAGTTAGATAATAACGAGAAGTAAGTATTTTAGTTTCCTAGAATGTATAAAATAATATATTTTTATGGCTAGTTCGTTAAAAACGCTAATTAATTGACGTCATTTCTTTACGCCATGTTTTGACAAAACAATCATTTTTTTTTTAAGGCTGGTTTTTTTGTATTTATTTCTAGTAGTTGGATATTAATGAGAAGTTAGTTTTCCAGTTACGGGATATGGAAAATAATGCATTTTGATAGTTACTTCGTTAAAGTTTTAAAATTAGTTTTTTCTTTTCTTATTTAAACAAAAACATGAATCTACGACCCAAAAATAGGTTCATAGGTTGTCAGAGTGACACATTAATTAATTAAAGCATAAATACAATTAAAATAGCCCAAAAACACTTTAAAATTATTATTTTAAAACATGGCTTGAAGAAAAAATCTGAAAATATCCGTTTTTGAAAGAAATATCCACTAACATGCTTTATTTTTCATTTTAGTAAATTGAAATACTTATATTTCATTGTTATCTAACTGACACATGGTGGTTTTTCTTTAAAAGGTGCGTATTAACCGTTGTTTATGCACATTTACCAAAAAAACTAACCTTAAAATATTCGCATTAATAATGATGGCCGCCAAGTGAACAATCGATTTTAATTTTATCTAAATAACTATTAAAATGCTTTTTTTTCGATTTCCGGCAACTGAAATATTTATTTCTAATTATTGTCTAACCACCCAATCAAATCATTATGGCAATCAAATGTATTTTGGCACAAGTTTGCAAAAACATTTTGATTGATCGCTTGTCAATATTTGTCTTGTAAATTTATAGAACCTAAAAATATTGCATAAGCAGCGAAATTTAGGTGGATTCACTGGCTTTAAACCGCAGTTAGCAGTTCATATGTTTCAATATTAATACTTTAAAAAATTATATCAATCCTATAATATTGTTATAATAATATTAAACAAATAATAGGTATATACAAGCAATCGCTCGAGTATTTCTGTATATTTATCCAGTAACGTTCAGAACACAAGTGAGAAAAAAACTAATTAATTAATATTACTCACATAGGTACGTCATCTTGATGTATAATTGTGTTGACTAGTTTTATTTACAAACAAAAATAATAAACAATGCTCGAATCCCAGTATAAAATTCACAAGCACTACTTGACGAGAATGATGAAATGTTCACTATGTTTCACTTCGTATATTTGAGACAGTCAAAAATATAATTTTAACACTTTTAAATTAATCTTTTATGCATTATCTTGTTAACCAAAAGCAGAAAAAAATAAGAAAAAATATGTGAGTGTATAGAGCGACGTTCTCGGCAAAACTAAAGTGCAGTGCCGTCAGTTGCCGATCGTCGCTACCACTGAGTAGACAAGACTCACTAGAAATGCACACAAAAGATGAAGTTGTTGAATTTGGATACCAACCAATGTAGCCGTTGACTTGATATCTTTTAGTTCTTGCCCATTTAGAACGCGCCCCGTCCCTTTTACACTTATTTATTTTTTTTAAATCTCTTTTATTTTTCAACAATATTATTACTCAATTTAAAACAAGTATAACAGCTGTTTCTCATTGTTAAGGCAGTATCAAACTGTGTGTGTTTATTTTTATTGAATAAATTAAATAAAAAAATCGAACTAAAACAATTAATTTAAATTGGGTTCTACAAATTAAAATTGATAGCAAAAAATAATTTTTTTTAAAAGTTGTTTATTTTTTAACAGTATACAAACTTAGTTCCAGTTATTTTTAATAAACTCCAAAACATTGCTCCTAAGGAAAATGAGAAACCCAACATAAATATCGTAAAGAGATGGATAATAAACGAAAAATTCATGTACCTGTATAATTATTACACAGTCTGAAACATTAGTTCATAACTTTTACAAATTAAAAATAATATTTTCCACTTTTCTTTGAATGTAACAATCCATCTCCTTAATCTTATTAATTAAGGCAAGCTATTAAGGTAAAACCGCAGACAAGCAGCCATGTGGCAGCTTCGCTTGACTACCGTTTTAAGCATAACACTGTATTATCTACCAAAACATATGGTAAACAACATATAAAGTTACACGTGGGGCGAAAAGATTAGTAAAGTATTTCTTTGGAAAATATCGACATTTCCTGCGAGACAGTTAATCAACCTAGTCAGTGTTCCCAGTGGCATCACCATTGTATTGGTAAGATAATTCAGCACCTGGGAAGAATCAAAAGCCTGTGTTGGCGCCTGACGTGAAATTATCCGGGACAGCCAGAATGTCTGGTATTGATAAAAAACCGTTCAGAAGCTTGAAAGCTATCAGCAGTTATGTGACATCACTCCTAGAACTAAGGCTGCAGATATCCAACATTCCCGAGATAATTGGAATCGTAAAACTTTGTTTTGTGTTTTCTTTTTTCACAATAATGATGAAATGCAGATTAGTCTTGAAAATTTAATGTGAGATTTTTCAAACTTTGATTCACGAAACTCGCCCTCGTCTCATTTCTTGTGTTCTTCACCATTCTATGGACGCTACAGAAGTATGTTTTGTTATAAAAAGATTGAAAAATATGATATTTCGGCAAAATAACCCGTCAAACACCAAATTATGCAAATGTTTCGAAAAAATGTAGAAAATTTTTATTGATTGTTTCGTAAATCACCATGCTAAGAAAATGCTTCGTTAAGAAATATATTGTTACACTCCAATTGGGTAATTTTGTTTATGTATGTGGAAAACATATTATTGAATGCTTCATATTTTTCGGTTTTTGTAAGAGTGAGTTTGTACGGAATTGTGCGTAGTGCCCATAGAGCTACGATTAGAGACGCTACTGCGTACTAATAATATCTCGTCGAAACTTGCGCGCATTAGTTAGAGCGTTGGGAGAGTTGGAGGGGAAAAAAGCGGAACCTATTTTTCTGCAACATTTCTCGTCTAAATATAATACATCAACGGTAGTGCCACGTTCATGTCGCGTCGGTGGCTTACGGTAATATGTAGGAGAGTAAACGAAGAGCTGTAGTGCCACGCAGTTCGCTGCGCACAAGGACGTAGCTCGTCAGCGCAACGTCTTAAAAGTTTTTAAAGAATTCGAATTGTCCTCAACGCGAAGCGTAAGACCTAGAACATCTGAGAATATATACGTACCTAAAAAACATGACAGCTGCACAACACCGCTACAAAAACTCTGACCCAAAACTATTTAACGATTTACCGGAGGTTATAAAAAGTGAGAAAAGCTATTCCTAAATTAAAAGAAAACTAATGTCATATTTTTATCCAAAACCAATAAACTACAAGTATAAGTAAATAGTCTAGGTCACCAGTTAGACCCGAGAATATTTTTATTAATTGGGTAATTAAATTAGTTAATTAGGTTATTATGTAACATATTATTTTTAATTTGTACCTTTAGTTATAAATTCAATAATTTTTCTATTTATTTATAACTTACTGCAATTACAACTTATCTACAAATTAGCTTAAAATAAACTAAATAAAATCAATACGAACAGTGTTTGTCCTAATCAAATTCATGGCTTACTCTGGAATTGAAAGGGCTATTAGGGCGATCACCTCGCCGGACTCTCGAGGGACGAAGGTACCGGAGGTAAACGTTGTAAACGCAGAGCGTGCCTTTGCTGGAGTGCCTACATATTGAGAGGCAATTTATTTTGTTTCTTCTTCATATTGATGCAGGTTAAACAGGTTAGCAACCTTCAAACATTTTACATTGCAGTAAAAAAAAGTAGGGTCATTGTGCAGATGATACACAACCTCCGATATGAGAGCGCATTAGACGGAGACGAAGAAGAATAGTAATTTATATTCGATACTATAAAAATACCATTTTTAAATAATATTAACCGAATAACATCCCAATGTACCAACATTCGATGGCTTATGGTCAAAATATTGTATCTCCTTAAATCATAATATTGTCAAAACTAATATTTAATCGGAAATCTTGTTTTCGGATATATAAATAAGTTTTAAGTCCATATTATAGTAACTGTATCTGATGCAATGTAACTTCTACATGGACTTTTGTTTGTTGTAAAGACAAAATATATTGTTAGGGAGATGTATCTGTGTTCATAATGCATTTCATATTTCTGTAAATTTGTTGGTACCTATGTTCTGTGAGGAGATATTCACAAAACTTGTGTAAAGTAAATGGAAAAAAAACTAGTTAAAAATATTGAAATCTCTTTCTACACTCCAAAGATTACAGTCCTTCCGTGAAGATAGGAGAATTTATAAAATAAATAAAATACTGACCGTTTACGCACAAAAAAAAGTTATTTTACAACTCCAGACTTTATATTATTATTAACTCCATCGTAGTCGTATATAACATTTCCTAGAAAAGTCGCTTATTCTTCATCTTGATTACGAAGGTATAAAATGTACATATCTTCATGATTACAAGGGATAAAATGTACATGTCATCATGATTACATGAAAGGATAAAATGTACATGTCATCATGATTACAAGAAGGTATAAAATGTACATGTAATCATGATTACAAGAAGGTATAAAATGTACATGTAATCATGATTACAAGAAGTTATAAAATGTACATGTCATCATGATTACAAGAAGGTATAAAATGTACATGTAATCATGATCACAAGAAGTTATAAAATGTACATGTCATCATGATTACAAGAAGGTATAAAATGTAGGTGTCATCATGATTACAAGAAGGTGTAAAATGTAGGTGTCATCATGATTACAAGAAGGTGTAAAATGTACAAATGTTATCGTCATTACTAGAAAGGGATTTTCTTTTTGCATTTAGTAGGTAATATTATAAATGACATGACACAGTAATAAATGATTTTAGATGCTCTTACAATACATTAAACGTACAGGGGAATCCCTAAATATTTTATACCTAGTTCAAATCGAATATTTATGTGAAATTCACAGAAACAATTTAATATTCTGGAAAGTAACCCGCACCTGTGTACATTTTTTATGTATAAGTGAGAACGCAATATATCAAAATAGAAAAATACCCAAGGAACTGATTCTTGGAATATATTAGGCCAGTAAATAATATTACATTTAAGATAGCTAGTGAAATATACAGCCGAGGCAAGGGATCCCTATTGCTACTTTATTCGTTGTAATATCGTACGGTTATTGCTTGGGTTATATTGGTTGTTTGTAGTTTTTTTTGGAAAGTTATTTCCCTCAAGGCCTATGTCATATTTTTTTAAGGAAAGGAAGTTGTGGAAAGATAAAAGGTATGGGTTGGGTAGGAATCTGGGGATCAGTGTATCCAGGAGTGACAGATGTATTAATATATATCCCTCCCACTGCAGCGCAGGGCGACGGGTCGAGAGACCAAGGGTCTCCCCAATCAGCCTCTCCCGATCTGATACGCCACGCAGCTGATGGTATCCTGAACACAACTCATCCTATGCATCCTCATATACACCCCTGCTAAATCAACAAACGCAGCTAACCACTTGGGGTGACCTATGGTAGAGGTGATGGTTATCCAATGGTTTCCGAGGTGGCGGTACCCAAACCCGCCTCCTAAATTATAGTATATTGAATTGAGTACAAAACACCATAACGGAAGTCTGCGAGGCGAGACGACCGCGTTTACTGCACTCTCGGACCTCGAGAGTGATGCTAGTGACAAACAACGATATACGCGTTAAAGCTGTTTTGGGCGTGGTATATACAGAATATATTTTGAGGTGTCACACTACGCTATAATCTTCCTCTTCCTAAGGCAGGAGAGGGTATAAGATCAATTTGGGAGCTGCCGCGGAATATTATTTCTTTGTACGCGATTTTGACAGCTGACAGCCGCGTGATCACGGTAGCTCCCTAAATTGATCTGACCGCATCATTTTTAAATATCGCCTGGCTAGCAGATCACGACGTATCATCATCGCCATGCCCACACTTATAACACGTCACGTGTGACAGGTTTGTATCGGAATGTAGGGTGAACGATACGATAATATGGGCCAAAAACGATTGGATGCGTTTAACGTAATGTGTAAGCACTACGAAGAGCAGGCATACTAGTCTAGTTTTAAAACCAGTTACGCAGACCTCAACGCGATTCCAGAAAAGCGTTTTGCATAGTAAAATCTCAATAGACTAAAAGCCTCCGGAAGAGATTCCCACTAACCGCAATGAATTGAAAGTGAATAATATGATAATTTCTGAGAAATCATTTATAGCAGGTAAAGCGTAAGCAACAACACTCTGCAGGTGTATTTCAATACGGTGTTTGTTTATTATGCACGAGAAGCTATTTTTTTTTTTTTTTTTTTTTTATAATTATTTTTTATTTTTAATAATATGTTTTACATGGGACATAATTCATTTTACATCATTGGTTTTTTACTACTCTTCCATTGAAAGCATTTGCTTGTGTATGGAAGGGGAGTGTACATAAATGTTGTTGTTAGTTAGTACTTAAATAATTCATTGTACATAAATGTATGTTTGCTGTAATATTTCTTTGGAAAGTAGTGAAGGATAATATATTATTTATTAAATTTTTAAAAAGAAAGGAAGCTATGGAAAACTAAGGATATTTGTGAGATTAATTAAGTGACAGTAGTTTTTTTTTTTTCAGAATATTTTTAAAGTGTCTCTTGACAGAGAGCAGTATTCGGGTTTTATCATTAATGCTTCTGATTTCTTCTGGTAAACGATTGAAAAAAGTTCTTCCCTGGTAAGTATAATGATGTTGTGCAAAAGACGTATTTAGTTTTGGGCATAGAAAAACATGTCTAAGTCGCGTTCTGTTTTCATTTAAAAATTGATATTTATCTTTTTCTTTTATAATTTGGATTAATGAGTTTTTAATATATAGGTCTTTAAATGTAGGTACTTGAAATTCTTCAAACAGGCGTTCTGTTGGGTAGTCAAAGGATTTTTTTAATATAATTTTAATAATTGTTCTTTGTATAATTTCAATTGGAAGAAGGTTACATTTATACGCGGATCCCCAACTAATAATAGCGTATTGTAAAGTGGATTGAACTAAGGCATAGTAAATTAAATATAGATTTTTTATCGACAGAAAGTTTCTAATTCTTAAAAATATATATATTAATTTTCTAATTTTGTTTACTACTTGACTTATTTGTTCTTTCCATTTCAGATTTTTATCAATAATTACTCCTAGATATTTAATTTTATTTGTTGTTTTTAGTACTGTACAGTTTGATTTGCAATAGTTTTGGCTGTGAATTTTAGTATTATTATGTATGACAATGTTAAAATTTTTAGGAGTATCATTTGTATGTATTGCAAATGGAATTACAAATGTCTTTTCATTATTAAGTGACAGTAAATTAGTGTCGAAAAAATTCTTGAGCGTGTTGATGTCTTCCGTGGCCTTTAATTCTACATTTTCCCAAGTCTTATCACTTATTATTAATACTGTATCATCGGCGTATGACGTAATTTGACCGTGTAAAGGTTGAAAAAAAATATCGTTTACATATATAGTAAATAGAATTGGTCCAAGCACTGTACCTTGGGGGATTCCAAAGCTTGTAATCTCTTGATCACTATTAACACCATTGATTTTTACTAATTGAGGACGGTTTTTTAAGTAGTCGGTGATCCATTTAATCGCGTTGCCTTTTATGCCGATATTATTCAATTTTTTTAATAGCATCTCATGGGATATGCTATCGAATGCCTTTCTAAGGTCAATAAATATACCCGCACATTTTTTACTTTTATCTAGTGATTCGTAAATGTATGAAGTTACGTTAGCAATAGCATCTTGTGTGCTGAGTGATTTTATAAAGCCAAACTGGTTTTTGTGTAATATTTTATTATTATCTAGAAAATTTACCAATTGTTTTTTAACTATTTTTTCAAAGATCTTTCCTATATTAGAAATTAGACATATTGGGCGATAATTCGTTGCTTGATGTGGATCTCCAGATTTGTAAATAGGTGAGATTATTGTGGTTTTGTAGTTCATTGGAAAAATTCCATTTGTTAAACTTAAGTTTATTAAATGAGTGATAGGTTTTATTAAGTGAGGTTTCATAGTTTTTAACATGTGTGTCGTAATAGAATCAAAACCGGGGGACGAACCTCCTTTCATATTTTCTATTATTTTCGAGATTTCACATTCTGTTGTTGTTTCAAACATTGAAAGTATATTACGTTTCTGTATATTTTTATTTTTATGGTTTTCTTGGTTTGAAGGCTTATGAATATTTTTCGCAAGATTTTTCCCAACATTTGCAAAGAAGGAATTAAATATGTTTGCACATTGTTTAGGCTGTATATTGGCATCTATAATTTTTTTATCATGTTCAATGTACTTAATGTTTTGTGTTTTTTTTGTATTTTCTATGGCGAAATTAACAGTTTTCCACATTTGTTTATGGTTATTTTCTGAAGATAATATTTTATTTTTAAAATACTCTTCTTTACTTTTTTTAATATAAGATGTTAATTTATTTTTATATTTTTTATAGAAAATATATGCTTTTTCATCTTGGGGATTTTTTAAAGTTATTTTGTAAAGTTTTTCTTTATTTCTGATAGATATAATAAGTCCTTTGGTAATCCAAGGTTTTAAACATCTTAATTTTGATTTTATGTGTGTTGTTATCTCAGTTGTCGAATTTTTAATGTGTTGTGACATAATATTTTCGAAGTTAGTCGAACAAATTTCAGTATCATCACTGTTTAAAACATTATTCCAATCTTCCTTTTTTAATTTTTCAGAGAGAATAGTCATATCTATTGTTGATTTTTTGGTTAATAAATTATGTTTTTTATGTTTAATATTATTATTATACAGAAGTAAGCATGAGTGATGATCAGTTATGTTAGTTTTCCAAACAATTGATTTTATTTTGTGAAGATCTTTAATGTTTATATTTGTCCAAATGTGGTCTAAACAAGATGGAGTATGTTCTTTTATTTCCCTAGTATTTTTATTTATGCAAGATATAAAATTTTGTTCAGTCATACAATTGATGTATTCATTTTTGTTATTATTTTCTATTTTTTCATTAATATTAATGTTAAAATCTCCTACGACGAAGCAAAGTTTATTTTTTAATTTTAATAATATGTATTTGAGGTCATTAATAAATGTAATAATACTCGAGCCATGCGTTCTATAGATAGCTATTAGATGGTATATGGATTTGCCGAGTTTGAAATGTACTTCGATGCAGTTTACTAAGTGTATTGGATGTTCTAATATGTTAACAATACTAAATTTATTGCTTGCAAATATTATTATTCCCGAATTTTTATTGATGTCTACTTTGGTAGAAATATAGTTGTACTCAGGTAAGTGGTAAGACGGTGACTCAGCGTTCGTAAATGTTTCGGTTAACACTATAAAGTCCGGTTTTTTAATTAAATTATTTATTTTTAGAATTAATTCATCTAAATTTTTTTGAACGCTACGGATGTTTATGTGCATAATAATTATATCATTGATGTTTTTAGAAATAATTTTGTTACACGAATCGGTACATATACATTCATATTCTTGAATTTTAATATTTAACTCTAATTCGTTACTTAAGAAATCATCCATTTAATGCATTTTCGGTTGTATTTTACAAAATTATTTATAAGGTTTTTATTCAATGTCGTAGTTAATTCTTTCTTTGGCTAATTTAAGCATGTAAGATCGGAACTTACATGTTTCGCTGTTTGTTCGGTGGTCTACTTCATTCATTTTCTTTTTTCTTTATTCTTTTTTTATTTATTTATTACAAAACAATATAACATTTCAAATCATAATATCATGCAATATAAATATTAAAAAATCCTAATTACTCTACCACTCCATAAAATTTTGTATTTACATACAAAAATTAAATATTGCTTAACCCTTCAGGTTCAAGTCCCGACGACATGGTAAATGTTCTAAAATTCGCTATATTTTACTTATTTTTAAAGTTGTCGTTAAAATAATACCATTTTAGAAACTAAATATAATTATTTTTGAAATATTTGCATTTGAAAAAAAAAATTCTTTCTAAAAAATATTTTTTTAATATCAACCAGGAAATTGTTAATAAAAAAACTTACCAGGACTTTTTGACTCGGATCGTCCATAATATTGAAAGTATTCGAAATTTATAAAACATATTCCTTTTGTATAAGTAATAAGTAATAAAACTGAAACTTCACTTTTTATGCCATTTGTACAATAAAAATATATAAATAATTTTTTAACTGAAATTCGTAATCATGCACTTTGTCAATATTTTTAAATTTTATTCCTGTATCCAATATTTGATACAAACTGTGTAGAATAATTATTTATCTTTTCAATGACGAACATATCACATATCTACGCATTACAGAAAAAAAAATTAAAATACTTTTATAATGTATTGTCGCCCAGGTCAGATCTGTCTTTCAGAGGCTATAATTGAATATGACGTTTGTGGCTAGTAATGTCTTTCCGAGGCCCGAAGGGTAAGAAGGCGATATGTAAACAATATCAAAGACTTATTAAATAACTAAAAATGTAATTCAACACACAAATTAAGATAATTCAATATTCAAATTAACTACTAACGTAATTCAATATACATAATTTTTACACAATAAACCTAATTAGTTTTAGAAAAAGTGTATGATTATCCAAAGTTTTTTAAATGCAAGAGATTATAGATTACGTATATTAAAAGTCGAAAAAATCGACGATTTCTGGGAGTTAATTTGCTTTTTAAATTGTTCATATTTCGAAGTTTCGGTTACAGCATTGCTGAGCAGGTGGTCATTCTTAGTATTGGAATGGCTATCAAACCATTTATATTATATTATAATCGCCCTCAGATTTAACGTCATCAACAAAGTAATATATGTGTTAGGATATGTAAGTACAGATGATGAGTAATAAGAAATTATCACACAAGTTGTTGTAATTTACGTCAAGTCAGAACATTTGTAACGCCTACACGGTTCTTCGAGGAGACACTTATACAAGTATTTTAATGTGCTATTAAAGACGCTTTTGAAATACGTAAGTAAACTTGCAGATATAACTGCATTCCCACGCTTGTCAAAAATGACCAGTTTATATTTCACCACGGATAATTCCATACCACGAAAGTTAGAAGATTTGAAATATATTTTACATATAATGTATTATTATGATCTCGAACATTCCCGGATTACGAATAATCTGATGCTGCCAATACACGTTTACAATAATTACATATACAGGACCTGTTGGCGTACGTACATTGGCAGTTGCACGCTTTGGACGCCATCCCGATTATTGTAGCATGTTCGTGTTCACATCAAAGGATCTTGGCGCCAACACGCAAACAGCGTACACACGTACAGCATATACAGATGCAAATACCGGCCGTATTAGTAGTAGTAGCTGTCAGATTTATATCGTCTGACCCCTTAGTATTGCGTCTGGATAACGCCGGAAATATGATAGTACGAGAGCCCACGACCAAAATTTTTGTCTCATAGCAATACGGCCAAAACCGCATCAAATCGATAGATACGATTATCCTGAACTCGAAAATACCAATATCAGACATTTTCTGCGTAGCGTTTGATCTGACCGAATTTTCAAAATTGTCAAAGAATTTAACCGAACTGCATCATAGCAATATGTCTGATTTGCAGACTGTAGTTGAATGATAGTTCTGAGATACCGGAAACATATTTTTCAGACGTTAGTGGTGTAGCGCAAACCCGTAAAATCACTTAAAAATATTAAAAATGAGACAAAAAAAATGTCTCATAGCAATACGTCTGAAAATCTTTTTTATTAGTAAATTTTGGTTATTTGATGCGAACAAAACAATTTTCAGACGGAAATGTGAACGCATTAAATTTTGAGACCGTTTTGAATATGTTAACAAATTTTACCGATCGGTATCATAGCAATATGTCTGAAAATTGTTGGACATGATAAAATAAGTTGTCCGCATGTGCAAAAAAATTATATCAGACAAATTAAGTGTAGCACCTTCTCTATCAGACAACTTTTCGATACGTTTGGAGCAGCTGGCGAGTGAGCTGTATAATAGTAAGAAAGGGGCAGGAGCGTAACAAGCGCTGAGGCTGTTGAAATTAAATACTGATTGATTTGATAGTTTTGGTTTTATTTAAAGCACACTTGAGTAACTTTTACAAAAGAAATAAGTAATGACATCTGTCATCTGTCAAAGTACATATAATAGACAAGGGAGATTCTTGAATATCTATGAAGGCTGTAAATTTTAAAAAACATTTAACAGAGGCGTCGGCCAGGCGACTCCGAAACGTTATTTTCGTTTTTGGGAGTATATGCTACACTTAAAGTGTCTGAAAACAGGTTTTTGGTAATCATGGCAGAAATACGAAAAATTGAAAAAAAAAATTATCCGTATTGCTATGATACAGGTCGGCTAAATTTGTTGACATTTTCAAAAATGCGCTCAGGCTATATGCTACGCGCAAAATGTCTGAAAACAAACTTTTTCGTAATACAATTATAAAATCTATGTACATTTTCACTATCAGACGTATTGCTATAATACCGACTGTCTTTTTTTTTTGACACAGCAGAAATGGCCTCCCACGCAGTTGCTACACTTTCGACCGTTACTACACACCTAGTCGGGTTCAGAATCATACAATCTAACGATTTTATAGGGTTTTTGCCGTATTGCTATGAGACATGGTTTTGGTCGTGGGCTCTCGTACTATGAGGAAAACATGAATTTCTTAATGTTTCGCGAAGTTTAACAAATATCTTTCCGTCGCGTAATGAAAATGTTAAAAAAGCACTAATACCCCTTTGCAGCACTATCGGAAGGATATTTTATATCAAAATATCCATTTACCAAAGCAAAACCAGGACACATAAACAAATTGGCCAGATTTTGATGCAAATAAAAACAGACCGGGTCAATCGGGTCATCTGGAGAAATGTGAGGTTAGCAACACAGTGTGAAATGCGAAAATGACCGTGATTTTGAAGTTTGGAACAAAGAACAATGAATATTATTTTGATTAACGATTTTAATCTGAGCCGTATACGGCCCTCTTCTTCGTATAGCTATACAAACGCTGCAGTGGCGTATTGGGGAATCTTTGTAAGTAAGACTGACACGGTTTTATTTATGCTTGTAATTGTAGTAAGTAAAAAATAATCTTGGTTCAAAGAGTTGAGGTCGCCCATTTCTTGTATTTCATAATATTTTTTGGAATTTTCATCCAAATCCATTTTGCAAAAATAGTTGTCAAATAACTGGTGAATCTATAAATTAGTCTCTATTGTCGACGTTGTGGTTAAAATTGTGCTTTGATTAGTTATTTCCTTAGATACCTACCTACCGCTAATTCAATTATAACATTAACGACGAACTGATTTCATCATGAAATAGAAATTACAAAATGTGTAGTACTTATTTCACGAAGACGCAGTAGCGTGTCTAGTGTTTCCGGGAAAGGGTCATTAACTCATTAGTCAGATTGTGCGTAATAATGCGAGCCACAGAAGCTTGGAACATTTACTCTGAACAGTTCATACAGTCTGCAAGCCCAAGTGGCGTTATTCATTTGAAAAAATCTCAGTAAAATTGTTATTACAAAAATTAAAATATTTAAAAAAATTTCCATAAATTTATTTATATATTTACGCTTAAAAATTAACTTTAAGCATTAAATATTTTTATCAGAGCAGTATCCATATTAACGTAATGTAGCAATATATAAATGAAATATTAACAAAGAAAAAAAAACGTATATGCAACAGAACAGAAATAGAAAAGTAACTTGAAGCAAATAAGAGGCACCTAGTTAATTGGAACGTTGGAATGACAGATTAAAATGAATAATAAAATATATTATTTTAAGTAGAATAAAAGAAGAATAAAATCATGAGATAGTTTGAATACTTGGTATAAAATTTACAATTTAGAAAAAGTCAATTCTAATAATTTTCTGTTAAAATATTATATTATAGGTAGGTGCCTATTATGAAAATGACACTTACATTCATGGTGAATAAAATAAAATCTGGTTCAATGAAGATTTCACGCTGGAGTAACATTTCACGCACAGATAACCGAAATTAGTATTTTAATGGTAAAATAATTGCACAATCCATTCGAAGATCTAAACTATAACCGAAAAAATCTAATATCCATCTCTGCTACCCTAAGCACATTTTTTACTAATTTTGATTTTCTAATTTCTAGTTTACAGTTTACAGTTTACAGTTTTCTAGTTTACAGGCGACTTAGGTGAGTCTCTCATGGGTCGGTAAGAATGGACATAAACCAAGACCGAAAAGTAAAATTTGCTAAAGTTATAAAAAGACCTGCGCTATTATGCGCAGGGTCTCACAGCACTTGGAGTTAAGTCGGTCCCTTACTGGCCCATGAGGAAGCCGCTTTGCATTTATTAGTTAAACATTATATTTGCGTAATCAAACAACTGCCCTTATGATGGACACTGCTAGGAGGTAGCGCATCACGCCATAATACCCCCAAAAGTAAAGGCAGTGAAAGACAGTCAATAACAGTAAAATACAATCAAAGACGGTTAAACACCATTCAAAACAGTTAAATACAATTAAAGACAGTTAACTATGAAATACATCTTTAAAAACAAAAATAAATTCGATATTAATGAAAACAGTATCAACATTAGAAATAATAATGTATTTTATAATCCCCAAACGAACACAAAACATATGCAAACACACTGCAGTTTCATTGGACCTCGTACTTTCAATCTTTTACCGAAAAATATTAAGTGCTTACTAAACTTCCTCAATATTTAAAAGAGTTAAAATTATGGCTTTTCGATACAGCAGTTGAAATTTTTTTTATTTAATTTGTATCAATTTATGTTTCTCATAAAATATTCATAAACTTTACCATACACTATTGTAAACACTATTTATAAAAACCGCTTAGACAAAATGTAATCTTATTTTTGTTTTATATGCCCACAGTTTGTTTATTTCTAGGTACAATAATATAATAACTTAAATATATTACCCACGTACAGGCTGCGCCTTAGTGGGTTCCCATTATTCATATTGATTTATATAATATTGTATGTAATTAATGTAAAAATTGGGCAAATTAAAGGAATTAAAAAATTAAAAAATAAAAAGACCGTTTAATACAGTTAAATACAATTAAAGACAGTTAAAGACGGTTAAAGGCAGTTACAGATAATATTAAGGACAGCCTACAGTTTTCACGTATCCCTGGGAATTCCGAATTTCCACCGACTTATGACGTATTTTCCTTGAAAACTTTAACTTTAAGTTTATAAGCCCTCAAAATAAGTTATTTCTGTACATCTGCTAAGCTGAGAAATTACATTTAATTATTCAAAACAAATCTGAATTCATTACTTTTTAATATTTCATAGGATTGAAAAAAGTCACAGTGTTTCTTTAAATGCTACAGTCGAGAGATTACGATCTATTTTAAATTTGTCATACTTTATTAAATAGTTTTGCTTCCGTCTAATTATTACAATCATTTTTTGTTTTGTTTTTATTATTTTCCTCTTCAAACCATCGTCTTCATTTTGAAAGGCTCCGTACCTTAAAAGTAGCATTTAACAGAAAAAGATACTACAACTGCGTAGCAGCGAATTGGAGTGATTCACAGTGGATGTATCCAATTTTTTTGTTGAAAATATGGAAATGAAAAAAAAAATTACGATTGTTAAATTAGTTTTTTGATTTCACGAAAAATGTGGAAATTATGAGCTGCCAAAGTGAACATCGGTAAAATGTATGCAATTGTGTTTGGTGACGTCACACGCGGTACGATTCATAATTCGAATGGCAGTACTTGAATACTGCCGCGCATGTACCGTGATGCCACACGGTTTTCGGCCGGCCGCAAATTTTACATTTTGAAAACTCGTAATATCTTCGGTACTTTTCGGTATTTTCCAAAAATTCAAATGATTCTGTCTTCAACATGCTCTGATTAATTCAAATGGTTCTGTCTTTAGCATGCTCTAATTAATTCAAATGGTTCTTCAGAATGTTCTAATTAATTCAAATAGTTCTGTCTTCAGTATGCTCTAATTAATGCAAATGGTTCTGTCTTCAGCATTCTCTAATTAATTCAAATGGTTCTGTCTTCAGCATGCTCTAATTAATTCAAATAGTTCTGTCTTCAGCATGCTCTAATTAATTCAAATGGTTCTGTCTTCAGCTTGCTCTAATTAATTCAAATGGTTCTGGTCTTCAGCATGCTCTAATTAATTCAAATGATTCTGTCTTCAGCATGCTCTAATTAATTCAAAAGGTTCTGTCTTCAGCATGCTCCAATTAATTGAAATGGTTCTGTCTTCAGCATTCTCTAATTAATTCAAATGGTTCTGTCTTCAGCATGCTCTAATTAATTCAAATAGTTCTGTCTTCAGCATGCTCCAATTAATTGAAATGGTTCTGTCTTCAGCATGCTCTAATTAATTCAAATGGTTCTGTCTTCAGCATGCTCTAATTAATTCAAATGGTTCTGTCTTCAGCATGCTCTAATTAATTCAAATGGTTCTGTCTTCACCTTGCTCTAATTAATTCAAATGGTTCTGTCTTCAACACGCTCTAATTAATTCAAATGGTTCTGTCTACAGCATGCTCTAATTAATTCGTAAATAGCATGAAATTTCGTTGATGGAGAAAAATATTATCGAATCTTCAATTGAATCAAAAATATGCCTTTGGTTTTATAATGTAAGATTTTAAATATTTACACACCATTAATTTTCTCTAACCATCGACATTTTTCGTTTATACATAGACATTAAATTTAAATGTCTTCGGAATGCTATTTTCCAGTTAATGTCCCCCAAAATGTTGTTTGTTATTGCAAATTAACGTAAAATTTATGAATAACTAGCTGACGTGTATCCGGCGTTGCTGGGAAATATCCTTAGGAGAAGATCGCGGACCTTTCTGTGAGCATTTTTTAGATATACAATTCTGTAGTAAATTATGTTGATGTATCTCATAAAATTTAGCCAGGTTAGAAATGTATGACTTGATTACAAAACATCGACTTTTTTCTACTTTCTATAAATATTATACGCTTGTATTATATATATAAACCTTCCGGAAAAAATCTATTAAAGATTGTGGAAACCCTATCAAAATCGCTTAGAATAAGTAAACGCACAAACAGACAGACACGGATATAGACTTTGTTTTATACTATTTAAAGATTATTAAATGTCCCATGTTTAGCTAAAATAATTATGATTATAAACCGTGGCCTCAAATATACGATGGTACATGACATTTTTTTACTGTTTTAAGTTATATTTCTAGAATAGATATCCTGATAGTTAAAAAAAACTATTAGGTATTTTGTGTGAGAGCGAGTATTCAAATCTTTCCATGTTTTAATTAATACATTTTATCAATCTTCAAGAAAAAAAATACTACAGTGTATTATTTCTTTCATTATTACATTTTTCTGACAAATAGATTTTTATAAAAGAAAGTAAATAATGAAAGTGATTTAGATTTATCAAATATTTTCCTGTCATCTAAGCATACACAAAAATAATATGAAAAAAATTTCTAATCATAAAATCTAATACTGCATTTGAGGGACCGACCGAATTCAGAATGTTAAATTTATAAGTTTTTTTCTGATTTTCAGCTTGTGGCATTATTTAAAAATATATATATTGATAAACCGAATCAAGTCTTTAAAAAAAAGATCATCCCGTTTCAAATATCAAAGGTTGAACAAGGGTAGTAAAAAGGGATATAGAATTAGTTGACTATTTATCGGTATTGTACTGATATGCTTTATTATCTCATTTAACCAAAACTTGAGATAATTGTGCAATTCGGATTTGATAATTGAATTAATAATTATTGCAATGATAGTAATACTCCCAGATGAAATGATAATTTTTTGGGATAGTGCGGTGATCTGTTTTGAAGGACCAACTGCGTTACCGCCCTTGCCAAATTGCAATTGTGTAGGACTGACATTTATTTCGTATATTAACTGCTATAATTTCGACAATTTCATAGAAATGGTTGATAAGATGAGCAACAATGAACAACACTGAGGCACAATTTCTGTTTACTTTGTCGATAAGTTCCTCCGTTTATTAACTATGCAAGCACCCACTGTAGACTTTAGTTTTTTTCCAATGTTGCAGTAGGGTAAACATAAACAAATGCGTACATTTTAAAACAGAGTTTTCCAAACTTATTTATTCAAAATCAACCCGTAAGAAACAAAGTTTTTTATTATAATAAATCTGTTGTAAAATGTACTTTAACCACCGAGCGATTTGTGTCATATATATGTACATTTATCTCAGTATTTAATTACCATTCCTTATCACCGTCTATGCCATATTTATAGGTTATATAATTTGGCTCATTATGGTAAGCAATTGCTTAAAACGTTTTTACAAAGTTGGCATAGTACAAGAAAAATCGGTTAACACTTTGGTTTGGCTGATTGAACCTTTCTTCCGGGACCGGAAGGACCAACTGCGTTACCGCCCTTGCCAAATGGCAATTTTGTAGGACTGACATTTATTTCGTATATTAACTACTATAATTTTCTCAATTTCATAGAAATGCGTATAACTATCGATCGGATGTAGGCAAGTGGGTTAATTTCCCCTTTTAGAATTTGCATTAATTCATTACCGAAGCGAAGGTGAAGTTCAAAAATAATATGTTTTAGATTTTACAAAATCGAAAAATAAACATATTACATACATAAATGGTTGTTCATCAGTTGCGCAAAATTTGAATTAAGTATATTAACAATGGAGAAAATGTGTATTTTAGTACTTCCCACAAATAATTGATATATTTTAAACATTTTCGAAGAATATAATACTTGCGCCCTTGAGGTGATTCTGCACAAAAACACCGCTATACTAATCATTAAAATATCATTATTAAAAGATACCCAAGAACAATATTATTATCTGCCAAAACCACAACAGTATTACGACAAATTCCTACCCTTCTATTTCGAAGTAGAAGTCAATTTAAAATTATTTACATTTCTGGAAAGACGTTTATGCTTAAATAAATTATTTGTTGAGTAAATTGCACTAACCTTTCAAATCCTTAAGCTCGATGCACATACACTCTGGTTGCACTGAAGTAAGTTGGTTGCAATGTTCCCTTGTCCTGGATACGGAACTACTGTGGGAGACACGATGGGGCGTTTATATTTATGTAACTCGCTCGCGGCCGCCGAACGCAAACACGTAAAGGCAGGTATGTTAATGTGCATTGATAACATTCTGAGATTTTTACGTGACGTGGACATTGTTGCGTTACTCATAACTTTAATTATAAAGTTTATATGATTTATGTTTGTGGCTTTGTTTTATTCTGGTGTATTGTCTCATTAAAAATACTGATTTCGTTTGTTTCTTTCCGTCTATGTGTTCAACGAATTAAGATTGTTTTGAATTTAAGAATCATTTTCTAAATTGAAACCGATTGTGTCAAGAATTCAGACAAGTGATAAAGTACCTACTAATAATATTATTTTGTAACTGAAAATAATTTTAATAATTGTCAATTTCAAAATTGGAACTGAAGAATCAAGAATTCAGACAAGCGATAAAATACCTACCTAAACCATAATATTTTAAATGAATATTATTTTTATAATTGTCAATTTAAAAATTGGAACGGAAGTATCCAGAATTTAGACAAGGAATGAAGTACCTACGTATATTTCTCCTGTTTAAATTTCTTGGTTAATATTTCCAAAAAAAGTCAGATTATGTGATTTTTCAAATGTCATTTATTTAACATGGCATTATTAATCCTATATTTATATACTGTGAGTTCACAGGTCTGCGCTAATAACTCCATAATATGCAACGAAATGAATTATCGATGTACTATGGCAAAAATTGTTTGTTTTTAACGGATTGATTTTTTGTGAGATTATTTTGTGTACGGTAAAATTGCTTGAAAACTTGTATAAAGCTTTATACGAGAAAACGATTTGCGGGTATTTTTTTTATGTTAACACCGCAGAAGAGCCCCAACTGCCCGAAGTTAGTAAAACTATGGCATCTCCAATAGGGGTATTCTGCGGGACTGAGAGGGGTGAGAAGTGAAAGGATGGGAAGAACCCGACTAGTCAGATCTGGTCACCGAACACGGTTAGTGCCATATCAAGCAACGTTTCGATTCTGAATGGTGATAATGTACCAGGGCGATACTGAAATATCTAGCACTCCGTGAACGTTGTATGATTAATTCTTAAGCCGTAAAGTTAATGTTCTTTTATTTTAAACTTATTTTGTAACTAATTGAAAAATTAAGTAGTTATCAATTGCAATTATACAAAACAACCTAGATGAAGCATTTAGTGTAGAGGAGAAAAATGAGAAACGCTAATTTATAAAGAATCTCTTCAAATTATACGTTATCCGGTTTAAAAAGGAATTGCAGGCCTAAACGCATGAATGAACAGGTCTCCTGATAAACTTTTAGTAAATTAAAAAAATGTCATCACGATGCGGGAACACGTGTTCATGAAAATCCGAATATTTTCGCATTTCATCGTGTTATATTATCAAGGTAAGTGAATGTGTTCCAATTCCGATACCGGAATTTGAACAGATTCTAAATAAATTGGCAATACTCATTTTCTCCTAGTTTCATTTTGATTGATTGATTTAAATACTAAGGACGGATTGTTTCACAGAATTTGAATAATTATCTAATTTTAAAGTAAAAATTCATTTTACGTGAAGGTTGTATTATTAAAGTTTTGTTATTATTTCATCATGGGCCGGTTGTTTCAAAGTAGTACTTGGGTAATAACGGAACTTGAATATTAACTTCTGATATCAAATTCTTAAATGATAAATGCAATTCAAATAATTAAAGTTTATTTTTTAAATTAATGACATAATGACCACGTGATTAAAATAAACGCGTATATTTCGCGTGAAAAACTTTAAATTTAACGACGTCATTTTAAGATTTTAATCTTACGGTTTTTAAAATTTTAATACCGTAAAATTACCAATAACACATGTTTTTAGTGTAGGTGACTTGGCTCCAAGATTTGCTCTTAACAAGAGTTCATGGCTGGTATTGAGTTATTCATTAGTATTGATACCGCATAAGTTCGGGATGTCACAAGAATCGTTTGTTATTATTATTTTTATTTCTTATTACTAGTGATTCTGTATGTGCTTACTATGGCTTACGCACAAGAATCCAGACTCACCAAAGTCATGAACATTTAAATATATCTACTAACATAACCAAAGTCACGATCATCCAAATCTATCTACAAACATGACCAATGTCACGATCATCCAAATATATCTACTAACACGAAAAAGGCACGATCATCCAAATATATCTACCTACACGAAAAAGGCACGATCATCCAAATATATCTACTAACATGACCGAAGTCATGATCATTCAAATCTATCTACTAACATGACCAAAGTCACGATAATCCAAAAATATCTATTAACATGACCAAAGTCAAAAGTCATTATTTTCGATGATACATATAATATTTTCACATAACCTAAAGAATCATTCATTTTTACGTAATATAAGATTGTCTGCATCTTGCATTTAATTGATTGTATTAGAAGCCTTGAACTTTTCAAATTACACCATCCGAAAATAGAGACAAAATGCTACAATTTTAAAACATGCATCCCAATGACATAAGCTAAAAGTCGCTTACATTAATGCTTATCCTCAAAAGTAGCCTACCGAGATACTGCAGCGCTACGGAAATGTTCCTGGAGGGAACGCCCTTTCAGAACCCTTCTCCACCATCATATGAGAAGCTTATGGCGCAGACTCTGCCAATCAAATAATACAATCATCACTGCCATGGTTGCCTGGATGGAGTCCTCCCTGATGAGCCTCTGGAGACAGGAGATGTTCAAATATCCCCCATAAACGGCTGCTAGCGTTCATTTTTGTGTTTAACTTTTTTCACTTCTTTTCTGCATATATTTGTGCCTATCTAAGTATTGTTACTTTCTCTAATTTATATATATTTTCTTATTATTTGTATGATTTCATTTGTTATTATTTCAAAATTTTCATTGCACTACCCCTGCATGCAAATATGGAATGTATGGTATTTCGCTACCCCTGCATATGTTCTGGAATTACGATAATAATTAAATAATAATAATAAAATATTATTATTATCAAAACAATCAGGCCCACACATATGTAAATCGACTTCATAATTTTGGTAAGAGATTTGGGAAAATTGTCGACATTATTTAGGTAATAGATTTGAGAACATTGTAGACATTATTTAGGTAAAAGATTTTGAAAGATTATACATTATTCAGGTAATAGATTTGTGAAGATTGTCGACATTATTTAGGTAATAGATTTGAGAACATTGTCGAAATTATTTAGGTAATAAATTTGGGAAGATTGTCGACATTATTTAGGTAATAGATTTGGGAAGATGTCGACATTATTTAGGTAATAGATTTGAGAACATTGTCGACATTATTTAGGTAAAAATTTTTAAAAGATTGTCGACATTATTTAGGTAATAGATTTTAAAAGATTGTCGACATTATTTAGGTAATAGATTTGGGAAGATTGTCGACATTATTTAGGTAATAGATTTGAGAACATTGTCGACATTATTTAGGTAATAGATTTTCAAAGATTGTCGACATTATTTAGGTAATAGATTTGGGAAGATTGTCGACATTATTTAGGTAATAGATTTGGGAAGATTGTCGACATTATTTAGGTAATAGATTTTAAAAGATTGTCGACATTATTTAGGTAATAGATTTGGGAAGATTGTCGACATTATTTAGGTAAAAGATTGTCGACATTATTTAGGTAATAGATTTGGGAAGATGTCGACATTATTTAGGTAATAGATTTGGGAAGATTGTCGACATTATTTAGAGATTCCGTATTAGTAATGAAACGAGCTCTTCATAAATACCTTTGCTGAATAATACGAGTTTTACCTGTTCATCGTAAACATATACTTATTTATGTATTTCTCTATTTTTCATATAATTTTTATTTTATTTCATATTTTGCACAGTGTGTTTTCTGTTAAAGTCTCGAGTTGTGTATCCATGCATTAAGTTTTTTTTTCTTACTAACCAAACCTGCTAAACTAATTTTGTAGTTTGTCTACAGATACATATTGACAACATTTTTTGTAATAACATGGTATATTTTCGAACAGTATAAGTATATGTACATAGGGCTGGCCCTAAGGTGGTCCAGTCCGCTCCGGGTGCCGAATTTCGGTTCCATGATAACTCAACACAGTAACAATTCAACACACTTTTAAAAAGTGACATTACGTCATTAGAAACGATTAAAAAAAATTTCAACCTAACCTAACCTACTTAACCCAGTTAATAAAGTTTTTGTTTCATCACTTTCCATGACTTTATATAACTTTTTAAAGATGTGATGAATTATCATTCTGCTGATTTATCCGGTCACCCCGAATTTCCATGCCGCTGATAACTCAGGTGAATTTACTAAGTGCATATTGGAAAAAAACAAAACAAATTGTTAATCACGAACCCTCTACCCCTACTGTGAGTAAGATATTTTGAAAAAAAATCTCATTTTCATTATGTGGTCTTTCTTTATTTTGTATATCTCTGAACATTATATATATATATGCAACCTTGTAACATGTAATTGTTTCAATAAAATATGTACAACTGTTGGTTTCCCCAAGCAAATATTAAAAAATACTATTATTTTATAAATCAATACCGTATCCACCATTTTTACTACAACAAATAGCTAACAACTGTATAATATATTAATTTAATTTAAAACCCCACCAGGGAGTAAATAAATAAATGTATTACTTTAGGTGGGTCTTTAAAAGCATTTTTTAATCTATTTTTCCTCATTTTTCTGGGTTTTACCTCTGGTTCGCCTCCTAGAAATACTGTAGAACAACATAATGGCCTGGTTTTTAATATTGATAAACTCTGTAGTCTGTTCAAAATTAATTGATAGATTGCACACTGACGAATAATCTGCTATAGGATCACTAATTGAAAACACGAGGAATGTTTACTGAGAATCTCTTCAATAATTCCGTGAACAGCATGGTTTATCCTCGTATTTTTTCGAGAATGTCGACGATTAGCAATGATCTCTTTGGTGCAATAAACACGATCATTATCTTCATAAATAATGTAATAAATTGTTCTAAACAAGTAGATAATATACCATGGACAGTTTAAATCGATGTCAATATTCATTCTTGTAAGGAGCTGTATAACAATGAAAACATGCAGTATTTGATTTAGTGTGAAGTTTTTATAACCCATTATTATAAAGTCAATATTTATGTCAGTTCCATGAAAACTCAACAAAGTGACAAATCAGCAAACCATAGAAAAGTGATTTCATGTCATTAAAAATGATGGAAAAAAATAACTTTCAGCCTAACCTAACGTAAACATACCTGTTAAACATAGTTTTTTTGTTTTTGCATAGTAAGCTATTGCCCTGTATTTTTATTAAACGTATGATCAGTTTACTACACAAAAACGAAATAGAGATCACAGTGGATAACTTAGAGGCACTAGTAATACGGAAAGCTAATTTAAGTTTGTGCTAAGCACACCGCAATTTATCGTTGTATAAACGCATATATTCATTATTATGTCTGGTTTAATGATATGACAAGTCCTCGATGCAGGATAACGTAAACACATGCGGGGAATGTCGTAGATTAATAAATAATTGTGAATACATGAATATAGTCTGCAGGGAAAATCCTGCCAAGTACAATGCTGGGCGATTGTCCGGCTACACGTGAACGATTCCTCGAGTTTTTACCTACTTTGTTTGGTTCTCACATATTTATTTCTGTTTTATTAATTCAAGGGTCTGAACTTACTCGCAGTTTTGCGTAGGCTTTGCTGACTCAATGATACGTGGAGTCTCAAATGACGTTAAATGATATCTTGTTTCGACAATTCTACAAAAGTAAATAATGATAACATATCTTACAATGATTAATGCATGGAATCATAAAGTATGCCTATGCAAAATCAGAATAAGCACTTTCCTGAAATTTGTGATTTTCAATGTACAAATTGCTATAAATTGAACTATATTTCAAGATATTTTTTATTTTTCGGAATAACTTTATTGAGTAAAACCTCAAATTGTAATATTTAAATATTGAAGACAATATTAGTGATTTCTAAACGAAAATCTGAAACAGAAAAATCAGAAAAGGAAACGGTCACATCTGGGACTCGAACCCAGGACCCCTGTCTTTCCGGGACAGTGCTCTACCAACTGCGCTAATGGGACCCTATTCTCCTCGGTCACTTTTAACTGTATCATACTTCGAATAAGAACTACTAACATTGTCTTCATTTTTTCACCGCACATTTTTATTGGCAACTATCTTTATGTATGATCGCAAGATTCAACCCGAACTAAATGCAATCCAGACAGCGTCTTTTAGATAAACCTATCTTATTTTTTATTTAATGTGCGACATCTGTTGACTTTTCTGCAGGTCTAGAATGAATATTTATTTTTCGGAATAACTTTATTGAGTAAAACCTCAAATTGTAATATCAGATGTCGCACATTAAATAAAAAATAAGATAGGTTTATCTAAAAGACGCTGTCTGGATTGCATTTAGTTCGGGTTGAATCTTGCGATCATACATAAAGATAGTTGCCAATAAAAATGTGCGGTGAAAAAATGAAGACAATGTTAGTAGTTCTTATTCGAAGTATGATACAGTTAAAAGTGACCGAGGAGAATAGGGTCCCATTAGCGCAGTTGGTAGAGCACTGTCCCGGAAAGACAGGGGTCCTGGGTTCGAGTCCCAGATGTGACCGTTTCCTTTTCTGATTTTTCTGTTTCAGATTTTCGTTTAGAAATCACTAATATTGTCTTCAATATTTAAATATTACAATTTGAGGTTTTACTCAATAAAGTTATTCCGAAAAATAAATATTCATTCTAGACCTGCAGAAAAGTCAACAGATGTCGCACATTAAATAAAAAATAAGATAGGTTTATCTAAAAGACGCTGTCTGGATTGCATTTAGTTCGGGTTGAATCTTGCGATCATACATAAAGATAGTTGCCAATAAAAATGTGCGGTGAAAAAATGAAGACAATGTTAGTAGTTCTTATTCGAAGTATGATACAGTTAAAAGTGACCGAGGAGAATAGGGTCCCATTAGCGCAGTTGGTAGAGCACTGTCCCGGAAAGACAGGGGTCCTGGGTTCGAGTCCCAGATGTGACCGTTTCCTTTTCTGATTTTTCTGTTTCAGATTTTCGTTTAGAAATCACTAATATTGTCTTCAATATTTAAATATTTCAAGATGGTAGGTAAAACACAGTAAGTTCGTATATGTTAGCGTAAACAGTTAGTCACTGTGTTATTACTTACAGAAATATAATTGCTCCGTTTATCCTGTGATAACGTCAAAAACAATATAGACTGGTCAGTGGCTGACTTGACATCGCGTTTGGGTCCCACCTAGGCGTAGTGTGTTCAATTCTTCGGCTCGCTAAGTCCTCCATCACAACACAAGCAACATTTTTCTCTTGCTGTGGTGGTAGTAGGAGATTTTCAAATATTATCAAGATATTCGTAATCCGGGAAGGATTGTCTTCTAAAAAAATTATGTTTTTTTTTTAAATATAAAAACGAAATAATAATAATCGTTATATTAAATTATGTTTTACGTAAAAATAAGAAATTCCATACTTCATAACTATCGATACTCAACTATTTTGCTGTTTTTGGTATTTACTGTGTTTTGAATACATGAAAGTTTTTCCAGTGTTTTCTGGTTTTAAAAACACCAAACAAAAACTATTTGTGGTGAAAATATATTTTTTTTTTAAATCTGAGGTTACCTTAGGTATGTAATAGGAAACAAACAAACGAAATCATTTATTTAAAGTTTTATCAACGTTTTACATAGGGTGGACGAACAGAAAAAAAAACATTCAGGCGATACACCACGTCACGTAACATTTGGAATCGGGCCTCTAATAAGACTCTTTGTGTAGATGGTGATAAGATTTAAATTCCCACTTACTACCAGCCGCCAGTTTTGATTTAAGAGGAAGCTACAAGCTAAAAATGTATATATTCTTGGTATACCTTATATCGTAGGTAATAGGCATTAAAATAGCTTGACAAACGGAGTCTAGAAACGTTCGATTTCAAGCAAATTTATTTATTTTATTTATTATTATTTATTTTGTAAATAATTTTATAATAAAACAAAAAAGTTAATCAAGTCAAACTGTCACAGATAATCTTAGCTATAATACTGCATTTTTTAAAAGTTGTTTCCTTTATGCGTTCATACATTTCAATTGAAAAAATATTTTTTCAGTAGTTTGCATTTATATTTTTTAGTGAGTAATTTATATATTTATTTGTATTCTACTTAAGCGAAGCGATATGAAAACCTTCAATTTATCTAAAACATATTTTTTTAAATTCATAATGTACACCAATTCATTATAAAAATGAATCAAAATAGTGACTTGGCACCAAGCTTCGCCTTAAGTAAAAAAAAAAACATGCCCAAAACAGTTTTATTCAGGCGGTCCCGAAGAGCAATGTCGGATGTGCAAATTTGTATTTTTGCAGTTGAGCAGTTTAGTGTTACTTCTGTAGTTTTGCATTTGTCATTTCTGCACTTTCACTGTTTTAGATAATATATTTCTCCAATTAAATAAATTTGGTTTAACATAATAACGCTATATTTCTAAATCTCAAAAACGAAACATTAAACAGCTTAACTGCAAAACTACAAATAAGCACATCCGACATTGTTTTTCTGGACCGTCGATTTAAGTTTGCAAAATTCATGCACAAATTCTTAAATATTTTGCGACCATTTTATAATAATTTAATTTCCCACATTATACAATAAAACCATTACTGAAAAGGGGTTCGTAAGTAAGAAATTATGAATTTTAAAGTTGCTTTTATTAACCTGATGTTTTATTTTTTATGGGCTTATAAAAAAGATTTATAAAAAAATATCGATTGCTTCATAGGCCAAGTTGTTTTCTACTTGCAGTATTTATTTAAATATTTATAAGCGTTCAAATTTTCAATTCGAAAACTCATCAATTTTCATTACTTTGTGATGCTTCGCCTTGAATACACACTTTTGCGTAAAACAATTGATTTAAAAAATGTTAAATCTATATCATTTAGATTCTAGATATTACATTATGTCTAACCGAATTGAAATTATCTTAAAAATTTATATTGTTTTTAGACGCAAAAGCATATTTCACGTGAGTACATTAAACGAACCTTTGAATATTATATATATATCATATTTTAAAATCGATTTATTCATGAATAACTTGAACAACTTATTTCAGGTTTGGGACCACCGTTTACTGTTTACGCTTCGGTGTTTATGTTTGTGTACAGCGAGTTTCCAGCAATTAATTCCAGTATCAAAAAACCAAAACGATTTTGTGATATAAATTGCGTAGTTACAGCTTCTGAGTGGGCTTTAATTAAATCGTGTTTTGATCTAGATAAATCTTATTAATGGCTGTTCTAGACAAAATAAAAACAGATCGCTCCGCTGACTTCAATGGCGGATGGATGTTGTTTTTATTATAATACCGTTGTTGGGTTATTATATTGAAGTGTTATTATTTTTTATCCCTGCGGCATGTAGAGCTATTATATTTGTCATGGCAGGTATAAAGATAATAGTCGAAAACACAACAAGTTCCGTAATATGGGGCTACTTTGATCATTTTATTTATTTGTTATATTAATTTAAACGCCCTGACGGGCTTTTACATTATACTTATTTTACTGCATAATACAGTGACAACAGAAGGTTTTTATTTTTAAAACATCAACACAAAAATAACATTTTTTTTTAGTTCACAACATATCTACAAGAAAACACCAAACATACGCAATCGCCCTTTAAATTTGCTACATAAAAATGTCATCCAGATATCTCTTGAACACAGGCAAACTTATATTAAATATGTCGAAATTTGAGGTGAATTTGTTTCCAAGTGTGTGAAAGTGAGAAAAAGGTGCATGTATGTGATAGTTGGTACTAAAGATATTGTTGCAGAATAATATATTTTGCCTAGTTGCTCGAGTAGGTACTCTGAAATCTATGAATTGCAGGAGTTCACATCAGTCTAGTTTGTAGTTAATAATCTTAAATAAAAAAGTTAGGTCATTTATTTTTCTTCTGTTTTCTAGGGAATGTATTTTAAGTGTATTTGGTAAGAATGCAAAGTTTATGTGTTGAATAGGTACATGTAATTTGAAGTTAATAAATCGTAAAAATTTGTGCTGCACACGTTCAATATTTTTTTATATGAATCTGGTAGTATCATCGCGGTTATCTGCATAATTTTCGCTACCACTACTTGGCTTCTTTTTAAATATATCTATTTGAATTTGAAATCTTGGAAGCGGAAATTTCTTCGTCACTTCGCGACAGCTGAAACTCAGAAAATAGACTCGTTTTCGATGACAATGCATTCAGTGTTAAACACGTGCACACGCACGGACATATACGGACATATTCTCTGAAAACGGATGACATTTCAGTAGTTAATATCCTAAATAAAAGTCGGTCCTAACCGATTGGCATTCGGCAAGGTTGGTAGCTCGGTGGAATCCGGTCCCTGGAAAGATCTATTTTAAAAGAAGGTCCATCTATTTTAAAATATATTGATTTTGTAACAATCGTTTCGGCAACTGAGATACAATAAATCTTTGTAAACAAATTTGAAATTAGTTATATTGAAACGTATTGATGGTTGAAGCTGTTTTTGAGATATTTTTGGACAAAGATAAAATTAATAATTATTTATAAAATTTCAACGATTATAATATTTTCGTGTCATTTTTCATGTATTTTTTCATAGTGCTTTCACACAAATGAAGTATTGAATTTGGTTACTTAAGAACTCATACGATATACACAGTATATTTGCAATAAGTGTGCAAAAGAATTTCGTATAGAGCATGGTGTCTGTAGATATATATCTACAACTGCTTGAACACTCATTCTCGCTTTTTTTACATCCATTTATTTAAATTTCATTGAAATGAATGAATTAATACAAATCTTGGAAATGGAAATGAACTCACTTCCCGACATCGGATCGAGCTGAAACTCAGCATGCAGACTCATTTTCAATGACAACGCATACTTTGTGTATTACCAATCACTCGTTCATACGCGAACGTATAGGAACTTCTTCGAAATTTGATGACATTACAGCAATTAACATACGAGATAAATGTCGGTCTTATCCAATCAGATAAGATTTGGGATAAGGGATTTGACTCAGATGGTGGAGTTGTCTACTACATTTCTTAATAGGAAGAATTTAATAAGCTCATAAAACATGCTATATTAAAGTGGCCCCACTCCGAAAGACAAATGATTTTATAAAAAAAGGTATTAAGTTTCGAAATTTAAAATAGACAAAGTCACTCTATTTTACGGTGCTCGTATTAATCTAAGTTTCTACTCCTGATGTCATCTGACAATCTCCGTGACAGAGCGGCCAGATCTTTTGGCTCTGGATCAGAAGTCAGGGTTCCAATACTTAGAATTCATTAATTCATTTGTATGAGCTTTGGCAATCCCCGCTAGAGTCATAGGTACTTTTGCGGAAATTAAACATAATAATATCACATGAAACAAATAGGTCAATTCTAACAAAATATATTTTTATTGTTTATCAATAAATTTTATAAATTATAATTTTTAGTGATTTTTTCAACTACCATACAAGGTTCATTCATGCCCATATTAGGGTAGTCGTCAAAGATATTAGAAGAACGAGATGTGCTATGCGCAGTTCGTACTGAGTGGAATTGTTTTGCCGAGTGTCGCCGGTTTTGTTCACCAATACTACTGCACACCTTCGCTTACGCTAAGGCATCGCTAAGGTATCCGCACTAATACATAGAACAGATTTCTGTGCGTACACGTCCCGATACCGTTCAAAGTACCCTAATTAGGTAGTACTCCGGCTACGGTCCGGCGGCCAACATAGCATATCTCGTTCTTCTAATATCTTTGGTAGTCGTACATGATTTGAATTATAATATAAGAATTAGGAAAATAATATTTTGTAGAAACAAATACTATCAAAATAAAACATTCTGATTAAACGTAATGATAAAAATATATATTTGAAAGAAAAACAATAGTCGATAAAGTTAGGTATTTCTACTATTAATAAATAAAATATTTATTTAAAACGTATACCTCATTCGAATAAATAATAATTAGAATGAAAAATAATCCACATATGTTTATTAAAATCAATGCTTCCTCGTATTTGCTCTATAGACAAAACTACTGGACCGAATTCGATGAAAATTCCACAGTTTGTTTTTATTAGTAAGAGGGGTGGTTTGAACGATAGAAGAAGTCGAATAGGGAGTGACTGTTGATTGCAACTTTAAATGGGACTTGCAAATAAATAAAATTTGTAAAAGGCTGAGGGCGATAGTGGGTAAACTGTACAAATTGAAATGTTTCGTTCCTGTGAATATTTTAAAAATAATTTACTTATCACTTGCAGAATCTACTTTACGATATGGAATAACCACATGGGGACACTCTTGCAAAACTAACTTAAATTACCTACAATTAGTACAAAATTCTATGATTAAATTACTAGTTCCAAAACAGATATTTTCACAGAGGCGAAACATATCATTATTGTATGAGAACTTGACTGTCTTACCGGTACAGGCCTTATTATGGTACAAAATATTGATTCAGCATATATCTGACTCTGAATATAAGAGGAAAGTCGAACATGAACATAATACTAGGTTCACAAAAAATGAAGGAATGCTTGTACCAAAACATAACAATAAATACGGACAACGAGCCCTGGAATACAACGTGCCCAAAATATTCGACATGTTACCAAGCAATATAAAAAAATGCGAATTACCTCAGAGATTCAGATATATGCTGAAAACATGGCTACTAAGCAGAGATACTCTGTATTAGTAATACTTTTGATTATGGCAGTGGTTGGTGATAAATAAGATGTATAAGTTGTATTATAATAAGTAATAATATTATGAAAATATGTTATATTGTAATTGAACATGAACATCCTGTTGACAAACTGCTTAATTGCGGTGTAATGGGATTGTACTTTGAAGAACAATAAAAAAAATAATCGTCCATATAATGTAGTTTTTAATGGTAAAAATTTGGTTTACAGTACAAAACATGAAGCGAATTGTATAAAATGTCGGAAGACATGACTCGTATAATTATTTGTGGTAAATATGAGCGTACGTGATGAACGAAAAAATGGCTGTAAGTAGAATGTATGACATGGAAGTGAATGTTAGAAGAATTCGCGGACGTCCGAGGAAGACATGGCACGCCAAGTAAATCAAATACTTATGTTTCCTAAAATGAACGAACAAATGGGTTTAAGTATCATGCATGACGTGGAAGTCAACGTTAGAAGAAGTTGGGGCGCCCGATGAAGACATTGCACGATCAAATGAAACAAATACTTAAAAAGTTAACTTTTTGATTGTTGACAATTATATTATGTTCACCTTTAAAATGCACAAAGTTTTCAGGTAAACTAGAATTCACAAACTCCAAACTATTCAGTAATTAATAAAAATACAAAATGTTTTTCTTTACACAAAATATGACGTGGTAAAGGTATATAGTTTTGCATGTTAAATGTATGCTACCTACTAAAATAATTAAACAAAAGTCTGAACAATTTGATCGAATAAATTTACCCAACCTTCTTAAATGTCATTCGATTAAAATGTTGGTTATGATTTATGATATTACACACCCAATTCTTTTTTTTTAATTAACATATCCGCTTACTACCTATGAAAGTACCTTTTTACAATAAGCATTATAATGCCTACGTAATGATTGATTAATATTGTTACGTATTGCATTTCATTGTTAACCGCAAACAACAATGTCGAAATAAAAACAATAAAATACAATTAGTACATATTAAATTAAAGTATTTATTAATAATATACAGAGGCGGGTTATGGGTACCACCGCATTACCACCGAACCATTTTTTGGATAACCAACACCACTGACATAGGTCGCACAAAGTGCTTGGCTACGGTTGGTGAGTTAGCAGGGGTGAGGTCTGTCCAGGATTTGACGGCGGATACATCTGCCCACCAATTGCGAAGGCCCAAGGGAAATTATTGTCCTCAGGGCCTCCTGTGTGGAGTTAATATAAAAAAAGTGTGCTTACTGCAAACTTTATTTTATGATGTATGACTATTAACAGACATAATATAATATTATATCTAACGATACTTGGTAGTGTAGGGGTCAGCATAGTTGCTTTCCAAGCAGTTGATCGTGATTCGATTCTCGGCCGTGGCAATTTTTATCCCCGCGGCGAGAGAAAATAAAATTTATCTCTTTTGTGTATTGTTATTTCACATTTCCTTAAAAATAAAATAATACACATATAACATTGACTGACTGATACAGACCAAATATTCTTCAGTTGTGACGTACTATATATACGCCAATTATACGTTAAAACACTACTAATCTACATTTTTGACCAAAAAAACAAATTGCAACGTACACAAAATATTACTAACAGACCAGTTAGACAAGCGTACAAATAAAACATACAAACTCGGACGGTAAATACAAGCGTTGAACAAAGACACTATCAATACCATGATATAAAAGCTTTCAACAGTCTAACACTTCAAAATAAAATTGAGGAAAACAAAAATTAATTCAGACACAAAATGGATTAAAGAACAAAAAAGACAATTTTACCTAAATTTCAATATAACTTACAAACACACAACATATAATATAAATATACCGATTTTTTACTTTATTTCTTTTTATTTAAATTTTATTATACTTTAATTTTAAATCTAAATTTTTAGTTTAAATTGGTCCTAATCTTATGTTTTTTTTTTTCACCAACATCATATATATTTTCTTTAAATGTTTTATGAATATTTTTTGTAATATAAAATGGAGGCCTCAGCACGGGTAAGCCAACCAGTAAGGCTAACATTACTAAATTGTACTAAGAAATGTAAAATATTGACAAAAAAAAAATATATATATATATATATATATATATATATATATATATAGGTATGCGCGGCACGTTCCAAAGTGGTAGGTACTCGATGTGTCTAGCTTGAATTGGCTATAGCCGTGTTTTATGATAAAATCTGAGTAACCAGGTACTTCCCATGCTTCATTTTCCCTCTCTCCCTCCATTCCCCAATAGCCCGCTATTTCGGTAGATGTTACTTTTGAAGCTGTCATTTTTTGACATTTGACAAGTAGAAACTACGCCATTAATAAAAATGGAACGATACACGCTTCAACAATGCATTGAAATTATTAAAATTCACTTGAGTGAATCAAATGCAAATCATCTTGAGTGATGAGGCCCATTTCCACCTCGGTGGCTTCGTCAACAAGCAAAATTGTCGCATCTGGGGCTCGGAAAACACAAGAGTTATTGTTGAAAAGCCTCTCTATCATCAAACGTGTTACTGTTTGGTGCGGTTTATGGTCCGGCGGAGTCATTGGTCCTTACTTTTTTGAAAATGAGGCTGGAGCAACTGTTACGGTGAATGGATTGTGCTATTGAGAGATGATTTTTTATGGCCGGAATCGGATGGTATTGATCTGGACAACGTTTACTTTCAACAAGACGGCGCTACGTGCCACACAAGCAACGAAAACATTGATCTTTTGATTAAATATCAAAATAACACCTCTTATTGAAAAATCCTGTATTATACAGTTTGTACGTGAACAAATAAATAAAGAAATTACAATTGCATCCGGACAGCAGGGAGCAGTCGGAACTCTAGTGTGGTTTTTACATAAATAAATAAAAGCAAGTAAAAGGTACCCACGCACTTATGACTGCTTTTGTTTAGTATTTTCATATCCTGTCATTCCTACCTACCTGCTAGAAAAAGTTACGCCGTGACACAATGCTGACGTACAAATTGTCGGGTATAACACATCAAAGAGAAAATAAATACTAATGAGTTGGCATAGTCTGTGGTAAATCGTATAGCCATATCCTTTGAAGTATTTACGCACTTAAATAATCAGATAAGGAAAAGAGATTACCACTTTAGCTACTTGTTAAAATATTTTATTCATTTAATTGCAATACAGGATGACCGGGGGTAAAGTGCGCTAACTTGGGGAGGTGATTCTACGTGATAGTAAAAATTAAAAAAAAACGAAATACGTTATTCAAAATTCCTACGTTTTAAGTTAGTTTTTAGGTAAAATAGTAGAATTCTTTGTATAGTAAAATAAATATACTTCTACGGATTTTTTTGTATGGGAAAATAAACGTAGGAATTAAAAATAATAAGTTTTTTATGTTATGTTAGTTACAAAACCTGTCAGATTAGTGATTTATTTAAGTAATGTTAGTTACAAAACCTGTCGGATAAAAGATTTATTTAAGTTATGTGAGTTACAAAATCTGTCAGATTAGAGATATATTTAAGTTATGTTAGTTACAAAACCTGTCAGATTGGAGATTTATTTAGAAACTAGCTGAGATTAACCGAGCTTTACACAGGGTTTATTGAAATCAGAATTAGACAGTGACCTTCCTCTTCTTTTGAAGGTCAAATGTGCAAAATTTCAAAAAGCAATCTTTGAATAATGCTGCAGATTCGTATAAAAATCAAACAAACTAGGCCCGTCCGGTGTCTGCAATGCGTCTACCTGCCATAGACATTATTCTATATATAATTTTATTCTGAGTCTTTGAATTCAATGACCTTGGAGTTATCTTTGACTCCAAATTACGCTTCTTGAATCACATTAATAGCATTACCAGTAAGGGATTACAAATGCTTGGATTTATTCTCAGAAACGATAAAGACTTTAATATCATAAAAACTATAAAATTACTATACACGTCTCTGTTTAGAAGTCATGTTGAATACAATTCAACCATTTGGTGTCCTCATTTCAACTCTAATTGTTTACAAATTAAAAAAATTCAAAATAAATTTTTACTTTTTATTAATTTTAAAATTGGTTCTTATTGAAATCAATTGTCAATTTACGCAGTAAACTTAACTTATCGAAATTATCTGAAAGGCTAAAAATATTTGATCTCCTTTTATTATATAAAATTGTTCATTCAAGGTTGGACTGCCCTCACACTATAAATTTGGAGGTATTTTACATATACCTCCAAAATATACTATGCGAAATATTTTATTCTACAACAATATCTTCGCTACGAATTCTGTGTTAGAAAGAATACATAGGTTGGGCAATGAACTAAGTGAAGTCGCTGACATATTTAATTTAAATTTCAATACATTTAAAGCCAAATTAGTCCACTATTTGTTAAATGTAAATAATATATGAGAAATCATTTTATTTTATTTCGATTTTCTATTGTTTGTTTTATACTGTAGTTAAAAATGAAATTTGTAATTGTTATGTACTTAAAAGCCCAATAGGGCGTCAATAAATAAATAAATAATTGGAGAGATAGATAGATATTTCCGTTTTTGACATTTAAATTCAATTATTTTAAAGTTTTTTGATTTCCTCTCTTTCTAAAAATGTTTGTATGGTAACGTCTGACCATAATAGAAAATAAGATAGAACGAGTTTTATAAGGACGTGTCATTGAGACCAAATTTCCATTTACATATTTTACTACAAATAATGTCAGGAATCTCTGGTTAAAGTGAGCTAAGCACGAAGTTAATGAAAGAATTATATAAATGTACCATTTAGTGTTTTTTTGTGGACTTATGTGGTTCCCATTTCAATGTGTATTTGGTGTAACTATATTTTCTATTTGTAATCTCTAAGTTATAAATATTATAATAGTGTTGTGATGCATTGTAGGACACAGTGAGAATTAAATGTTGATAATAAAATATAAATTATCTTTGCAAGTTCAGCAGTGTTACATATGGGTTATTCGGTACCTACCAGACAGTTTCTTTTGACGTCAATATTCCGTAACTACGTAATATCTTTGGCACTGTGCGTATCAATGGTATAAGTTTGCCGTCAGCTTGATGCACTACTTTAAAAACCACAAAAACCAAACCAAAAAAATGTTTAAATAATATTTACGCGACGAAGCACTCACTACCTACTTCACCTTGCAATATCGTAATAAACTGGCTCATCGTAACAATAATAACGCCTTATAAATAAAGTTCGTTAAAGAAACAATGTATAATTAATTAAAATCACGTGCCAAGTATATACTGCATCCTCCCGCATATTCTTCTCACCAATTAATCAAGAAGCATGAAATTCCAAAATTGCATTGAGTCATTGGCCATTGTTCGCGTGATGAGTGTACAGGTAAGTATCAAGAATACGTACAAATAATAAGTCTCTTCAAAGTCAAACATCAAGAAATCTTATAACCTTCATACGTCCCACATTTTATTTATTTATGGTTTTTAAATAGATAAATAACCAATGGTCAAAGGCGTGGTCCCGGTAAAAGATCATGTGTTCCATTCCCGGCTGAAACCGTTACCTTCTTAATTTTCTTTGTCTTTTTCTGTTTCATGTTTCTTTGAGATTTATCATTACTATCGTATTATTCAATGATATAGATCCATTTTTATATGTCCCAATACAATCCTTATACATTTTAACCTTTTTTTGCATAAATTAATTAAACATTTTCGTAGTTTTAATTTAAATTTGTTTTCATTTTCTTCTAATTTTATTTGGTAATTCGCCAAATATCTTCATTGCTCCGTACATCAACAACTTATGACTCAGTTTTTTTTTATAACGGGGAATCTTATTTGATATCTTTTCCGTATCTCGTATGTGTGTTTGTGCTTCAGATATTCAATTTTTCTCGAAAATTCTGTTGATTTATGGTCATTAATTATTGTGTAGATAAAAAATAAAATAATTAAGTTAATAATTTGTTTAAATGAGAAGACATTTAACACTTAAAATTTTTCTATTTTTGCTTCTGACAATTCGTGATGGAATTCCATTAAAAGATACATTGAAACAATTTCTATCTTTTTTCCACTTATTTTATTTTTTACCCTTACCAGTTTCAGTTAAGTATAGCCATCTTCAGACTGGTATAATTATTCCAATTACAAGTATGATAGGCTTCAAGGTTCTTTATAGGCTTCGGGGATTACTACCCATTCATACACTTACATTCACACCTATCCTATCACTGCTGTATCTGGCGCTTTGCCTTAAGAAACTGATAGCTGACCTGCAGGTGGTCCAAAACTGAGCTTTCAGAAATTTTCTTGGTCTTCCATGGGACACACATGTCAAGTACATCTATTCAATTTCAGGTATCCTTCCAATCACAGTCCTTTCCAAACATTAATTTACGACCACCATCCTACAAATTACCCAATAATGAACCCACACTAACACAAGCTACTTTACAATCACAACCACAAGACATCCACAACCACAATAACAATAATACGGAATAACACGGAATAACAATACAATCCGCATTCCTCTAACAGACCCTAAGAAATATGGAATAAAATCTCTTCATTATATTGCCTATACACTCTATAACTCTCCTCCAGATATGTACCAAAACAAGCGGCATAATCCAAAAATTCAAAGTAAGGCTTCAAAAGAATAATATTTAAAAACATATATAAACGAAAATACGTAATTCTTGTCGTGTTGTACTTTTTTGTTACTTTCTCTCTCCTTTTCTATCCCCTGTATTTGTAATCGAGCGTAATCTATTTTTATAAACCTTCCTTATTCTATCTGGGTACTGTTTTGTATGTGAAACTTATAATTTTGATATCAAAATACCAATGATTTATATATACAACATTTTGGGGAGGCGGTGGTTAACAATTTTTAATATGAATTTTCCCATCTTCTTTGTGACGTGGTGTTTCACAGCAGAATTTCCAATTATTTAATTATTATCAGCAAGCAAAATTACCTTGATTTTATAGACTAATTTTGTGTTTATTTAGGGAATACCCTACTTGTTTGATTTTCAACACATCACGTGTGTCAGTCAGGTGTCTATTGCTATTATTATTATATTCTTGGTAACGTGGGATTTTGATATGTCCTTTGCAATTATGTTAGACCATAAAATATTTTAAATTGAATTTGAAAATAATAATACAGATCGTATGAAAATATTATTTAGGATTCAGGAGAGGGGATTTGGCACAATATGCATAATAATTATTTGTTAATTACAAGGTTGTACTTTTTTATTTAAGCGTGTTATTTCTAATGATTCTAGCCTGTCTAGTTTTGTCCTTTATTGCAGGTATGGAGAACTTTAACGTTTCTGTCTTTATAAAAAAAAAAAAATTTAAAAAAAAAAATCAATACATATCATTATAAATCTCATAGCTCTATTTTGTTTTAATATCATTTGATTCTTTTAGCCATCGTTAGCTAAGGATATAATGCTGCTACAGTAATCAACGTGTGGTACACGGAGAAAATAGGCTTTGCTAATTTATTTAAATATCGGAACCCATGTCAATGTACCTGCTTTTGTCTTCTCTAAATAGTATAAAACAGAGTCGCTATCCGCGTCTGTCTGTTTGTGCGCTTAGTCCTTCGAAACTACGCAACGGATTTTGACAGGGTTTTAACTATCGTTTAGAATTTTTTTCCGGAAGTTATATGCATACGTATATAGAAACTAGAGAAAGTCGAGCAACGCCGGGCAACAACAGCTAGTAATAATATATAATGACGAAATGCGAAAATGTTAGTATTTTTATGAACGCGTGTTCCTACATCATGACAAAACATTGGTATTTAACTAAAAGTTTATCAGCTTACCTATCAATTCATTCGTAAATTATCTGCAATCTTGTTTTTAACCGGATTACGGATTATTTCAAAATATTCTTAAATTAGCAATATTTTATAATGGCAAGTTCTCTCCATGTATAATCTTCTTATTTTTCCCAATAGTGAAATGTTTTTTTATATTATTTTGGTGTTTTGAGATTTTAAAATTCGGCAGATAGACTTATTGTCAATGACAATGCGTTCAATCAACTTTTGGTGGCAATCACAGCAGGTAATGTACAAAATAAATGTCGGTCCTACCCGATCGGCATTTGGCGAAGATGATAGATTTGTCGTCTCCAGTTTATGAGTAGGAAGGCTCAATACTGAGTCAGACCAATTTTTAAGCTTTTTTGATTGTTTTTTATCATTAACTCCCGCATAGGAAGCCCCGAGGAAAATTAATTCCTCACGCTATATTTTACTATCTATAAGAACGGATCTGAAATTATGAGAGAAAAAATATCATTTTTATCCACTAAAAGTACAATGATTAAAAGTCTTTTCAACTAACTTAATTTTCTTAGTATTCATAGCAGTAGGAGGAGCGAACTTTGGAACTATTTTGAATCTTTTTTTATAATTTATAACTGCAAAAAAGCAGGAAATCAATTTGTATGGAAATGCATTCTGTATGCAGTGTGGTGGGTAGTTAATCGATATATTTTTTTATATCATATTCTTTTAACATATCAATATTAATTGGACTGGTAGACATGTAAGCAGATCGTTAAGAAACCTGCCTTCAAATTATTACACTATTTTGCATATTGAAAGATCTGTTTTATTTAATATAATAAATGTATTCCTGGTACATTTACAAGTTTAAAATAGTGTAATTATTTTAATTTTATTCACAATAAACACCTCTGTTAATTAAAACTATAGAAGGTAAGGCATATTATAATAATAATGACGAAGAATGGCGAGATATATATCAATGTAGCGACGTAGAAAAATGCTGCAAAATATTTGATAAAATTTTGAGTTTACACTGTAGAAATATTACAAATCAAAAATATCATCAAAGCTTAAACCAATTTAACCACTGAATCCTTTCAATTAGACACAAATAAACACTCTACAGACAATATACAAAACAACAGGATAACATAACAATACAAAAACGTTTCAAGGTGTTAAAAAAATACTTGAATATTAAAAAAAAACCTTTCAAAAATAAAACAATCAACTATATAAGTCTCCGCAATTCTAAAATTTGTTTCTAATTACTTTTTACTCCTACACTAAACTCAAGAACTTCACTATTTTGTTATTACGCCATGTATATTTACTATGTTCTTCCATATTTCCACTATGTATTTTTTGTTTGTAATAATATTGTAATTTTCATATTTTTTATATGTTATGTATTTTAAACAAATAAATTGTAAACATACTTTTTTCGTAATTTTACGATTGCATTATTTAATCTTGGGTAGGTATATAATAATAACGACAGTACCATCTCAGCATCTGGTAATCGAGTTTTTCTTAACCCTTCAATCCTCGGAAGCGCATTACTAACCATCATTTTTAATTTCATTTAATTTAACTTTAATTTATATGATTCATTTAATCATTTTTATGTTACCATTAGGTGCCTACCTATTATGTTTTTTTTCATCTTTTGTTTGTCACTGGTCTTATTTCTCTCTTGTAAATATATCATTTTAATCCAATAGGACTAGGAGGAATTTTATTCATAATTAATACGTTGGAAAACAATATCTTGTTACATTAAGATTAATGCTTTTGTTTATGAAAACTATATAGTATAATAATTAATATTCTAAATGAATTATTTAAAAGGTATGGTAAGTTTATACTTCTAGGTTATGTTTATTGTTCTAGGATTTACATTACAGTGACCATACAGAGGTATGTATAATATTTATTTAATACAAGCGCAAACCCGTGAAATATCTGGTATTCGGCGTTAGGAACTATTTTTTTTCGATTTCTGTTTCGGGTCGTTAAATATAATATACACGTTAATTTAGTTACTCAATAGTCTGTTAAAAATATTATATTATAGGTAGGCACTTTACCGCTTGTATGGATTATCTTAATAAACACTGCTAATTTTGAAAACGTTACAAATGTTCTAGATTTCGTTAAGCCAGAGTTACGGAGAGAGGCATCAAGTTTGTAGGTGATGAAATGATTTCGTACGTAACTTAATATTACTCCCACAATAGTTAGAGACTCCCGTCAGTTGCCATACACAGAGAATGAGTATTTTTAATTTAAGTTTTTAATCCTGCAGAACTAGGAGGTTAGTGCAATCCCAGTCTGCCATATGTAATATGATATAAATATATACAAGAGAGAAATAACAAAAATGTCAAATAAAAATAAGACCAAAAAAAAAAACATAAAAGGTAATGATAACATTTAAAAAAAGACAAATTAAATTATCGTCCATCAGGGAGGTCGCCGCATCGTCTGCATCCATCGCTCATTAATTGGAGAGCTGAGGCACTCGGAAGTAGCCATAACGATGACATTTGTTGATTTTCGTGTCCTGCCCCAGAAGCTGGCTAGGCGGCGGCGAAGTAAGGCCGGGAATGAGTGCACCCTTCCTGTGAACATCGTGGAGGCACTGCAGAACCTTGGTAGTTTCATATGTTGCCTGTATGCGTTGTTGTATCATACCTTCTGCTTGTCCCATTGCGCTACTGGATATTTCGTCCACAGTTCTGACGTGTATAGGGCAGTGCAGTACGTCTAAAAGAGCAGTTTTCTAACATCATCGCTACAGTGGTAAAACCCCCTTGAGAGCATTACGGCCCTTATTGCTATCCTTGCTATGTCGTTCCATATCTTCTATATCCTTCGTGTCTTCTGTAAGTATATGTCACAGGTATTTAACCTGTGAGGCTATATGGAGTTAATTTCCTTCTAGACGGATTGGTGGAACATTTAGTGGCTCCTTGTTATGTTTGAAAATGACGATAACTGACTTTTTGGAATTTTACAGCAAGTTAAGTGAGTTTTCGTACTCTTCGCATATTTGTACAAGTCGTCTCATCGCTTTAATCGAAGGTGCCAGCAGCACCATATTATAACGTAGTTAATATTATTACAGCATTGACGGCAGATATGGCAATCAATTCTTAAATCGTTGAGCTCTTGTAGGAGATCGTTTATGTAAACATTAAATAGAGTGGTAGACATATTACTCCTTGACTGACTTTTAAGAAATAACGGTCTTGAAGAAGCTCCTACCCATTGAATGTAGTTTTTCTGTTCAAATAGCCAAGATGTTGACAACTGCTGCTGGGACATCTCGTTTTTTAATTTTTTCCCATAATAAGTGGTGGGAAACATGATCAAAGGCCTTGCTTAGGTCAATAAAATACCCAAAAACGGTGTTATTTATTTTTTTATAGTAGGCTATTGTTTGTTTGACTCTTGAAGCCGAATTGATTATCCAAGGTAAATAGCTTGTCTTTTACCAGAGTGAATAAGACTTTTTCAAATACTCTGGAAATCATTGTCACCAGGGAGATCGGGCGGTAATTTCCTAATATCAGTTGAATGCATTCAGTTGAATGGATTCTAGGATTGGCATGATGACAGTTTGAGCCATGTCCATCGGCATAATATGTGTGTGTTTTAGGAGGCTGGAAGATAGGGCGGCTAGAATAGTGTAGAACTGATCTCCTGCATGCCTAATGGCGTTGAATGCTGGCCTTTTTCCTAGGGCGGTTTGCTTAATCGCACCCAAAACCGTTTCAGGAGAATCATTTATGACCAGGTGATCATTGACCGCAGGTAGACGTGTTATAACAGATGGTTTCCTGGTATCTCCTTCATAATAATAATAATAATAATTGGATAATTTGTAGAGCGCCGTTTTTGTGAAAAATCACCTCAAGGGCGCTGTACAATTTATTTCCTAGGATCTACATTATTTGTTATTTAGAAAAGATACCAAAACATACTTACCTGGCAAGTCACTTCCAACAAACACACTTATATTAAAAAGTTTATGCTTATAAAAGATAGAACTGCACGCAGAGGACACTATATCAAAAAACACTGGTCGTCGCATGATCTTAAGTCTGCTATAGTTTTTTATTTTAATTTAAATGTATTTTAACTGTCTTAAAAGCCTACAAATTGTTAGTTGTTATCATTTTTATTTATTTATTTTTAATTATTATTTTTATTTATTTTATTTTATTTTTAGTATTTTTTACATTTTGTTAATTTAAATTTAAATTGCCGTCAACTGTGAAAGTGGAGGTTTCTGAAATTATGGATACGACTGTCTGAAAAGGTGCGTTTTAAGTTTAGACCTAAATTCTGTCGAGTCTGCGATCATTCTCAAATCATGTGGCAGTCCATTCCAGGCTTTAGGTCCTGACACGGCAAAAGCACGCTCACCGAACTTAGTATCTGGTGTGCGCTTTGGTTCCTTCAACCTTCCGATAGCTGATGACGTTGCTGACCTAAGGGTTGACTGTCGGGAATTGGAATCTTCTGGAATACACAATTCTGATAAATAAGCCGGAGCCATTCCGTTAAGTGACTTAAATACCATCCAGCATACCTTGAACTGGATTCTTTCAGGACATTTGAGCCAGTGCAGATTTTTGAGATGCTCTGAAATGTGGGAGTATTTAGATACTCCGGTGATAAGCCTTGCCGCGGCGTTGAAAACGGATTGTAATTTGTTGATTTGACATTTAGGGAGACTTGCATATATTCCGTTGCAATAATCTAGACGTGAAACAACATAGGAATTGACTAGCAATTTAGTCGCCTCTGTTGGCAGGTTTCTCCGCACTGCTTTAATTTGCCTTAATTGAAAGAACCCCGTGCTTACAGTTCTGTTCACCTGAGTTTTAAGGGAAAAATTAGCGTCCAGATTGACACCCAGTAATTTGATGCACGTTTTTGGAGTGATGTCACTTCCGGAAATGGTTATTGGGGAGTTTTCAATGTTATGCTGACGTCTGCTTGTAGCAGTCCACAGAAACTCAGTCTTTGTGGGATTCAGTTTCAATCTATTTGAGCTTCATCCTTGCATAAAAAAAATCTCTGACTTCTTTCGCTATGTTTTCATCCCACGTAATGTTGTTGAGGCATAGTGGAACTTTGCTCTTAGATTTCAGCACGGTTGACGTTTTTTGCCAAAACTTTTGGAATTCTTTGTATTGCTAATTTATTAAAAACTTCTTAAAATTATGATAATCCGGTTAAAAATAATGAATAATAACAGGTTTCCTGATAAACTTTTAGTAAATTACGAATGTATTATAACGTGTTCATGAAAACGTGTTCGGATGTCGGATAACTTGCATTTGCCTTGAACGCGTGTTCCGACATCATGATAGTATGTTCGCAATTTCCAAAAAGTTTAACATAACCATTTATAATAATTTTAAAAAATTCTTAATATGTTGTCAATACTCATTTTTCTCCGTGTACAAACTCTCCTTTGGGCGGAATTCTGCCAGATTTCATAGATAATCTCCAGTTTGCAGAATTCTTTATAATTCCAAACAAGCAAGAACTCGCCTTTTTGAAATTGTGGTACGCTATATAATATTGGTTTGGTTTTATCGCTGGTTTGGTTGGTAGCCGAAATCAATTAGTGTGAAATATAATATTTGTATGGAATAACTAGAAAAAAACACATCGCCAAAAATAAGTGTGCCTTCTTTTTCAATATTTTTTTATTATTTATTTAAGAAGAGCAGCACAGAAAGGCTACGCGTGCAGTACAACCACGCTTACCGCATAATGTTCGGGCTCCCCAGATACTGCAGCGCTTCCAACATGCTCACGGATGGGAGAGAACCATGTTTTGCAGCTCATAATAGCCCGGACAAACAACTCCATAAATGTCCTGCTCATGGAATGCCACCGCAGAGTCCAGACTCAAGCATCGCATCAACCTAGAGAAAGCTGTTGGCCCCGTCAATCTAATGCTTAAGGCGATGCACTACGTCGTATAATATTTTGAATTGAGCCGCTATCAATAATACACCTTACGTAGATGGCGATAAGGCTTAAATTCCCGCTTAACACCATCCACCTGTTTTGATTTATGCAAGAAAAAAACATGGCCAAAAAGTGCCTTTTATTTTATTCTGAGGATGTTCAGGCACAAATATTTAAATGTTTTCCGATCATTTTATAAATAACTTAATTTGCCACATTATACAATAAAAAGATAACCGAAAATGGGTTCGTAAGTAGGAGATTTTGAACTTTAAAGCAGTTTTCATAGGCCTTATACATTATTTTTTTCTGGGCTTATAAAAAGACTTATCTAAAAATACTCGATTATTTCAATGGCCAAGATGTATTCTACTCGCAGTATTATTTAAAGCATCTGAAACATTTCTAGGCGACCAAATTTTCAAACCAAAAACGCATTATTTTGCATTAATACGTTGTGCATCGCCTTAATGTCTAGTTTTGTTCTTGTTATTGTACATTATGGTAAAATTATCGTATATGCTTTATAATCCCTAATACCACACATCCCGTGTGGGATTGCACTATTGATTTTCAGTTATCAGGAATCCTATCGTCAGATCGATAATGTTGTTCTGATTGTGACAACTCGAATCTAAATTACAACCTTGGAGGAAACAAAAATTATTAAAACTGGCATTACCTACAAGTTATTGGATAGCCTAATTAATTTTACAGAAACAACGTACATTAAATATGCGTAAGTTGACCGTGCATACTTCAACTATAAAGTCAGCATTAACATTAACAGCAATTGGGTTTAACGCCAATTATTTTATCATTAGCCTCTGTTAAAATTCTCAAAATTACAACGTCCGGGAAAACAATTAAATTTAATCACTTCTAGAGATAAGACAGTTCGCCCGAGGAGATGAGAATCTCCTTGGACTAACATCATAGCCGCCAAATACTAGGAAACAATTTGTAACAATTAATATATGTATGTAAGACTTACTCACCAATATTGGTATAAATCTAAGAAATCATACAAGTATTCAAGGATTTTCCCTCCTTGAATACAGGTAGAAGAGAAAATGATACAAATAAATATTAGTAGTATGCATAATCATTATTTTTTAAATATTAATTTCGGTGTCTGTCTCCGTGTCTGTAACTCCGGTTCAATGATAGAACTAGGATTTTCTGATTTTCAAAATTGAAACTGGTTGTGAGAACGTTTCAGACAAGAGATAAAAATATTTTATTAATTAATAATTCTGTATTTCTTTTGGTTAATTTTTGACAGATGTCGTAAACGGTGTTCATTCGAAAGGTAAATTTCTAGTCATCTCTATAATTGTCGATGTTTGTTTTTGAATAATTAGATACTGAATTTCATATCGAAATTGCTGCAACGAGTCTCGGGCGAAATTCTTTCTCATACTTGCAATCGTTATATTATTCTATGCTCTGTCGCGAAAATATTTGAGAAAAATTTTCACAAATATATACTTAAATACATTAAGCCACTACTCGACGATCGTCGACACAGATTTTCGACGCCAGATATCAGTAACATCTAACCTCCTATGGATCTCAGATTTATTATCAAGAACTCTTGACAAGGGTGACTAGGTTGATGTTGCTTATTTTGACCTGGAAAAAGCATTGGACAAAGTCAACATCGACAATCTCCTAAACAAGTTAGCTTCGTTTGGTTTTTCTACAAGACTACTCCGTTTTTTTGCTTCATATTTCCGAAAACGTAGACAGTTCGTTTTTTATAAGGGTTCGAGTTCTCTCAAATTCGTAGATTTTCTGGAGGTCCTCGGGAGTCTATCCTTGGACCGCTTTTGTTTCTGCTATTCGTTAACGATATTGGTTTAGTCATCATTCATTCGCACTATTGATTTTTTGCAGATGACTTGAAACTGTACCGTTTAATTAAATTCCTTCTCGACTGCGTTCGTCTTCAACGTGATATTGATCTATATTGTGTCACACTGGGAGTAAATAAATGGCCTTTGCTTTAGTACACCTAAGTGCAATATCGTCTCGTATACAATACCAAAGAATCCATGTGATTTTGATTATGAAATTAGTGAAATTATTTTCAAACGCTTAAACAAAATCAAAGATCTTGGGGTTATTTAGACAGTAAAGTAACTTTTCACCAACACATCAACGATTTAGTTAGCAGAGCATTCAAGCTTCTTGGTTTCGTTATTGGAAAATCGTAATCGTTTTACAACGCACAAATGCTGACACTTTTATATAACACACTAGTCTTAAGTGCATTGGAGTCAAATTCAAACATTTAGGTCCAAAGTATTATAATACAAGAAGATATGCTGTCAAGTATTTTTACTGTGGAACCGTATGTCGCTGATTTTGTTAACCAATAATAAGGATATAGGGTTTAGACATAGTTTACAGTGTATTTGTAACAGTGAATATTTTTATAATTTATTTTTTTTTATTTCTATTCATACACAACAGTGTTTACCAAATATTTACATTTGTATATAATACATACATTTAGAACTGTTGTTAATATGGTGTTTTTTTTTTATTTTTTATTTTTTTTTATGCTGGGTGTGAGGTAGGTTTGAGTAGGTCACACTGTGGTGGGTAATGTTATATGTTTCGTGAACACCTCACTGGGAGAACCTGTGCTGAGGTGTTTACGTGGTTATGATTAAATGGTACATGTTTTTATGTGTATTGGTTAAATTTTCTTATATAAAAGTGTATGTTGGGATTTAAAATTTTTTTTTTAATGGTTATTGTACATTGTTGTTTAAAGAAAAAGGAAAAAAATATTTATTTATGTGCACATATATACATACACCCATGTATATACATACATACATAAATACACATATATGCATGCATACACACATATAAATAAACACATGTATACATACATACATTCACATTCATCCATGATTATGTTTGGTTTGGTGTTATAATGTTTTGTATAAAGTGGATATCTTGTTTTTTGATCCAGGCTGTGATCAGTTTTTTGTGAATGTTTGTGTATGTATTTCCCATTAGTAGTAGTTTCAGAAAGGTAGGCATACAATTAAAAAGTTTTGTAGCATAATACTGGAAGTGTCTTTGTCCGTGTGTGGTGTATGTTATCGGTATGTTCAGGGTATTGTTTGTTGTCGACCATGTTTTTATTGTTTTTTGAGGTGGTATTGGAATGTGTAGTTTCTGTTGGAGGAAATTTAGTAGTGCAGATTTGGCATATAGTTGTCTTATTGACATGACGTCTAATGTTTTGAAAATTTCGCTTGAATTTGTGTGGAATGGTACTTGCAAGATGATTTTAATTAGTGCCTTTTGAATTTTATGTATTGCGTCGATTGCAGTGTTTGTAGCGCTTCCCCAAGCCAGTATGCCATATGTAACAATCGATTGACAGAGTGCGAAATATATAGATCTAAGTATTGAATGTGGGAAAATGTTTTTGATTGACTTTATTAGGTGCATGACTCTTTTTAGTTTATTAGTAATGAAAGTTATGTGGTCAGTCCAGCGTAAGTGTGAATCAATAATGACCCTTAGGTATTTTGTCTGGTTTACCCTTTCTATGCGCTCGCATTGGCAATTGGTTGAAGTTTGTTCACAGTCATGTAGAAACAGGTCTATGTTAGGTGGAGGTTGACCTCTTTGTGTAATACTATGTGTGATGTATTTTGTTTTTATTGTATTAACGGTAAGAGTATTCCAGTTTAGCCATTTTTTGACAACTGATAGACCTTTTTCGGCAATTATAAATACATCTTTCCATGTGGCTGCTTGACAGAGAAGTACTGTGTCGTCAGCGAAGGTCACGATTTTACCTTCAGTTTCAATGTCACATAGTTCGTTTATGTAGATGAGGAACAATAGAGGGCCGAGTACACTCCCTTGTGGGACTCCGTACGTGATCAAAAGTGGATGACTTGTCTTGCTGTCAATTTTTACTTGTTGCGTTCTGTCAGACATGAAGCTTTTAATTAGATCGAATTCTATTCCATTAATGCCCATGTTTTTTTAGCTTTTTGAATAGTTTTTCGTGTGAAATTGTGTCGAAGGCTTTACATAGATCTAAGTAAATAGATACAACTTTTTTCTTAGCGTCAAGATTTTTTGTAATGAAGTCCGTAACAGTAGCTATTGCATGTTCTGTGCTCATTTTTTTCCTGAAGCCATGTTGGTTGATTGAGAGTATGTGATTTGATTCTAGATAGTGTTGAAGCTGTATTTTAATAGTTTTTTCAGAATTTTCGAAATGGTATTTAGTAGCGTTATGGGTCTGTAGTTGTTTACATTATTTTATGGTCCTGATTTGTAAATTGGAATAATAAGACCTTTTTTTAGTAAGCTAGGGAAGATTCCTTCTTTTAGACTAAGATTAATTAGGTATGTGAGTGGTTTTAGTAGTTGTTGACTTAGTGTTAAGATAGTTTTAGAGTCTACACCATCCGGTCCTGTAGTTGTGTTATTCTTTAATGATTGAATTATTTTATTAGTATCTTCTAGCGTAACATTATGTAATTTGAAATGTCTGTTGTAATTATCATTACTGATGTTTGTTGTATTGTTTTGAGGTTCCTGGATATCTCTGAGAGGCAACGTAGTTTTTTTATATTTTCAGCTAGGCTAACACCAATATTTGTGTAGTGTTTGTTTATAAAATTGAGGATACGTGTAGAATTCTCGTGGAAGTGGAGTTATTCATCATCAATTAGTAATTTTTTTATGATATCATCTTTGTTCTTCTGTGAATGCGTACTTTCCCTCAAAATTGACCATACGGTTTTAGGGTCATAATTTGCTGTTATCAGTTTGTTTCGGTAGTATAATTCTTTGGCTTTACGTATTGTAAGGGAACAAATATTTCTATACCTTTTATAGAAGAAATAAAGTGAGGTATCATAAGGGTTCAGTTTAACTTGTTTGTGTAGTTTGTCCCTTTTTTAATGCTATTTATGATGCTTTGACTAATCCATTTTTTAAGTCAAACTTTGCGGTGTGGAATAGATGTGGATGTTTTTGTGGTGTTTTGTATAATGAGAGTCTGTAGATATGTTAAAAAATAATTCCAGGCTTCTTCTGTTGAGTTAATTTTTGTAAGATGTTCCCATGTCTGTTTTTCTAAACATTGTTTTAGGTTTACGTAATTAATTATTTTTTTTGCGGTGTTATTTTGGAAAGTTGAGTTCATAGTTGGGGAAGTCAGGCCTATCATTGTTGTGTAGTGATCTGTGATTGTAGATTCGTATACTGCACTACTTATTGGTCTTTTTGATTTAACCATAATGTGGTCTATACATGATTCTGATTCTTTGGTTACCCTGGTAGGAGTATTAATGGTGCTTATAATGCCATGTTCCAGAAGCATCAGTTGGTATTCAATGTTTTGAGGGTGACCATTAGGAAGTATGTTTATGTTTAGATCACCATCTATGATGATGTTTTTGAATGAAGTTAATTTTTTTAGGTGAGAATCCAGAGCCATTATAAATGGTGTAATATTGGGTATGGATGGTGATCTGTATAGGGCGAGAATACACGTATTACAGTCGGTGATTATTTGTAGACAGTTTGAATTTACTAATTCAATTTCTGAAACAGAAGCGTTAATACTATCATTTATGTATACAACAATGCCATCATTTTGATTTTTATTATTTAATGTGTGAAATGAAGTATAATTATCTTTGTATTTTTTTGTAAAAGTTGTTGAAATCCAACATTCTGTTAGGATTATAATTTTGAAATCTGTTTTAAAGTTGCTTAAGAGTATGTCAAGTTCATCATAGTTTTTGTTCAGGGATCTTATATTTTGGTTAAATATTGTAAGTGAACCTGGAGTGTTAATAATAGAATCACATAGTTTTGTATCATTGGTTGTGTGATGTTGGTGTGTGCTATTTAAGTTCATTGTGAGTAGATCAGCCATGGTGGTATGTTAAATAAGAATAATGTTATTATGAGGTCTGAGTGACCTACATTAGTTACACCATTTTTTTTTAAATCATTTTCATTTTTAATTTGTATAATTTTTTCCCCCGGACCTTTCCGGATTAGCAGTTTGCCTGTTTTAAACCACACGAATTGGAACTTTTTTTCTTTGGCCGATTGTTTGGTTTTCCATAATAATTCTTTGTAGTATGATGAAAGCACTTCACTAATATAAATGGGAGAGTTTGTATTTAAAATCTTAGCCTTGTTTTTGAGTGATAAAATAGAATCCCTGGTTTTTAGGCTGAGGAAGGTAGCATGGAGTTTGTCCTAGTTTAGAATTAATAATATTCCTGTGTTTAGAATTAATGGATGTAATCAAACTGCAAACCGTTTTAGAGGTTCAGTAAACATTTTCATCCCCATACGTGTAGAAAAACATATTATTTGTTAGCCTTAATTTATTTTATGTTAAAAACATAGACTGACGGCCGGCGTGGTCTAGTGGTATACGCTTTTGACTACAGATCCGAAGGTCGCGGGTTCGAACCCGGCGTGCGCAAATAAATTTTATTTGATTAATTTGTGTTATTTCACAATTAATTAATTTAAAATAATATATAGTATATTTGCGGCACGTTCCAGAGTGGAAGATACTCTCAGTATCGCCCTGGTGTAAGACCACCATTCAGAATTGAAACGTTGCTTGAAATGGCTTTAGCCGTGTTTGGTGACCAGATCTGAATAGCCAGGTACTTCCCCACCTTCCTCTTCCCCATCTCCCTCCTCTCCCCAATATACCCTCAGCCTCACAACATACCCCAATTGGGGATGCCATAGTCTCACTGGCTCCAGACGGGAGCAGTTGGGACTCTTGTGCGGTATTACTGTAAAAAAAAAAAAAAAAATAGAATTATCTAAACTTTACATTGAAAACAGCTTTTTTCCAGTCTTGCAGATATTAACTCTCAAATTCTCTATAATTTGGGGGCGTTTATTCAATTCAAATCTTCGATTTTGACTCGTATTCTCCACACATCCAGCACTGCAGTAGCGTTGATCACGGCGTGAAGCGCAAATTATTAGATACTCCCCTGTGGAGATATTTTTCAAATCATTTGAATTTAATTGATTTTTTCATGCGTTTTGCATTGCAGTAGGGTTGATCACGGCGTGAACCGCAATTATTAGGTACTCGCCAATGGATTTATTTTTCAAAACATACGAATTTGATAGACTTTATCATGCTTTTTGCATTGCAGTAGAGCTACAAATTTGTAAAAAATTATGTATGGAGTTGGCACTCATGTTCTCAGTTCAGTTCACCTGGGTTTCCTGGGAAAGAAATGTTTCCTTTTCATTTCTGATTCTGTACGCACTCTGACAGGAATAAGATAAGGGGTTTTGAAGCAATAACGTTATAGGTGCCGACTTCCTCTTCGCGGACCTCGCTTTGGGACCTGTGGAGCAGCGATGAGTCGTTCATGAACGAGCCGCACAATTGAGCTGGATCTTTTTGATGAGCCGTATTCGTACGACTCCCAGTAAACCGTACCACGGCTCCATTGAACGATTATTCTTTTGGGAGATATTTTAGAAAAAAGCGCAATTTATCAATTGTTATTTCATACTTAATAATTAGATTCGTTAACGGTCAATTGAGTACTTGGGACCTTACCTGGGACAAATACTTACCAGCCCTTCAATAATGATATCGTTCACTTTCTCTTAAAATAAACAAAAATGATATTGAATATGCACGACTGTCACGTCATAAAAAATAATCTCGGAATGTGTGAATTTAATAAACTGTATTTAAACATAAACAAATGTCATACTATAAAATTTTACAGAAATAACATGAACATTGTTTCAACATTATATGAATGGAATAACCATTGAAAAATTATCTCAAGTTAGAGATCAAGATAGAGAAGTTTAAATTTCCATAATAAGCTTAATAATATCAATATTATTATTTTATTTAATAAAGTTTTAACCTGCAAATTTTCCAAGCTTAATGTATTATTTATTTGACTAAAGGTCGCCAATGTGAGGTGTTTCCAAATGAGTGATTTGGAAACAATTTACTGCATAATTATTAACCGGACATGTATTATTATGGCGTATAATTAAACTCTGCTTAAACGTATCTAGGAGTGGAGATTATTAGATTAATTAGAATTTTTATTAATTTAAACATGCTCTAAATTTTTTTGTTTACGGCCTTTGTTTTGTTTTTATAACTGAGTTGGTTTATTATTATCATTAAGTGGGGGATTTTAATCTGAGAGATGTCAGAGAGAGAGAGAGAGCCAGTTTGAGATACTTATTCCAATCATTTCGAGAGATGAAAATAAATGATCCAGAATCAGCTGAATTGTCAAAAAAGATTAAATTTTTGAATCGCAATACAAGTCAACATTTACATTTTAAAAAAAGGTGTAAAAAATTGAAGCGGCGTAAGTAATTCAGAAATATATAATTGTGAAAGGTCTCAGAATAACGAGGGTTTGACATAGTTCCCCCCCATCAGGATGATGTTAGTGGACTTCTCGATGACCAAGTATATAAAGGGGCGGTTGGCAACGAACTTCGGGGGGGGGGTTTTGTTGCTCAGCTCTCCGACTGAAAAAAAAAAAAGTAAACAAATTATTAAAATAAATAAAATAGACAGTTAACTCGTTTACATCTTATCGATATCTTAATATACATTTAAACGCCGGACGTATGATTCTAAATACGGTACGAGAAGCAATCCATTAGCTACGAGGGGTGCAGTCAATATAATTTACCTGACAGATAGTTTTAAAATGTGTTTTCTTAATAAAAAAACTCAAATTAGTTGAAGTTAATCAGCAAATCAGCTTGACACAAGCCAATAGGAAAATAATTTTGCCCAGAGCCTACGTCATCTTTAGGGATACTGTGTGGAAGGTATCTTAAAGAAATGAAGGAGAGGAGTTTCTGGGAAGGAAAAAGGTAGGAAGGATTGGTAGGAATCTTAGGATCATTGTGTCCAGGAGTGACAAACGTACAAATCTACCCCTCCAACTGTAGTGCAAGGCGATGTGTCAAAAGAGTCCGGTTGGAGAGGTGAAAGGGTGTCCCTCAAGCAGCCTGGCACACGCATCCAACGCTAAGACCTGAGCAAACCTCGCTCTATAAACCTGGGAAGTAACTTGGTGACTTAGCAAACCGATTGGGGTGATCTATGGTAGAGGTGTTGGTTGTCCAGTTAATGGTTCCCCTGGCGGTGGTACCCCTGTCCGCCTACCAAGTAAAGTTAAAGTTTCCTAAGGAAAGTTTGAGTAAGGAAAACATAAAAATATACAGGTAACATAATTTAAAAAATTGGCGTTAATCTAATACTAGGAGAAGATGTCTCCCTCTATCTATATATCGGAATGATGTGTGGGCTATATCCATGCTACGAATTAATAAAGTAAAGATACGTTAAATATGATTTAAGACTTTCACGGTCAAAAGTATTTTTCTTATTTTTTTGGGGTGCTATGCCGTGTTGCGCTAACTCTTTTTTTAGCAAACGTTTCGGACTATCCGAATAGTATACAGGTTTTTCTTGTGCATGTTTTGCTGTCGTTTTTACTGTTGCCATTTGTATATTTCCCATTTATAGATTTTGTCTAATTTTGGCTAATTTCCATGCCCACAATTACATTAAAAAAAATGATAAAACTATTTACACTTAATTGTTCATTAAACTTTTATTTATCACTGGAGCGATTTTATGTATATTTTTTTCCATATTATTTAATTAATAAAATTCCTCAAAATATTAACATAGAAACATGAAACTCTTTACTGCTGTTTAAAACCAATTAACCCATCTATATATCACCGTTAATTCCATATTTCTAGGTTTTTTTTTTTTTTTTTTTTTTTTTTATATTTACTCCACACAGGAGGCCCTGAAGAAAATAATTTCCCTCAGGGCCTATGTCATCTTTGGGGATGCTGTGTGGAGGGTCTTTTTGTGGAGAGGAAGGAGTGAACATGGGTCTTGAAGAGTCCCATGTTGTAGGAGGGAGGAAACACAGAGGCCGGCAGTTCGTTCCACAGCCGAGCTGTTGAACTTAAGAACGAATCGTAGAAGCGACCCGTTCTCATGTGACAAGTGTCAACTGTGTACAAATGTTGGGCGCGCGTTTGGCGTGTATCCCGACTACGCACCGGCGCCGAAGGGATCAATGACGCTAGTTCCTCAGAGCATCTTCCATTGTAATACCGATAGAACAAGGACAGCATACCTACCCGACGTCTGTGCTCTAAAGATTGCAGTCCGTTTGTTAAGATTGGGGAATCTATCAAACGGACCGCCCGTTTCTGCACAGAGTCAAGGGTTTTTTTCAGGTATTTTGGGGCTCCAGACCAGAGATGACTGCCAAATTCGACAGTAGGGCGCACTTGCGATTTGTACAGGGTCAGCAGTTGTGTACTATTAAAGTATCTGCGGGCCCTGTACAGTACGCCCAGCTTCTGAGAGGCCAACTTTACTCTGGCTTCGATGGAGCCCCCGTACCTGAGCTGGTCACTTATAGTTACACCAAGCATATCAATGGAAGGCCTGTTCGGAAGATTGCTTCCGTTGAAGGAGACTAGATTATCATTTGGATCCCTTTTAGACGTAATCAGACAGGATTGGGTCTTTGAAACATTAAATTCGACGAGATTATTTTTACCCCAGGAGGAAATACTCTCGAGATAACCGTCCATTCTCTGCTTCAAAGCCCTCCGAGCCGTTGGAGTTTGTGTGCCCTTTGGGGGCTTGTCAAACAAAAAGCTATCATGAACTGTACTGTCATCCGCGTAACAATGAATCGGTGCACATGTCAAAAGGTCATTGATGTGCAACAAAAACAAAGTCGGAGACAGAACCGATCCCTGTGGGACGCCAGCATTTATGGAGTGCGAGGAAGAGGTGAAACCGTCAGCAACCGCCTGAATCGACCTATCCCTTAAAAAGTCAGCAATCCACGTACACAGGGATGCGGGAAGTCCGTAAGAATGCAATTTGTTGACAAGTCCTCGGTGCCAGACCCGGTCAAAGGCCTTGGATATGTCTAGTGCGACCGTTTGGGTCTCACCGTGACGTTCCAGGCACCGCCCCCAAACATGCGTCACATACGCGAGAAGATCACCGCACGAGCGGTTCCGCCGGAATCCGTATTGACGGTCGTTGATAATTTTGTTCTTCTCGAGGTATGTGAGCAGTTTGTCGTTGATCACACGTTCCATCACTTTGGACAGAACTGATGTGATCGCTATGGGGCGGTAGTTGGCCGGGTTGGAACGGTCACCTTTCTTGGGAATAGGGTGAATTACCGCTTTTTTCCAACCAGAGGGCACAGTGCCACACTTCAGGGACATTTTGAAGAGCTTTGTCAAAACTGGAACTATTTCCGCAGCACACCTCTGCAATACCAAGGCAGGTATTCCATCAGGTCCACTAGCTTTGTTAACATCGAGCCCCCGTATGACGTGGAGTACATCCCGATGCCGGATCCTCAGTTTTTTCATATAGAAGCCGCAGTGAGGAACCGACGGCGGAACAGCACCCCCGTCGTCGAGGGTCGAGTTTTCCGCAAACATTTTCCCTAAAAGGTTTGCCTTTTCGGTGGCGGTGTTTGCTAGTGAGCCGTCAGGTCTGGTAAGAGGTGGCAAACTGGGTTTGCAAAAATTTCGACCTATTGAGCCCGCAAGCGACCAGAATGCTCTGCTGCCATGCGGGCAGGCAGCCAGCTTTTTGCTGATCTGCAGGTCGTGTTCGAATTTTGATCTATTGATGATTCTCTTGCATTCCTTTGCCGATTTGTTGTATGCTGATCTGCTTTCGGGCGTTCGAGATGTGTTGTAGGCTCGGTAAGCCGCGTTTTTTCGTCGAACTGCTTCGGAGCATTGTCGACTGAACCACGGCTTTGAGCCCACACCAGTTTCTTTAGTAGTCGATTGTATGAAGCCATCCATCGCCGATTTGATGACTTCACCAATCTCCTGGGCACATCTTGAAGGGTCCGAAGTCCGAAAACAAACAGCTGACCACGGAAAAGCATTGAAATGGGCCCGCATACCGAACCAATCTGCTGACCTATAGTGCCACACTTTTCTCCTCAGCCTCTCATTGGTTGGTCTGAGGCTAACGGGGATTGATGTCGTCACTAGGCAGTGGTCAGATGATCCCAGAGGCGCTGTGACGTCAATCTTATAACCGTGTGGCACAGTAGTTAAGAATAGGTCTAACAGATTGGAGCGGTGAGTCTGGACATCAGGAACCCTTGTAGGCTCCTGAACCAATTGCTCTAATCCGTAGCAAATGGCAAAGGATTCCGCCTGTCGGCCAGCCGAGTCCGTTGGGCCTGAGAACTTCAACCATGGTTCGTTATGAACGTTGAAGTCCCCCAGAACAACAAACTCGGCCGAAGGGTAGCGGGGCAAGAGATCATCAATAGTATCGCTCAAATGTTTGAAGAGCTCGGAAGTGTCTGATTCGCTATGGTTCGGTGAGCGGTATAGACATGCGTAGAATCTTGCCGTACTGGCAAGATTGACGCGCACCCACATTACGTCGAATCTGGAGTTTTCCAGACTCAATAGTCGCACACAGTTGACGTCAGCTCGACTATAGAGGCAGACTCCTCCTTTCAGCCGGAATTTGCTTGCGAGGGTAAAGCCCGGGCAGTCCAGATAGGAGGAGTCTGGCGGCTCGGCTATCTGAGTTTCGGATAGGAAAAGAAGGTTGGGACGTTGGGACAAAAGATGGTGATGGACGGAATTTAAATTTGTGTGCAGGCCGCGAATGTTGGCAAAATTTACCAACAGTTTTGGCCCGCACCGGGGACGCCTGCTACTCGCCGCTGTAATGATGTTAAGATTGTTGTTTTGTATGTTCATGAATTTAATTAATTTTTTTTTTTTTGTAGGTGTAGGAGGTGAAAGGAAAGGTCTGGAAAGGAAAGGTATGAGGGGTGGGTAGGAATCTGGGGTTCAGGCTGTCTAGGAGTGATGAGCGTTTGGTTCCAGCCCACCCACTGCGGTGCTAGGCGATAGGCCGGGAGAGTCCGGCTGGAGAGGGCATCCAATGCGCCCCAAACGCTGCTGCTGGGTCCCCTCCGGTCACGAACCGGCACAACAGCAGTGGCGGGGTTTTTTCACTCGCTGATGGGGCAGCCCACCCTTAGTCGTGAGCCTGAGGGTCGGGCCCCTGTACTATCGAGCGGCCCGGACAGCGGTAACCGGTTGTAAAGGGTCTCCCTCAACCAGCATCTCCCAACCGGCCCGCCACGCAGAAGGTGGGCCGACGCACCCGCCACCAAGACCCGGGCAAACCTTAACCCATGAACCCGGGCACCCCTGCTAAGTCACCAAACGTAGCGAACCACTTGGGGTGACCTGTGGCAGAGGTGTTGGTCATCCAATAAATGGTTCCCAGGGCGGCGGTACCCATTCCCGCCTACCAAATTGAAAAAGGTTATATAAATTTGGCACTTTATGGCAAGCCATTGCTCTAAAAGGTTGGCGAACTTGGCATAATATGCCAAAAAAACGCTCGAGTGATGAGTGATTCTTGATTTTTTTTTCTTCATCTTCTTCCTTCTTAAAATTTAGTATTTTTATTTATTATTACTCATAAATACATCATGAGTAAGGATTGAGAACATTAATATTAGTGGTAAATTATAATGTCTATGTTTAAAATAAATCAAAAATGACCTGTGACTGCGGAAGCGACGGTTCCCTCCTCCGTGATTTCGATGGTGGCCTTGTGGATGACTCGAGACAGATGCAGGTTGGGAGTGGTGGACATATTACTCAGGTCAGCGTACCTGGCGTCGAATACTTCGTGAACTCCCATCTGAAACAACCATTCAAACTCATCCATTATCCATCCAGCTACTTTGATATATAAAATTACAACTCAAGACAACTTTACGCCAAAACTGCTCTCCTACACCTCATCAATAATAATCTTCATATTACAAATCAACCAAAAGCCATAATAAAAACCAGGTCCTCAACAAATAAAACACTGAACATTCCGATAACACACACCACACACGGACAAAGACACTTTCAATACTACGCAACCAAACTTTTTAACAGTAGGTATGCCCATTACTTTGAAACAATTAATGACTACAAATACATCTACAAACATTCTCAAAAAACACTTTAGTCAAAAGATTATAATCCCAAACCAAACATAACCAACATATAATAAGTAAAATTAAATATTATACACATTCTTCAAGAATTATCCAAAAATAAATACACTCACAAATAAATGTGTATTTTCATGTTTCAATATACGTCTGTGAAAAAAAAATTAACTTTATACTACAAACACATAAATACCTGTCACACTTAATCACAAACACGTTAACACCTCAGCACAGGTTCTCCTAGTGAGGTGTTCACGTAACATACAATATCACCCACACACAGTTTTACCTATATCAACCTATGTTCTTTATTTTGTATACCTTTTTTCTGTACTTTTTTCTCTGTACTATAATATAAAACACTGTAAACATTTGTAAAATGTGTATTCAAGAATAGACATAAATAAGTAATAAAATTTTATTTAAACCAATCAACACAATTGTTCATTTTTTCTCATTTGCTTCTTGAATTCTGTACTTTCGGTCCATTTGATAGCAATGTTTCATTTGAATATCTGCGAAACAACTGGGTTTTATAGATGGATTGCTTGATTGGCCGTCAAGCATAATATAGGTTAGGTATTATAGGTATTATATAATTATTAAAATATATGAAAAGCTTTCTCACCTCGGTCAAAACCTTGTTGAGGACGAGGTCGGAGGTCACCTTAAACCTGGGGAGGTAAATATCAACTTCGTCATCTTCATATTCCTCGGCGGCCTGCTTGAGTGCATCGAAGATGGTGGCCACTGGAATATCTGGAGCCAGACGCATCACCTCTGCAAGAGGCACTCCTTGATGGGGCAAGATGATGACCATCGACAGTCTGTTCTCCTGAAAACCAAAACAATTATAACCAATTTATTATCTCCATGTGGAACGCGAGGTTCACACATTAAGAAAATGAGCATTGCTAATTTATTAAGAATCTCTTCAAATTATTCGTAATCCGGTTAAAAACGGAATTGCAGGCCCGAAGGAATGAATTTATAGGTTTCCTGATAAAATTTTATTAAATGACGAATATATTATCACGATTTTGGAAATAGCGTTCATGAAAATCCTAATATTTTCGCATTTGATCATTATATATTATCAAGGCAAATACGTGCATGAACACATGTTCCGATACATTATAATTTACAAACATTTTAAGAGGAGACGGCCTGCAGTGCCGGTTTTAACTGGATTTACTATAATTTGAAGAGATTAGCAATACTCATTTCTCTCCGTGCATTCTTCGACTCTATCAGAAAATTGTTGGAATGTCGGTTGAGTGTTAATTATATTACATATTGGGAAGTTCCAAAAAACTTTCTAATAAATTTTCCAACCCCACCCCATTCTTACCTGCCCCCCACCAGGGTCGAACCCCCCCCCCCTCCATGTGAATGCTATAGCTACGCCAATGCCTGCTTGGGAACCAGATGCCATGCCAACTAAGGATCAGACTATCGGATCGACTGAACCAAATACAAGTCCGAATCTCACGTTCGATTATTTATGGTCTCAATCGTTTCCAATCTGTCTAGCGAAACACTACAATCAGCACGAAATATAATTTATGGAGTGTTTTATTTATATAAGTCCTTTCTTTCCCTATCATGGGACTTCTTTAACCTAACGTTACATATGCATTGACAGTTGTTTTTTAAAAGATTATAATTTCACTGATTTTCTGAACTACCATACTTGGCTCATGCCTGTACGATTGGTAGTTTTTCTATAGTACTTTCGTATAGTGGGGGGTTCAGAGGGGGACATCTAGGTCTGCGAGCCATTCTAGGGCCTCAGGCGTCGACATGTGAACCTCATCAATCCCGCCGGGGAATTAATGGAGCGGGCATTCGTTGACCACATGTTCGGTGGTTTGCACCGCACCACATTCACACATAGCCGACTCTTTAAGGTCCCATCTGTGCATAATGTGGGCATAGCGTATGGTAGTAGTACAAGATTTATGTAAGAATAACAAAATAATATTTTAATAACAAATAATGAAACATAAGGGAAAAGGACATGTTATGGTAAAAATAAATTTAAAATACATATTATTATAGAAACCATATTAGAAATAAAAATAAAGATTAATATGATTGATAAAAAGATATTTTAGAGAAAATATTGAAAGTAAAATTAAAATACATGCAAAATTATTCTATTTTATTGTTATTTTTTTTCTTTAATACACGTTAATCGTGGTGCGTGCTTATCTAGAAATGTACCTATTTTCACATTTGAATTTAACGATACAAAAAAATAAATGATAAAATGAGAACTTTATTTAAACAGTGTTCTTTAGAAAGCTCGTGAGCTCGTGAACTCAGTGAACTCAATTATTCTTTAAATAAAGCTCGTCCCCGTTCAAATAGCCAATGTTGAACATGGATGGTAAAAAAGGTTTATAGAATTATTTGTCTTTATATCGATGTTCAGTGCATGTATATTTTAGAAGCCATGAACCAGAATTGTCGTTGAGTGAATGTGGTTCTAGTTTTAGGGAGTACGCATCCCAGGTTTGATGAAAAGCGGGTGTGTGCTTGATGCTGTGGAGACACCAGCAGGTTATTTTGTTCCGTATTTAGCATAAGCTTGTCTGAGTTAATAAATGGCGAATATCTAAAACCCTAATTTTAGTATTTTAGTTTATTGTTTTCAAATTTAATTTATTGAACTCAATTTTTATTTCTATTTAATAATATTATTATTCAATTTATAAATAAATATTTTTGTCAACTATTCCCAAAGACAAAATAGCTGGCACGCGTAATAATAGTTACACAGCAGAACTTGTTTACAAATAAATTGTTTTTTTTTTAATGAATAATAAGATTTTTACATAAGCATTGATACTTTTGAATTTCAGTGATAAGTAGTTGGGTGTCAATACTCATTTACAAACTGACGGTTCGGAAGAAAAATTCTGACGTGTATTTCAGTTCTTTGTTTACCAATCACCTTCAGACAATCAGATATGTTTTAATTGTTTCAACGAATGTGTGACGCGAAGGCTTTCCGATAGTCTGAACCGACTATCGGATGGAAAAAAACGAACATATATCCCCTTCCTACCCACTGACTTCAATTGATTAATAGTTATCGAAAAATAGATCAATGTGGAAATATATATATTTTTATGATTATAATACTGTGGTCTTCGAACAAGATCATTTCGTAAGAAAGTACTGGAGAAACAATAGTTGAATTATCTATAATTAGTTCTATTAGAGCGTCCTTGTTGTGGTATTTCATCCAAAAGGTGCTACATCTTTATTACTATTTTTATTGGTATAATAATGATTAATGAAACAAGCTTATACAAAGCGAAACGGTTTCGGAGTCACACAGGGACAAAAGAGGCGGCTTGTTAAAGCGATTCGTCTCTTGTCAGAAGATTGGACTAATTTTTAGTAGTTAAATGTTCGTTCCATCATAGAGTAGGCAGAATAATTTGGATATATTATTGTTAATTCAGTAAGTCGATCATAACCACATAACAGAATATGTCACCCCTCCATTTTCAATTGGATTTTTGCCGGGCGGATATGTTTATTTGTTTTATTTTTTTTATTTTACGCTTAGCTTTTACATAGGTATGTATAACAATATTTATGAAATAATAATCGAAAATAATACATAAAATGACTGTTTAAAACACATATATAAATAAAAAATATTGCTGAATTTGATCCACACAGTATGTAGGTACAAAATATAAAAATCCAAAACATTTTTTTCCTTCAGCCGACAAAATACTGTTAACGTGCAAAATACTGTAATACTGTCAATTTAAATAGCTTTATCAAAATATTCCCCTACTTGATGAAACAAACTTCAATAAGGTATGCTTTTATAATGAAATTGATGTACTAAATATATCAACAACATTGTATTTGTTTACTAGCTGTTGAATTCGTTGCATAGGAGTGTGATATTGGAACGTTGATAAAGAATTGCTACAATAATACGGTAGGTACTGTCTTGTAACTGATCTGCTTGGAGTATGAAAAGAGATTACATATAATAAATCGGGGGTATCAAACATTGAATTAATGATTTTATACAAACAGGTTAATGGGTAACAGGTAATGTTGATGGGTCATCCACATAACTTCTGCAAGAATCCTAGATAGAAATAAAAATTATTCAAATATCTCTCACTGTCGTAAAAAAAGTGTAAAAAGTGAGGAAGTGATTTTTACAGAAATTTTCCTTTTTGATAAATAAATTTTAAGAAATCCATGAAAAACAGTATCGAATACAAAAACAGACGAATCAACTGTGACCCTATAGGAGCATTAAAATTTACAATTTTCGTAAAACAGTAAGTTATCGTAAATCTATCTGGCATAAAACGATGTTATATGTGGTTTTATTTGGTACATAATTTTACTCAACATAATCTTTTCCAAAAGTTTAGGTAATGTTTACGTAATACATATGGGTCTATAATTTTCTATTGATTTTATCTCCTTTTTGAAAATGGGTGTTAAAAATCTTTTCAAGATTTCAGGGAAACAACCGGTATATAAAGACAAATTAAAAATTATATGGATACAGGATGGCGCAGAAGTAATGACACGGTTTTGAGGAGGTATAAGAAAACTGAAAAACTTAGAGACTCAAAACTTTTTAATTATGATCAGTATATAATCCCGTTTTTCATTAAGATTTGAATACCATTTCAGCAAGATGGGGGCCTTCAGCAGCAACACTTATGCAGTCTATTTTTGGCAGCCAAACACAAACGCACTCGAAAAGCCAACAACCCACCAATAAAAAGAACATTAACACTATTTTTTACATTAACTCCACACACGAGGTATGAGGAAAATAATTTACCTTAGGCCTATGTCATCTCTTGGAATGCTGTGTGGAGGGTTGATGTCATCATCCGACGATCCTAAAGCCGACTATATGACCTCGATCATATAAAAAGCAATATTTTAAAAAGCCCCCCAAGCGCCTCCCTAAATCTTTGGTATTTGATTATTGACTTCGTTTCAATTGTTAAATTACTTAAGATTTTAGGAGCAAGAAAGTTAAGCTGTGACTGGGCCATTGAGGTATTTTTTATTGGGATAATATAGTTGGATTGGTTGGAATATCTAATATTATGGTGTGATAAAATAATCATTTTTTTAAATTTGAATATAGTGAAAGAAGTATCGTAACAATTGGTCCTAAGAATCTGAAGAGTCAAAGAAGTATAGTGGACAAGTAGTGCAAACCAAAGACTCTCGCATTGACGGAAGTATACCTAATAAAAGAATCTCAAGAGTCAAAGAAGTATTGTGGACAAGTAGTGCAAACCAAAGACTCTCGCATTGATGGAAGTATACCTAATAAAAGAATCTCAAGAGTCAAAGAAGTATTGTGGACAAGTAGTGCAAAACAAAGACTCTCGCATTGATGGAAGTATACCTAATAAAAGAATCTCAAGAGTCAAAGAAGTATTGTGGACAAGTAGTGCAAACCAAAGACTCTCGCATTGATGGAAGTATACCTAATAAAAGAATCTCAAGAGTCAAAGAAGTATTGTGGACAAGTAGTGCAAACCAAAGACTCTCGCATTGACGGAAGTATACCTAATAAAAGAATCTCAAGAGTCAACGAAGTATTGTGGACAAGTAGTGCAAACCAAAGACTCTCGCATTGACGGAAGTATACCTAATAAAAGAATCTCAAGAGTCAAAGAAGTATTGTGGACAAGTAGTGCAAACCAAAGACTCTCGCATTGACTGAAGTATACCTAATAAAAGAATCTCAAGAGTCAAAGAAGTATTGTGGACAAGTAGTGCAAACCAAAGACTCTCGCATTGACTGAAGTATACCTAATAAAAGAATCTCAAGAGTCAAAGAAGTATTGTGGACAAGTAGTGCAAACCAAAGACTCTCGCATTGACTGAAGTATACCTAATAAAAGAAAAATTCTATTTCATCGCTCAGACACGGACGATTCCAGTACTCGTTTCCATAAAAAACGACACATTTTATTTTGGTATTTGAACAATAAAAAATCTCTTTCTTAAAAATCGACATACAGACAATCTCATTAAGGCAGCAAAAGGTCTCGCCATACTTACCAGCTTGTAATGGACCTGTTTGGGGTAAAAGGACGTAAAGAATTTTTTTCATAAATTAAAATACGTTCAGAGAATAGGGAGAAACGAACAGACTACGGACATCTTTGGGACATACTAGAAGCTTTATTGTAGAAACCTACGTCGGTAATAGGTGTTAACCACGTAATAATTGAAAAGGGGCGTCATGGGACTCAACGAATCAGATCATTCCCAAAATCAATTAAATAATTTTTCGCCAATCACGGAGATTAAGGGCGGTCTAAGACACGATACACTCGAGATTGATTTACTGTTGGGTTAACCTTGGGATCCGGTCCCACAACACGTGCAAAGGCACTTGGGGATAGACGATAAATTTGCATTCTAAGGCAGAAACGAAGCGATACCCAACCATCGATAACGAAAAAAGGGGGGGACGGTTTGGTGAAAGAAGAGGGTGTTTTAGGATGTTTTGGTCCGGAAGACATATTACGAGTTGATCCTGTTAGAGAGAATTGTTTTCGTTCGCTGGAATTCTGAGTGCTTTTTCAAGTGGCCACATTGGACACGAATTTTAACTTAAGATAGGTCGTTTGGCCGAAATTGCCTAATTAAATTAACACGGGGGAGATGCAAGTTGGGTAATTAAGAAAAGACATAAAAGTTAATGGGTCACGAAGTCTTTGATTAACGATCAAAATTTTATGACCTTTTTTGCGCGTAATCAAAGTTACGAGGATAATATATTGAAATTCCTAGATGAAGCGAGAAAGGGTATATGGGTTGGGCTAAAACTAGACGCAAAAAAACTGTAAAAACAGGGATGTACTGGGCGTAGATCACCGAAAAGAAAGGACCAGGAATCGAAAAGAAACCCGAAAGGTAGTTTAGCTCATGATGGAAGAGGTTTCAACGACTTGGGTAGTGGATAGCGATGGGTTACGAAAGATTACCAGAAGAGATGCGGCGGATATCACGAAAAGAGTCAAACAGGTAGGCGAAATTACAAAAACGTGTCGAATCAAATTTTGGAACGAATGCCTACGTATGTCATCACCGAGAGGAAGGTATATGTGTCCTGGGATCACCCACGGATCGTGTAGACACCAATCAAATGCTAGAAGGCAGCACACAAGGAAGGATACTGTATGCGCAAGCGCTGGACATAATGGGTGAAAAACTTCCGGTAGTTGGGATAATTTATCGATTATATTATCGATATCAATAGCGAATTTCTCGGAAAGATTTCAAAAACAACGATATAGAAATGAGCTACACCTAGTCTATAGGCCGGAAATCAACCAATATTACAGACACAACACGTGTACGAGGAAAAATAATCAAATAATTTTGCGCAATAATCTACATCGCCGAAAATCATTTACGGGAGGGCGCCCGAAAGTCAGGTCACCGAGTACACGCCTGTACCCGCCTCGGCAGGGTGGTAGGTGTTTACCTCAACTCGGCAGGCGGGATCCAGAAATCCTGAAACGGGGTTATGCAATTCTAAACTTAACGGGAAGTGAAACCTCGAATTCATAAAGGCGAAAGTCGCACAAATTTTAAGTCGATTTATTCGAAAAGACATTATTAAATAGCGTTGTTTGGAGGAAATCGGGGCTTTTTCGTTTTTAACTTGGTTGGAGTCGGTTCGAGAACTATACGTCGCGACAGTTTCGCGTGCCATTTTTAAACTAAACTGATAGAGTTTTAAATATAGTGAAGTTGTGGTTTTAATATTAATTGAAATAATTGAAGTGTTCTAAAATTTAATTAGATTCAACCAAAAAAAGGGTAGACTCATAATTAGACAATACTTAATTCACGGGTTGGAGTCTATTGGTTTAGACTAATATAAGACGATGAAACTCAATTGCAGTAATGTTTAATAATAACGCGTGTGCCATTAGAGGGAAAAAAAATAGAGAGCCATAATAATTATCAAATGATCTGACGAAAACGGCTAAGACAAGGTTCTAAATTTATTGTGAAATTGAAGAGACAGTGTTTTCCTTGCGAGCACGGGAAGGATTTTAACGGTTTACACGATATAAGAACTTAGTGAAAAAATCGAAGTGAACGCGGCAAATAATATATGAAAGGTTCTAGGGAGGGGGAGGGGGTTTTGGGTAGATCTCGGCAAATACTTACTTAGATACTCTAAAATAGTCGATAGGGAGAGATATCTAGACTAGGTACAGTGGAGGCCAACAAATACCTATGCATGTCAACTATCAACTTACGGTTAGGGAGGAAGAGATATTCTATTGAAAGAAATGATCCGCTTAAACATTCCGAAATCAAGTATCCGGTAATTTATGTGCTACCTACGGGGCGGCGTATGGAAGTAGGAATTTTAGAGAGAAAAATTAGATTCAATATGGTTATAGTTTCTACTGGCGAGTAGACGGGTGACATAGAAAATCGGTTTCGAATTTAATACGAACCCTTAATGGTTTAGGGGCTTTTACTCATTCCTACCTCATGAGTTCCTGGACGTGGATTGATGTACATGTCGTCGATATCCCGACTGGACTGGTAATATTACGATTTTGGGTAAGTGATCTTGCATGAATATATATTTCCAGAACGTTAAAATTGCGACGAAGATGGGGCTGCAACCAGCAGCTCGGACAGGGCTGCGATACTGATAAGATAGTATAACATTTAGAACTGTTTGCTTGCTTCTAACAGCTGTGTTTAGCACGAGGCCAATGACCTACTTATTTGTAAGCAGTTAGTGTCGACGCACGATCCGAACAAGGAAGAAAAGGGACCCCCATAAATCACTTGGCGACCGCGTCTGACGACAAAAGTCGTACATTCTACCGAGTTGGCAGCCGCGCAGAGGCACCCCAAATCAACATGGAAGCGACTAGCTGCAACCAACTCATGCTCAAGACAAATAAAAAATCAAATTAATAATATTTGTATAACCTTATATGTTCACTAACAAATTCTCAAATACCTTTGGCATCGGCTTAGGACTCACTGTTGGAGTATGTTGTCCGTAAGCTGTCTTGGGAAAGCACACAACTTCCTCAGCTCAGAAGATTTTCTACTTTCCTCATCACGCGATTTCGGGGCGTCAACGTTGTATGGAGAATCACGAAGAGTCCGGAAGGTCATCCCTTTTCGCGGGGCCGGGTCGGGTGAGAGGACACGAGAGGCTGTATGAAAATTAATGTCAAGTTGGAATGTTTGGGCCTTGGTTCGCTGCGAAGGCGTTTAATTGAACGGGCTCCAAGTCTTTCAAAATCGCGTGGAGGGGACGTCGGCGTGATGAACGAGGGTTCAAAATCAGAGGTCGAACACATACTAAAGCGGGGTTTACCCGGAGGTTGATGCAACTCGACTGGAAATCCCTCGAGATCCTTTGCAGCAGCCTTCGTGAGGTGGATAGTAGGCCTGGCGGCTAGTGGACGTTGAAAGCCTCACCAGAACAAACCTATTTGAAACATGCACGCGTTTAGCATCATGACAAGGGACGCAATGAAAATTCCCCTTTTACAGTCAGTAAAGTAGTCCGTCGGAGGAAGCGGGGCGGGGTGATTTGGGATATTCCAACAGGTGTATTACCTCTCCCTCTGACGTGAGCGGTCCGGAGGTGTCAGGGCGACTATAAGAAGAAGTTAGACCAGACCTCGGGGAAAGCCAGACACGTATTGGTTCTTGGGGTTTTGGATTTGGAAGAATAGCGACCATTTCATTTGGGGCAGTGAGGTGCCGACCCAGTTTGCAAAAAAAAACCTTTTTTTTTCGTCATTCAATCCGTTCCCATCTCCTTTTTCTCTCGTTTCCACTCCCATCCGCAACATCCAAAGTTTACTAACCACAGCTAAATCCATCTATCTAGTTTCAGTACACCATTACAGAGGTCGACGAGGGAGCCCCAGTACTTATGCGGAAACAACACCCTATTCAACGAAGGTTTTAATAGCGCGTACACAAAAGGGGGGGAGGGGTACGGTTCTATGTCACAATCTAGAATTTATAAACACGGGGACATTAGATAAGGGCGGGGACACAAGGCAATTGTAGAGATATGATAGAAACTGTTAGGTCGATTAGTAATAGAGTCCAGTATTCGAAAGTTAGGTGAGACACGTACTCGTTCCTTGTAGAACTCGCTGGGGGTCGATGGACGTTTTCCCCACACTTTGGCTAAAAAGAACCGGGAGTTACCATGGAAAGGAGACATTAAATACCTACAACCCCATAACGGTGGGCTTCGAATTAACAAATCACACAACGTGAAGTTAAGGGATTTATTGTAGATCAACCCCAAAGCGAAAGCCTTATTTTACTGTGTGCAATATCACAGGGGCGGGGGGGAATATTCAGAGTTAGCTAGGCCCAGCACGATATCATTTTGCAAAAGCGAAACTGAACGCTGGAGAGAAAGAGGTATAAAAACCTCAATCAAGCGAGTTAGTACAATTAGGAGGTCGAGTCAACACAAGCTTTTAATCGATGTTATTTGTCATACGTCATTTTTCGGTTCCATGATAACTCAACACACTTTTAAAAAGTGATATAAAGTCTTTAGAAACGATGAAAAAGAATTTTTTTTAACCTTACCTAACCTAACCTAACCTACTTAACCCAGTTAATAAAGTTTTTGTTTCATCACTTTCCATGACTTTATATAACTTTTTAAAGATGTGATGAATTATCATTGTGATGATTTATCCGGTCACCCATTTTTCATTGCAGGCTTCTTACCGAATGTCAAAAATTATTACTGATAATGTTGACAAATTCTTTTTCGCGTCAATATTGACAGTTTTAACCTTTCCTTATATGTGGTGTGTATTTACTACACATTGCTTATAATAACTTTAATAACTCTATAAATATAATAAATTCTGGGTTCAGATTTAAGTTATTCCCCCGTTATACATTTATGCACTGAATTAAAAAATAAATTTTTACATAGTTTTCAAATTCAATTAAAAATCAGAGTTTTTTGTTAAAAATCGGGAATAAATTCACCAATACAATCAACCGTGTGACATTGTTACGCGAAGAGTGTGCGAGGAAATGACACGCTATTGATGTCCTGCTTTAGTTCGCTATGCGGGAACATGAGAAATCCACACGTCCGCAGTTGTATTTTGATTTAGACCATCGATACCTACGACCGCATAGCTGTGTGTGTGCCAGCCGCCGAGCCGCCAGCCAGTCGGCCGCGGATGGTCGTTAGATGACATGTGGATTGTGGACTCCTCGCACGTTTTTTTAGCATCTGCCGATGGTTTTTTCATGTTTTCAGCAATTAAATTACAATTATTATCATTTTTGATATAAAGTAAATTAAACATAAGCGATTAGCTATGAATATTTATATTTTTCCGATATTAAATCGCTTATTTTGATATGTTTATTGAATACACAGCACCGGAACGCGTGGATTTTTTTAGCATAGTAAGGTTAAGGCGACTTTACCAGCCACCAGATGTGGTAGACAAAAGAGTGTTAAGTGAAAGGTATTCTGGACAAAAATTCACAAACCAAAGCGAAAGTAATAAAGTTTAACAATGTAGAGGTTTATAATAATACCTGTCCATAGGGTAATTCCACAACGTGAGACTTGAAGTTCTGCATGTTGGCGTAGGGCAGGGGGGACCTTTGGAACATCATCCGGACCTTGGCGACCTCTCTGTTCTGCTCGTCAAAGAAGGGCGCTATGGTAGTCTCCGAGGAATTGAACGGCAGCGTCCACTGCCCCTTGAAGAATATGGCGTTCGTGAGAATCATCACGGAGTCTTTCAAGTCCTCTGAAAATAGGCAATTCATTTTGTAAATATTTCCGACTATATATTGTTGAATGCAGCACATTTCAATTCGACTTCAGAAAAAAAATTCATTGATAATGGAAAAAAATAATGATAAGTAAGTTTTTTGATTAATTACCAGAATTAACAATCTGGTCGATCTTGCCGCGTGTAGCTTGGGAAAGTTCATTATTAATGGTCGATGCTGCAGATGGTGCCAAAAAGTCCAGACTTGTCATTTTTGTTCTGAATGTTGATGCCACTCTCTGGATGAAATTCGGATTGACCTAAAAAGTAGTTAGAAAAGTCAAATTTTTGAACAATGTAGTATTGGGATTCATTTAGATTTACCTTCTACGCAATAATAATATTTTTTTGTTAAAAACGAATAAAAATTGTTGGAAAACTGAAAATACTTTCAAACGCCGCTTTAATTGTTGTAAAATATGTTCAGGGAAAATGAACCTATGTAGCTTGAGGGTGTCAAGAAAAAGATGCATCTCGACTCACTGTGATATTCTTGCGGTAGAACACCGAGTTGACTGTTTCCAATTCAACTGTTTTAGTGTTAACCACGAAGTAAGGACTCAGCCGGGAGTAGGTCTCCGCCGGGTCTTTGTACTTCTTAAAGGGACTGTAGCCCAGCGCACCCAGCAGCTCGTCTCTGGTGATGTCACCCGCGCCCTGCGATAGCACCGCCATCGTAGTCCACACGGAGAATGGACTGATGAGCAGATTAGTGCCTTCAGAATCGAGGAAGCTTCTCTGAAAAAAATTAAGCTTGTATCGAATGCACACAGAACACCACCACCAACCACCTGAACATGGACCACAAGAAGAATGAACTGATGGCCACAAATCTACCCGTCGCATCGCATTTCGGGAAGTTTTTCTGACATAACAGGGTTTGTGTTTAACCCCCGAAAGTACCGCCATCACGGACCAGAAGGAGAATAGACGACATGTAAATTCGACAGTACTCTTGCTCAACATGTCAAGGAGGTTTCTTTGATAAAATATGACATTTTCAAACATGCAAAACAGGCAAGAAACGTAAATAAAGTACTAAAAATGAGCAGTATTGCAACTTTTAACGTAGGACCCGATTTTGTTATAAATTTTGTGTCTTTGCGGCTTATAATCAACACAATTATTTCGCCCTTGAAAACCTCAAGGGTAATCATCAGTGTCTTGGCTGCATGGTTCCTTGGCTCTTTGGCGTTACAAATAATAACACAGTTATATAACATGTGAAGAGTGCTAAAGATAAGGCTTAGAACTACAGTTACAGTTACTTCTACAACAACCCACCAACTTCGAGCAGGGCCGCGGGCCCAAGCGAAATCGCCCGCCCCCGACATCTAGGTGTACTGCACCTCCAGCCTTTCATCCAGACCAGCCCGCATGGCGTCGAGGACCGAACAGCATCTCACTTTAGCATCAGGAAGACCCGTGGCCTTCACCATTAGTGGTGAATATCGCTTTTAATTGTAGTCTCTGCACTATCTACTAAACTGCAATGACCACACTAAACCATCGTTCATCTCCAATATCTACGGCGTCGAGCACGGATTCATATCTCACCGCGACTTGACGTACATGCATCCCATCGTGATGCACACCTCTTTCATGCGTATACCTATCGTCACCCACAAATGTACGGGTTCAACAATTATTATTTTTTATAAGTTTAATCAAAATCGAAATGTCTTACGAATAAAATGGCGATGCTGAAATTCTCAATTCCTTTGGAGAGCTCCTTCAATGTAGTTATAGATTCTCCATCCCGATCCACAGCGGGACTCAGAACCGCTACGCTGGCGAGGATCAAAAGTGCTAAGCCTGAAAATGTTTTTTTTAAACTGTGTTAAAAAGAACAAGTATTGTCTAAATAAATTACTTCTGGAGTCTCCAAACAAATTTATATAGCCAATTGCCGTATAGCAATATCTACGTTGGGGAGGTCTGCGTGCTGGAAAACAACAGCAGGTACCATAATGTCCATAATGCGCAATGTCTGTGATTGCAGAAATAATACCTGGCTCTTCAGATCTGGTCACCAAGGAAAGCTAAAGCCATTTCAAGCAATATTTCCTTTCTGAATTATGTTAATTCACCAGGGCGATAATAGTAGAGTATCTTCAAACCAAAACAAAACAAAAACAATAACAAAAACAAAACCAAAGAACAAAAAAAAACGAAAAAAAAAACAAAAAATAACAAAAACTAATTAATAAAAAAACCATAAACAAAAGTACAAAAAAATATATATCCATATCTCAGTAGAGGTAAAGTCACAAGGAGGAAATCCATAATTGCTTTTATTTTAGCTGCATAATACTTATGCACAAACTGACTAAATGTAAACTGTCGATTTACCGAAAATTTATAATAAAATAAAATAAATAAATATATTTTTATAATATATAATGCAACCAACAGTTGCCAACCTTTATGCTTTATTTTTTTTTTATTTAAGGAGAAAACACAGATACAGACAGTAATTAAAAGATAATTTTGTAAAACAATAACTTGAGAATTCGCCTGCATCCTAACTATTTCTCACATATTGACTGGTAGATAACAATTTTAAATATTTTTTTACATGTAAAGAAGGAAAAAGTATAAAAGAAAATTATTTTGTGTATAGATAATTCTCAGTGTCAAATAAAAGTGTACAAATATTTCTTATACAAGTTTAGAGATAAATCATAAAAAAGTACTTAAAGAGTATAGTGAATGAAGTAAGTACACATTTTTTTCTTTTTTATAGGAAAACAGACTTCAATTTCCTACCAAAAGTACTATATGTATCAAAAAATACGTCGGAATCCTTCAGGTTTAACCTTTTATTACTAAGCACACGTAGGTAGCTCTTTGGTTTAATTATTATTTTAATAAGGACGGTTGTTTCGGAGAATATAATTTTTTTTTTCGATTTTCGGGTTCTGTGAATGTCCGAGTTCTGTTATTATATCATTATAGGCTAGTTGCTTGACAGAACTGAAATAATAACAGAACGTGAAAAATTCTTTCACAGAACTTGAAAATTAACTTTGAAATTTGAAGAATTGTTCAAATTCCCCGAAACAACCCACCCTAAGTTTGGTAATCAAACATATTCAGGTTTAATATATTTTATTTTTTATTCTTTCTCTCTTTTCCTTCCCTATTTTATCTTTAGCTATACAAAATATTTATATCAGTTTTTTTTTAATTTTGCCTGTCCTATTACAGGTTATTCTCCTAGTTGGACAGACAAACATTTTTCAAAATGTACTAAATAAACAATAAATAGTAAAAATAAAACATAATCATATTATTTTTAATGAAATTTACTTGTGCACTCTGGGATTTGAACCCGCAATCTCTGGATTCGTAGTCGAGAGCCTTAACCCACGACCGCGAAGACAGTCTATAATAATAATATTAACATTATTAAGTCAAAATATAATCTTTACAAACGCTGCATGTTGCTTTAGAAACCAACAAACTTTTTGAAATTAATAAATTAGGGATAATTCTTAAAAACTGTCTGTGCAGGAGGTCAGAAGAGACCGTACAGGAAAGATTTTGTACTAATTTTATTGTTTTTAACATTATGTTTTTATTGTACTCTGAAATGTGCTGGTGAAATCGATGGCTTTGAGTATATACAATTCAAGGTTGTTCGGGTCAACAAACAAGTGCGTGGTTTAACCTTTCCTTGCCGGAGTTGACAACTGAGTGAACATCGTCTCTAATAACTAAAATGTCTCTGTAAATAATACTAGTCAAAGAGTTCATATTTTAGGTATTCCTGCGCAATATATTTAGATATTTCACAAAATAATTAGAATATTTAAATATTTTCCAAGTGTACAATACCGAAGTACAAGTTTATTTAACACCGTAATAGAAGGGTTAATACAAGTTTGTGACGTGGCTAAACCGGCTGCAATCTTGCACGATTCAAGTTTAATATTATTAACCTGACAGACGCAGCTGTATCAAATGTTCCCGATTCGCGACTGTCGCAAATATGATCAATCTAGTTTCACAGTTTAAAAATTAGGAATTATTTTGATATTATTAGATTGAAATTCACTTGAATCTATGAGATGCTAGAACACCTATCAAAATTATGGAATAATTTAGATCCAATTCAAATTATTCATTTTAAAATTACTATGCAAATATTTAATCCTAGGATATCTAACATCTTTTATCGTAACTCAATAATACAATATCATTTTACAGCGTACACTACTGTAAGTTATTTTACAATAGTGTAATAATAAGGGCGGTATTCGCCATAGAAACAGCGTATGTGACAGTTACGATAATCTACGCCTGGCGAGCTTAGTGAGTTTATCGCAGGCACCATTCCATGTTTCAAAACGTTCGACTTGATTCTGTTTTATGATAATAAGAAGTTATATATTAAATAAAGGAATAGAGCTATCTAGAGTACAGAAATTTACATCATTGAAACCTCTTATTGGTTCAATAACTATACATATTTCACTACACATTGTAAATACTAAAACTGTTGGTTTTCTAAAATAAAATAAAATATTCTTATTTTGGTCGCGGAAATGATTCAGTTAATATTGTTTCGTTAACCAGCAGCTATTTTGGGAATAATGACTAACAATTGAAATTTGTAATTTGCAAAATTACGAATAAAATATCAGCAATAATACACCAATACAATAATATTACCAAGTGTAAGGTGGAATATTTTTTTTCCATATTTTAAAATTAAAATTCATAACGTTTATATTTTTTAAATATTTTACAACGTTCTAGTGAGAATCATTTACGATGATACCCTACGTTGTTTTTTTGTTCGATTAATGATCGTTTTTGACTCTTACAATATTCTAAGTTGGAAAATAGAACTCAAAATATATCGTTATGTAATTTTTAAGATATTCTACGGTGGAAAAAATCTTTAAATATATCGTAAGTGATACTTCCGATAATATAGACCGAGATACAATCTTACTTACGATATTTTACGACTGAAAAATTTATTTTAATGCATAAATAACATATTTTTGTTCACATTTCTGTAATTTCCATTACCGTCCGGTGCCAATTTGAAAAAAATGCCCTTCTTGAACCCAATGTTGAAACCACTGATGCTACTGCCACTTCTTGAAACCTATGATAATACCACTGATGATGATATATATTCGTTTTTAACAAGAAGCCGAATGAATCATCTAATGTTAAATTAATTGTTAAGTTTGATTTTCGGAAAATTAATACGTCTCACGAGCAATGGTATGCGTTTTATTGTAAGCTCTAGTTGTGAGTGTTTATTTTACTTTTTTCGGTCTTGTTGAAAAGGAAGGTATCTGTTACATGGTAATAAAGGGAAAGCTAGACGAGATGCAAATGAAGTCTCAACTAATCTTCTTGATTTCAAATTAAGTCAAAATTTAAACCGAATTGTTATGCCCTTTCCATGTGTATGTGTATGACCTACTGTATGGTCAAGTGGACTACGACAGATTGTAAACTATATAAAGTACTATATAATAGAAGACGTATACGGAATATTATAGTTTTTTACACTTTTACTGCGACTGAGTAAAAATGGATGCAATATCTGACATTGCTTACATCAAAACTTCCAGCGTATAAAAGGTTAAGAATGATAGTCTCACTGATACAGGTTTGCCTTCAGAGAATTCTCCCAACGGCAGCGCAGAGACTATAGCTACATGTGTAATTTATACAAAGAACTCGGTATTGTAGTTATTTTTATTAATAAAATAATAAAATTGCACTACAGAATTGTATATCTTTAAAAGTTCAGAAAAGTCCTTTGAGGTAAATGTCTATTTCCTAAGAATAACCCACAGTTATCAATTTTAACTTTTAAAAATATAATTGATTATTTGCGAAGTTATTTGGACCTATATACTATTAATCCTTATCCAATTAAATATATAAGTTGGTCATTAAATTTAGATAAAAATTGGCCTTCACAGTATATCATTTAAATAAATAACTTAGAAGATATAGATTTAAAACTACGCGCAACAAAAGTCAAGAAGCTTCCTTGACCAATATAGTTTTAATCCTAACCCAAATACTCAAATTAGTTACATTTAGCTTTAAATGTAGATACAAATTTTTCTAATGATATCTAGAAGATTTGCACACATGCGGGCGCATCTACTAAGGTGGACAATCTGCCACTGTGCTAAACCATGAAATCAACAACCGATGGGTCATCAAGGTCGGTGAGTGGGAACGTAAAAAGTAATAATAATTATAAGTTGAACCGATGATTCGAGTAAGTAATTATCATACAACACACCTGCTTTAGCCATTTCGTTGGACAATAGAAACAAATTGTAGATGAAGAAGAAGATCAAAAATCTAATCCATATCAGTTTGCAAAAACGATGCGCAATTGGAATACTGTAACTTCTTCCCTTGGTTGTCGTGTTTCACACTCGAATGTTCGCCACCCACTGACGACAGACGACCGCCAAAGTTCTTCGTTTTATCTACAACTGCTTGCATGGTGGGAGACGGAAAAATGTTATCCAATCCACAATATATAAACTTATTGTTTTTAACCCGTTGCATGATCATTTTATTATTTTCTTCAAATTCCCAATTGTTCCCGTGTGTTATACATATTCTCTTACATTACTTAATTTATGATTTTTCGACCGGTCGGTGGCCGAGTTCACATCGCGTTTGGGTCCCACCCAGGCGTAGTGTGTTCAATTCCTCGGCTGGCTAAGTCCTCCATCACAACACAAGCAACATTTTCAGCTTACTGTGGTGGTAGTAGGAGATTTTCAAATATTGTCAGGTTATTCGTAACCTGTGAATGTTTGACTTTCTTTTTAAGAAAAAAAAAAAAAAAGTCATTTTCAAAAACAAAAACTGTACTAATAACTAGGTAAAATAATCTTTAAGACGTGTTTATTAGAAATAAACATTTTTATTTCTAAATACATAGAATTTGGAATTTAAAATGTATTTTGAGTTTAAAAAACAAACCTAATTATTAATCCGAAAAACGTATGGAAAATCTATGAAACTTCACATTTTTGAAACACATTCCTTTTCATTAGAAAATTTGCAATGAAACTCTGACTTCATTTTTCATCTTGTTTGTACGTTTTATATTTTGTATTTCGTATTCAAGGGGTCACTTCTTTTTCATATAAAAATATTTGATAACTTTGTTTTATATTTTTAACATCGTTTTAATTATATTTTATCGTGCATTTCTGGAAAACTTTACGATTCACTTATTCCTGAGCCATATATATATTGAATTTATGTAACTTGTGATAATTTCTTTTAAAATTAAATGGTTTTTAAGAATTTTTTACACGTCATGGAGTAACCTCAAAAATTTCACGGTGTTTAAAACACTTAATTTGAGCGTAAACCCGTGAGAAATAAAAAGATTTTTTATAGACGACACTGATCACATTATGTTGTATAAACTAAATATTTTATAGACGACACTGATCACATTATGTTGTATAAACTAAATTTCTTTTTAAATATTTTAAATTAGAATTTCTAATGAATAATGTCGTAAAAAGGGATGGGAAGATAGAATTATTCAACACACTCGAGAAACGTTCAACTCTTGGGAAAAAACGACTTATAAATTCGTGATATACTATTTTATACTTGTAAAACTTTAAATTTAAAGGGAGTTCCATAAATTTAACTTGATAAAAATAAATTATCAAACAAGATGAATAAAATAAAATTTTATTGTAATTCGATTATGACATACTTCAGCGGTCATTTTTGATTTATTGACTAACAAACTCACTACCTTTTCTTATGCCGCCGCTGTCACCGTTTCTCCACAGGGGTAGGCAGAGAAGAATTGAATTCCACAACATTACTGTCACAACACTACTGTTACTTGCTCCCATTTTCATTACCCCAAGCACATCCATGCATAGCCATTAAAGATAAAAAAAATATTTGGAATAAAACAATAGTTTTGTTCAAAATCACGGAGTTTTATTTATTATTTTGACAAACCGGTATTTACAAAAATTATTATTTGTAAATATATATATTATATAAAATGGCATAAAAAATTAATGAGATTACACATAAATTATGTGTAATATATAATGAATACAGATTATTACTGACCCTTCTAAAAATACTATATATATTTATTACAGTGCATGCTACTCAGTAAAACTGCAGATTGATTTAGCATCTAGTATTATGGTAAGAACGTAATTTAATGAGTTTAATGATGAAATAAAATATTAGTTTTCAGTATGTAGTATATGTATATATATGTGTATATATGTATATATATACACATATATTAACAGCAAAAATGGTGTACTACTTGAGAGTATCTGAATCGTAGGCAGCAATTTTAAAGATAAACGTTCATAAGAAACCCGCATTAGACAGACTAATTGATGCAAATCTCAACATTTGCTAAGTTTTCCTCAAGAGAATCATGACGTGCGGTCGAGTGACGACTACATAGCATTATAATCTGCAAAGCAGGTTGGACAGTCTGTAGGAGGGAAATATACGCACAATAAGCCATCCAGATGATAAAAATCAACAATAGATAGTGATGACAAGTAGAAAACAATGTAACCCTAGTCCACACAATATTCAGTCACATATATTTGAAAAAATCGAAAAAGATTATTTTGTGCACACACCACGGTCACCGCTCTAAATACATCATACTTGCGAAACCATCGGCCTCAGTATTGATATTAGATTACAATCATGGAAAAGACATTTTTTTCACCATCTCTTTGACCAATGTGATGTTTAAAAATAAGTTTTGGACAAGAGGTCAAAAAAACTTTCTAATAAATTTTCCACCCATCCCACGGATCAACTGAGTTAAAAATATATAATTTTTCTGCCATAGCTTCGAAATATCTACATTTTCAAATTATTGTAACGTGTTTGTATATTCAATAAAAAAAATTATATGATATTTATTTTTTTACTGGTTTTTTGTCGAAACACAACCGAGTAACAAATGTACATTGCAAAATAATACTCTGTAAAACAAAAAAGTAGTTATATTTATATTTGTATTCTCACTTTGCTTACTAGGCTTCTGCATCTTCAATTCTGGCAAAATTCTCAATTAAATCCATATTAAAGTTATCCGATATATAACCGCATTAGATGCTTCGAGTACCCTTTAGTAAAGAGGGATTTTATCTTATACATAAGCGTTTTTGAGCGATGGTGAAATCGGAAATATATATATATACTTTATCCTATGCATAGTGCTTCTGACAGCTTATAAAGCAAGATGGTTAGATATCCCCTAACATGTATCCGATAGTAATAACACCAAAAATATTATTAAAGTTATTCTTAAAAAAGAAAGAGATTTTCCAACCAGTGAACTTTTGATAAATTTTAGGTCCTACCGGTGGTAAAAATTTTTTTTTTATATCTTAAAAGTTTTTAAAGAATCTGAAACCTAGAACATCAGGGAATATTGTATATAAAGAAATTATAAGATATCAACAAACTAAAACTGAAGTTATACTTGTCAGGAATAATTAACTAAATAATTCTCTGTCTTTCCCTTTCTTTATATTTATTATTAGTCCACATTCATCTCTACACTATTTAGATGTTTCTAATTACTCTCTTAATTGCTCAGTATTTAGTATGTAACAGAATCCTACACATATAGATGATCCAGAAGTTTTAATTGCTCCTATTATATATACCTATTGCATAATGTTATTCTATTTTCCTTATAATTATTGTAACTCTATCACCAAGCACAAGAACCAGTTTCTTGTTTGGTGAGATTGCGATTGTAAATATATGTTGTACCCATTTGTAATTTATATAACACTACTGTACCTAATTATATCTATATTCAAATATATATATATACACATATAAGTACCCAGATGAGAGACGACAGCTGCACAACACCACTACGAATACCTAAGCCCAAAACTGTTATACAATTTACCGGATACCACTAGATATACCGACTATTTTGTACACAAACCTTTATTATTTATAAGTTAAAGTAAAGACTAGCTCCCCAGTTAGATCTGAGAATATTTCTCTACTAACTAGGTAATTAAATTAGCAAATAGGAATGATATAACATATTAGTAATAATTTGTATCTTTCTTTAAATTTCAATTAAGAAAATAAAATAAAATGTGTCGTGGGTCTTTTGATGTGCGATTTACGTGTAAGGCAATATATTTTATTTTTTTTTATTTTTATTATTTTTATTAGGTACAATATTTTTTACAATTCAAGGTTTTCAGTAATGTAGGCCTCACTGGGTGGCTTGCCCGTGCTGAGGCCTTCATTTTATAATATTAAAAAAAAAAAAAAAACTACATCATACATTTAATGAGAAAAATTATACATTTAAAATTAAAAATTCATAATAATATATTTAAAATTTTTAAAAAAATAGTACATTGAAAATAATCTTGTGTGTTTGTGAGTGATGTGTGTTTATATTGGTTTTGTGTGTTACGTGTAGGTTTTATTTTTATTTTATGCTATGAAATTTTGGTAATATTGTCTTTTTTGTTCTTTAATCCATTTTGTAATTTTGTGTGTGAATTTATTTTTATTTTCCTCAATTTTAATTTCAAGTTTTAAACTGTTGAAAGCTTTTATTGCGTGGTATTGGTAGTGTCTTTGTCCAAAGCTTGAATTTACTGTCGGAGTTTTTATGTTTTCTTTGTACGCTTGTCTAACTGGTCTGTTAGTGTTATTTTGTGTAAGTTGAAATTTATTTTTTTTGTCAAAAATGTAGTTTAGTAGTGTTTTAAATTATTTATTTATTTTAAATTAATTATTGCAAGTGCAAATTTATTTATATTTATAGGTACACTGAGGTTAATTTTGAGCGATTCATACTTTCGTACAGTTGTGAATAAGGTGTATTATTAAGATCAAAGATGTGGGTATTAAAATTAAAGGACTTACAGAAGTTGAATAGTAGTGGTGAAAAGAACCTAATGAAATGATGTGAGATTAACAAGCAGGAGTGAAGGATGTCATGTTTTTTCGTAGATATCGTTTGAAGGGGTGTGCCAGTCAGCCTTAAAAATGTTAGGGTTTGTTCTCCGAACCGTCAGAGTTTTTCGGGATACCCGTACTCTGAAGATTTTATACTTCTCCCTGGTCCGCAGTAGGCTGGAGAATGGTTCGCTTATCTGGAATCCTCATGAGGTGGGGTGCTCCCTCATGTTGGAGAGGGTTCAAAAAAAGTTTCTAAGATTTCTCTACATGAGGGAGTACGGCCACTATCCATGGCTCTACCCGACGAACTTTCTTCTGGGCATGCTGGGACCTGCAGCTCAGAAGGGAGGGGTATGCCGCTACCCACTTATTCAGACTGCTGCGAGGCTATATTGAGAACTCAGCCATTTTGGAGCGCGTGAGTCTCTATGTTCCAGATGACTATCTTAGACAACGTCATCATAGATTATTCTATCTTCCTGCCTGCAGAACTAACCTGCCAATGGTTCTCCCGGTAGGGAGGAGTATATTGCTCCTGAATCAAATCTCCTCCGAGATTGATATATTTGGCGTCAGTGAGGAAAGATTCAGAAGGGAAATTCTTCTGATTCTTGAAAGAGTCTCTCCACATTGACGAGATCTTTCACCGCTGCCTGAATTTTTTTTGGAAATTCCACATTTCTTGAAATTTCTTTTTTTTATGTATAAATACTTAAAACAATCTTTTGTAAAAAAATTATATAACCTAATTTCTTATATGCATTAAATCCTAATTTGTAATTGTGTAAGAAATTAATAAAATTTATTATTATTAACATATTCTAAAATTAGAAATTCTTCTTTAGCAATCGTGGCCAGTTGGTTGGTAGCAGGTTATATTTTTAACAAGTAGCTTCCTGCCTACGCAGCCCTCCCCCAGTGACAGTGCGAGGAGTTAGGGTGTTATGGATATCTGATGGCCTCCGTGATTAAGTGGTAAGGCTCTCGACTGGCAAGCCGAAGGTCGCGGATTCAAATTCCGGCTGCGCCAGTAAATTTAATTGGTTATTTTGTGTTATTCCACAATTTATTCATTCCAGAGTGAAAGATACTATCTGTATCGCCCTGATTTAAGACCACCATTCAGAATTGAAATGTGTGTTTTAGGACCAGATCTGAATAGCTAGGTACTCCCCCACCTGCCTCTTCCCTATCCCTTTCCCCTCCCCACTACCTTCAGCCTCCTAACATACCCCTATTGGGGATGCCATAGTCTCACTGGCTCCGGACGGTTGGGAGCAGTTGGGAATCTTCTGCGGTGTTCACATAAAGAAGAGAAAGTGGTCAATGTTGCTGTTGTTGTGCTGTTGCAGAAACTTTACTGTAGCTGATTTTCAGAAACGTCAACGGTTTTGTGGCATTTGTCATTTGCATTTGTGGCATTTGTGGAGAGGACTTCTTAATTCGTCTGTCTTGTTGATGATCTCGTTTACAGCTGTATATCTAGTTGCTAAAGCTAGTTGCTGTAGCTGGTTGCTGTAAGCTGGCTGCTGTAGCTGGTTGAGCTAGCTGGTTGCTGAAGCTGGTGCTGAAGCTGATTGTTGAAGCTGTTTGCTGTAACTGGTGGCTGAAGCTGGTTGCTGGAACTTGTAGTTGAAGCTTACTGTTAGATCGACCTGTACCTTGATGCGTAATTTATTTGAAGTCTCCAAGTTACGAGCAGTTGTTACAAGGTGAACATCATAAATTAGCAATTACTGGTTGTCGGTTGCAGGAGCTAGTTTAAACCGGCTTGCTGCGTGCTGGACGCGTGGAGCAGAGGCAGTTGAGAGATAGACGGTTGTCATAGCATTGTAGGGTGTATAAAATTGTAAAATTAATAAACAGCTACTATTAAAGTTCGGTGAGTCCTTTCATTTTAATATTCAATTCACAACTAAACAAATGCATGAATCACCCAAGATTAACCTTAGTGTACCTAAAAATGCGTTTTAGGTGCAAATAACACAAATTTATGATGATTAAATTAATTGTGCCTTTTTTATTATTATTTATTACTTATTTCCATTTCACCAGCACGGCAACATCCCCTCATCATTCTACCCTAAAACCTGTATCCCACACTAACCGGTACAGTTGTACACAAATATAAAGTTATATAATGCATTATACAATTTATATGTAGGTTTATTACGTTTGTTGTACTTCCATTTCTTTTATAAAGTTGTTACTTGGTTCAGCTTTTTTTATATTCATTAAGTGCTTATTTTTCCATTACTGAATCAACCTATCTGTGAAAATTTATAATTGGCATGTTTGTTTTCATTTTCTTAATTAATGAAGTCACTATCCGCGTCTGTATGTGTGCTTAGTTCTTCGAAACTACCCAACGGTTTTTGATAGGGTTTTCACTTTAATTTATAGAATTTCTTCCGGAAGGTTTATATATATGATACATGGGCTACGTGACGATTTTGACGAAAATTAGTTAAATATACAGTTTTGTTTTCTCCACCTTTTACAAATATTTGTTATTATCATTTGAGCCATATGATAAATGTTCAAAAACATTTTATGTACCACCTAGCGTATTGTGATAAGCGAGCTCGATCACTTCCTCATTACACCGATAGACTAAATTTCTACAATGTACGCACCCTTGAACAGAGAAGACTAAATATCGATTTAAATTTTCTTTTCAAAATTGTTAATGCTCTAATAAACTGCCCTTTTTTACTCTATAAAATTATGTTCAACGTTCCTAGAATTGGTTCCCGACTCATACATTATATTCCGTTACATATTAAAAAATATAAAACTAAGCTGGGGTATGACTCACCTTTACCAAGAATGTGCCGTTATTTTAACGAGACATATAAAAGTCATCCCATTGATTTGTCAATGTCATCACTGGCCACTTTCAAATCAAACGTAAACAAGACTTAAAGCTACCTATCGTGTTTATCTATAAAGTAATTACTATTGCTGTTATGAAATGTATATGTAAGTGTATGTATTTGTGTATACATGTATGCATGTAGGTGCATACATGTACATTATTCTTTACTTATAGTTTTGTGCTCATCAATGTTGTGTTTGTCTGTAATTAGTGATAGTATCAACCAAGTTTAAATTGTGTAATTGAATTTCGAGAGCTATGATATGAATCACTGTTGACAAACCTAAAAATAAAAAAAAAAATAAAAAAAATAAAAAATGATAATAACAAATATTTAAGAAGATTTCTATCTCAAAGAGCCATGTGCCAACAATCAAAATTTTGCATTTCAATAAGAGCCGTGACCCATAATTAATACTCTACATCTAAAGTATCTTGATTTGACTAGAGAGTGGATGCCACAAACTGATAAAAATGTTTTTTTTGCCATTGAATTCTGATATTGCAGTTGGTGAAGAGATTTAAAAAAATCAGAAACTGAGGGAAAGGATATGTCGGTCATTAAAAGCATTAAGAAAAATATGAACAAAGCAAATTGTCAGAAAAGTCTTTATAGTGGTTAAGTGTAAAAATTAAGAATAAGATTGATATTCATACCAATTACTCAAGGCGTCACAGAAACTTTTTTGTCGTTTCGACTGTACGTATTTAACATTTTTTTGGAAATCGAAAACTTGGTCGAAGAAAAAATCATATTTCGTGGGCTTTGTAGCACAAGTGTTATAAGAATGTGTTGTCTCGAAAAATAATAAAGGACATGATGTTTAGCTGTTTACTGAGGACGGGATAGACATCAAAATTTTAAGCTTCAAAAAAGCACACTCATGAAATGGAGAAATTGGCAACACATTGTTTTCAATGACAGTGAAAATGCTCCCCCAACAATGCAAATAAAAGAATTGCCATGGAAATTATTACTTATATTCATAATATAAAAAGTGGCGAACAAGTAGGTGATATTTCAAATCGTCCTTTTCACTGACTCAACACAATCGAGTGCTCAACTTACAATATTTGGCGCACCGAAAACAACATACCAATGGTGAATAAAAACTTGTTTAGCAATCCCAAGCCATGGTGTGAGCTACCGTGCTCAGGCTGAATGACACTGGGGAACATTGTCGCGAACGGTGCCTTCAAGATACAGGTCATATCTCCCAGTATTTAGACCTTATCCCAGCACTCGGGGCTGTGCTGGGGTGTACCATCTATTTCACAGATGGGATCAAAAATGAACCATTCAAACAAAAAAAAAACAGGGGACTTTGGGCAACCTAGGGGTAGTAAGGAAGAGAGCTGAGGCTAACTCTTCCCTTTTGGGACCTTCGGGAAATCAAGGGGGAGTGGAGAGAAAATCTAAGATCACCACGCGTTGGTAATCTATCCTCTTAGGGTCTTCGGGGAACCAATGGGGAGTGGAGAGGAGAGCTGAGACCATCTCAGTGGACTCTTCTCTTTTGGGATCTTCGGGGAACCAATGGGGAGTGAAGAGGAGAGCCGAGACCACCTGGGTGGACTCTTGCCTCATGGGGCCTTCAGAGAACCCAAACAAGGAAGGAATTTTACTGAGAAAACCCCTATCTAGACTATGGCCTGGTGACCGGATAAATCATCACAATGATAATACTTCACATCTTTAAAAAGTTATATAAAGTCATGGAAAGTGATGAAACAAAAACTTTATTAACTGGGTTAAGTAGGTTAGGTTAGGTTAGGTTAAAAAAAAAAAAATTTCATTGCTTTTAATGACTTTATCACTTTTTAAAAGTGTGTTGAATTGTCACTGTGTTGAGTTATCATGGAACCCTATGGCCTAGGAGTCAAATTTGAATAATTTTAAATGAAATATTTTATTGCTGGTATTAAAAATTGGCCATGTGACGAAAACTGTGCATAGAATATGAGCCATGTGACAATGCCATTTTCTTATATAAAATAATTAATATTTGCAATAAATATATTCTTATATTCAATAAAACATATTTTCCTACTTTGTGCATATAAAGAAGTGTTATTTTCCCTTTCGTTATTTTTTTATATTATTTTTATTTAAGCATAAGGCTTATTTTTGCATAAGGCTTATTTTTGCATAAGGCATTTATAGTTTTAATAAACATCACATTCACGGAATTCTTATTAAATTCACATGGTAACAGTCAATTGAAAAATAATTTTAGAAACAACCTATTTTTTTCAAGACGGGAACCTCGTGTCACTCAGCCAAAATGCAACATTGCCAGCTCTTTCACAGCCTGTTTTATTGGCAGAGTTCGAAAAAGACTTTATTTAATGTGCAATAAAGTACAAAAAATAAACACCATTCAACTGTTGGGATGTTTTTTTAAAATTATTTATTAATAAGACTGTTAGAATTGAACTCTACACTGAGTTCCATTATATAATCCATATTTATAGATGATTGAGAGTGTACAACACAAATTACTGAGATTCACCAACCACAAATTAGTTATACCCTTAGAACAGATTAACTAAGACTATCTTTTATATTTTCTTTCACTAAAAATTATCCTGTAAAATATTATTCTTATTATATAATAAGAATCATAAGCGCCTTATTTTTTTTTACATAAAATAATACTTGCATAGTTAACAGTGCTCCAGAACTGCTAGAAATGATAATGTTCAGAGTACCTATGTTTGGTTTTGAAATGAGAATATGCTTAGTTCCTACTGAGTATCTTTTATCCAGTTCCTACCTATCCCTAACCATCACCTTGCTGGAAAAGTATTTGAAATATGAAACAATGGCAAGAACACTGCAAATAAATGCAAATTCGAGTGCATTTGTTTTGTAAACAGAAGAGGGTTTGGGACCATAAATAAACCACTCACTAGATCGATAACTTCGGGGTTTTTATATGAAACAAATTAGTCCTAACAAACCATAGATATGCCAATATATAGACAGTAAAATTCTCATTCGGAGCCTACTTATTATAATATACACCAATGAAAAACTATGAAAGTTTATTCCATAGATTTTCAAAGTTTTTCATTGGTGGATACAGTTAGGCAATCATATGACGTCACAATATTTCATAGGGAATTCTCGTGCATTTTTTAAATAATTTATTTCAATAAAGATAATTATTTTATTATGTGCCTCTTTTCTTTCTTTTTTTTTAAATGCATTTTCAAATTTTTCTAGTTGTTAAAAATTGCGTGCTATTTCGGCTCTGAAAACGGTCATGCGCCATTTTGACCGCTACGTCACAAGTGCTACGTCACACCTTTGCCGCCGCCGCCGCCATCGGTTTGCAGGATCTACTCAGGCCGGTCAACAGTGACGTCATCGTTCGCCCTTGAACGCTTGATCAATCACCGGGCGTTTTCAGCTGCATTGAAATATTTCGTTCGCGCCTGTTTTTAAAGTCATTATAACTTTAATAAATGATTTTTGAAAATTATAAAAACTATGTATTCTTGTGTCTGAAGTGTTTCTACATGTGAATAATTAATAATAAGTGATTTTTTGGTGTGAAGAGAATTCCCTATTATACCTCACTATTGGGACTAACTTGGAAGCAGCTGTTGGTTTTTTTTCGTGTACATGAATCTCAGTGAAAAGTAAATAGAAGAAAGTTATCTTGAAAGTGCATAATATCATTTAGTACTCATTTTTTTTTTAGTGGCGATAATTACCTAGAGGTATCGTGGTAGAACTTACTATGTTGTTATTGTGTTGTGCTTCCTGCTTTTTGTTCTTCATACCTTATTCATTCCTACACATACCGTCACCCAATTCCAATAAACACCATTTCATTTTGTCTCGTTTAAATTATTTAGAGTCCACTTTCATGTTCATCTGAAGTTGTAATTCATAAACTGTTTTGGATGCAACGACCTAAATGCCACATAGAAATATAAGAATTATATTTCAATTTCATGAAGAACTCATAACTGTTTGGCGGTCCATCATCTGCCTACCTCTGCGGAAGCGGCCTGATTTTATTATAATTCATTGCTATTACTTTAATAATAGATATAGACTTGTATGTATGAGACAAATAAATGTGTGAGTTGTTTGGCGGTCTGTCCTCTCTGTATGGGGTGAGCAGATGAAAAAAAAAATCAAACAAACAAAAAAAAGCTACTATCTTACTACGACTGTCGTCACCGTGACTGAAACAGTATATAGGCTATGTAGATGATTTAGCACGATAAACCCAACATCTGAAACAGTGTAGGTTTTGTAAATACGCCACCTGGTGTTCGCCCGCCCACCACAGACAATCTTCTTGATATAAATAAAAGATACCCACCTATTTTGAACTACTTTATACAATATTATTATTTCCTATACCAGCCAAATTACACAAAAAACAAGTCGAAGAAACAAACCGTTTTCGTGAAGCCAACATCAACTGTGAACGGGTGTTTTGCTCGTGTCCATTGAGTTTGACCTACATGCACCGGTGTACAGGAGTTCAATGCTACAAGCTCCTTAGAGCAGGCTTATTCGAAATACCTATAGGAAAGATTCAGCATTCCTCCATTGCGTCTGTGCATTAGACAAGGCAATCGGTCTCTTAACAACGGATTGTCAATCAGGCGGACCGCCCTCCTTTGAACAGAATCAAGCGTTTGGGGACTCCTGCCCAGAAGTGGATCCTAAGTGGACTTACTTGAGATTTGTATAGGATTAGCAGCTGGGCACTGTTGAAGAATCTGCCAGCCCTATACTTAAACCGGTCTGAGAAAATTGCTCCAATCATTTCAATAGAAGAAAATAAAGAATTGAAAAAAAATGTTTTTGACAATGTTTTATTCTTACGTAATCGCAATACTAGTCAACATTTCCATTTTCAAAAAAGGTGTAAAATTTTTTAAGTGGCATAAGTAACCCTAGCAGAAATATATAATAGTTAAACGTCTCAGAAGAGCGAGGGTGTGACATAGCTCCCCCCGAACAGGATGACGTTAGTGGACTTCTCGATGAGCAAGTAGATGAAGGGGCGGTTGGCATTGAACTTGGGGGGGGTGTTTCTGTTGCTCAGCTCTCCGGCTGAAATTAAAAATAAACCATTGGATTATTATATATAATATACTTTTCCCTATACACAAAAAAGATAAATAACTCGTTCACCCCTACAAAGAAGTATCAAGATGACTTAACATACATTTAAATGCATGCCGTATGATTATAAATAAACACGATTGAATAAACATATTGTTGGTGTTGTAGGAAAGGATTTATCAATGCGGTCTTGAATTCGTTATAATCCAGACCTATTAAAGAAGGAATTTATATGAAGGAGGAAAACAAAATCTGTTTTTCCTCCGGCATAGACCCGCCTCGCAACGCTGCCCAACCAGGTGGAGACATAGTTCCTCCGTCTATACATTGTACTGGGAGTGACATTGTAATAATCAAATGTCAGTATTGTAATAGCAAAATAAAAGACACCTTATATCATCCATATTGTCATAAAAATACTTTAAAAATTGTATATATATCTCTTTATACGGCAACCTGTATATTTATGAATGCCAAATACTAAATTCGGGGAGGCTAACCGGCTAACATCGCAACATTGCTTTTCCATCACTATTTTGCTAAAGCTTCCACCCAGATAATAAGTGTTGCCGGCTATCTTAATGGTGGACAAACATTATCTGTTTTTACGATATGTATGTAAATACATAAAATCTAAAAGATAACGACATTTCTTACACCAATTTTAATACGTAACTTATGGATATGGGAATGGATTTCAAGGTTTTCTAGAATCCAAGAACACTGGAAGTTTTAATGTCAAGCTCAATTATCTTGGAATGGAATATTATTTCACAAGAGTTCAAAATTCAACACGTGCGGCTGTGAAAAAAATGGCACATGCTGCAACCTCCAAAGAATAACTTTTCCGTCAAAAAATAACAACAAAGCTCATCAACACATTAATGAAATCTCTAATGTCTTTTGTAACTTCGAAGTTTGGTTTGTCTACAAAATCTGTAATGAAGCAACGAGAACTACTAGGTTGTTCTCATGGCTTTTGCCAGTCTTCTTCTTCACACCCTTCTCTACAATGAGAAGATTCCCACTGTTGATCATTTTCCAGAATCCGTGATCAGTTTGGTCTATCATAATGACATATTCAGCAAAGATATTGTAAATTTTATTTTTTATATTTTATTTAATATTAAATTTACAATTACATGTTATTACATTACATTAAGTTTATTTTTTTTTATTACAGTACATCGTGATACACCTTTTTTTAGAGCAGATGCTCGTGTTAAAAAGGCGGAGAATTGCGTGTAAATAGTAATTTAACATATTTTTTATCAAGATAATGAAAAGAATTTTTATTTTTTAATATAACAAAATAAAAATTTTATATGCAACAAAATTTTATCAAATAGAAAAGAGAAAATAATGTAGAAGAAGGAAAGAGATAATAATAAGAAATAAGAGAAAAGGATTTCAATATAATAATAATTGAGAGATTATATTGTATTTTTAAGTATAAACGATTTTAATATGCTATTGATATAGTGTTTTTATTGAGCTTTTGAATTTTTTATAATTCGTTTCCAATCTTAAGTTAAGAGGTAATTGGTTAAACCATTTGACACCAAAATATTTATAAAATTGTTGGGCTGTGGTGGTGTTACAGCGCGGGATAGTTATAGAGCCAAGAATACTTTGTCTATTGCTGTTCGAAAAAGTTGTTAAGTTGTCAATGTTGAAACAATCTTTATGTATTTGAAAAAGAGTTATTTTTTTATAAATAATATGAAGTGAAGGGACTTTAAATTCTTGAAATAATCTAAATGTAGGGTAATCATACGGTTTTTTCAAAATTATTTTTACTAATATTCTTTGGATGATTTCTAAAGGTAAGAGAGAAGTTTTGAATGCTCCACCCCAACCAACAATTCCGTATTGTAATACTGATTGAATTAGTGAAAAATAGATAGTTCTTAATAATTTAAAATTTAGTATGTTTCGTATTCTAAGAAAAATGTACAATAATTTTCTTAACCTTTCTACTATTGCATTGATTTGTAATTTCCACTTTATGTTACTATCTATAATTACACCTAGATATTTTACATTAGTTTTAACAGTAAGCACAGAGCAGTCAGGTTTACATAAATTTGAAATTCTATTACAATTACATGAGTGTATACTTATCTTTAAATTATCAGGGAATGAATTTTTATTAATGGTGAAAGGTATTATAAAAGTTTTTTCAGTATTAAGTGTTAACAAATTTTTATCGAACCATTTTTTTAGTATGTTTATATCTAACTCTGCTGTTCTTTGGGTTTCATTCCAAGTTAATCCCTCAGTTAAAATTGCTGTGTCGTCAGCGTATGAAATAAGTTTTGACATAATTGAGAGTTTAAAAATATCGTTAAAATAAATGATGAAAAGAATTGGACCTAGAACAGTTCCCTGCGGGATGCCAAAATTTGTGGTCTGCGAATCACTCAGAGAGCCATTTAACTTTACAAATTGCTCTCTATTAAATAGGTAATTTTCGATCCACGTTAAAGCATTGTTAGTTATACCAATTTTCGCTAGTTTCGAGATAAGATTAGAGTGTGATATACTATCAAATGCTTTTCTTAAGTCGACAAATGTTCCAATGCATTTTTTTTTATTATCTAAAGATTTGTATATTTCAGATGTTAAGTCAACGATAGCATCTTGAGTGCTCATATTTTCTCTAAAACCATATTGATGTGCATTTAAAATATTATTTTCTTTTACAAATTTAAATATTTGTTTTTTTACAATTTTTTAAAATATTTTGGCAATGTTTGAGGTGAGAGAAATTGGCCTATAGTTACTACTTAGATTGGGGTCCCCAGATTTAAAAATTGGGGAAATAATAGTTTTTTTGTAGGTAAAGGGAAAGTTGCCATTTTCAAAACTTGTATTTATGATGTGAGCCAATGGTTTACAGAGTGAGTCAGAATTTTTTTTAAGTATTTCTACAGAAATATTGTCAAAACCAGGGGAAGAATTACCTTTTAATTCATTAACAATTTGTTTAATTTCATCAACATTAGTTCGTTGAAATTGACTCAAGTTGTTACAAATATTGGATGGTGACGGTAGATCTTTATTATCAGTGTTATTTATTTTAAGTGCTAATTTTTCATTATTATCAGTGTTTTTTATTTTGAGTGCTAATTTTTCACCAACTGACCCAAAATAACTGTTAAAAATATTTGCACATTTCGTTGGATCCGTGTTTACATCGTAAAGTTTGTTATCAATATCTGTGATTTTGTTTATGTTAGATTTTTTTGTTTTTTTATTGATAATTTCATTTATAGTTTGCCATATCTTTTTATTATTGTTGCCAGCAATATTGATTTTTTCTTTATAGAAATCTTCTTTGGTTTTCCGAATAATGTGGCATAGTTTATTTCTGAATTTTTTAAAATATTCGTATAGTTTATAGTTTTCTGGAAACTTTTTATGTTCTTTATAAATTTTTTCTTTGTGTCTAATTGAAATTATGATTCCTTGAGTGATCCATGGTTTTAATTTTTTTAATTTAGTTTTTGGAGAGTATTTTATAATGGAAGAGGAAGATTTGATGTGCTTATTCAAGATTGCTTCAAAATTTAGTGAACATAAGTCGGTGTTATTAGAGGATAGAACAGTTTCCCAATTTTCAATATTAAGGTTTTGTTGTAATTTTTCGTAATTAATAATAGTTTTTGGAAAATTATTGCGGGAGTAATTATTCACATCTATTTTGTCAGTTTTAAAAGCTACAATACATGTGTGATGATCAGTAATGTTATTTTTCCAAATAATTGTTTTTATTTTTTCAGTTTCATTAGAATTACACCAGATATGATCTATGCATGATGGCCTTTGTCCATGAAATTCTCTCGTATATTTTTTTATACATGGTTTAAAATTTAGTTCCGTTAATGTGTTGATATATTCAGTTTTTTCTTTATTTCTATTGTTTTCAAATTCATTAGATATATCAATATTAATATCGCCTACAACAAAAGCATTTTGAGAGCAATTAGTATTTATAATAGATTTCAGATTCTCGGTGAAATTACTAATGCTCGAGTTATGTGTTCTATATAATGCTATTATATCGTAAAACGTGTGTTTTATAATAATTCGAATATGAAGACAGTTTACAAGATCGATATGAATTTCATTAACGGAAATATTCTCATGAATAGATTTTACAAAAACAATGATTCCGCTGTTTTGATTTATTTTGTAAGTTGTGACAAAGTATTTGTAACCAGGTAAATTATAGGTACCTGAGTAGCCGCTAATTCTGGCTTCAGACAAAACAATACAATCCGGTTTATTAGTGAGTTCGTTTAATGCAAGTGTAAAATGATCAAAATTTTTCGAGACACTTCGAATATTTAGGTGAAGGATTGTTAATGCTTTTAGAGGATCTATTTCTAATAATGTGTTATTACATTCGACACTAGTTAGACAAATATTTTCCGTAATATTAAAAGATGAGTCTATCTCTTCAAATAATGAGTCAGACATGGGAGTGTATTAAGAGTATAGAAAAATAAATTTTTGATTTTTACATTATTGTATTGTAGAAGTATAATTGTAGGAAAAAAATGTATTTGAGGAGAAAAAGTGTTCGCCGAGTGAAACATTAGTTTCAGCAAGAAAATAAATAAAAATATGTATGTGGTTATAGCAGAAGAGTGTGTCCGATAAATAGTAATGACATTAAATGAATAATTTATAAAATTTATCTCCAAGTTTAATATATTGACAATATTCACCATTATTTCATTTACACTTGTGACAGCGTAAATATTTGATACAAATATGGCAACGCCGCTATTTCTGTTAATTTAATAATTTGTTGTATAGTACGAGTAACCCGGTATATTATAATTAATTTCACTCGATGAATGCGTTTCTGATAATATTATACAGTCAAGTCTATTTAATTGTTTAATAGTTATTAGAAATTCTTCGAAATTTTTTTCCAAAGATCTAACGTTCATGTGTATTATTATTAGGCTGGCTGTAGGTTTTATATCTATAAGATCGTTTGTATTTTTTACCGTGTCAAAAATCCTTACGTCTATTTTATATGAATTATCTATTGGGTTTATTATAAAGTCGTTCATTTTGAGGTAGTAATAAAAATTAACAATAATGTTGGCGCTGGGAATACACTTCAGATTTGCAATTATAATATTACTTGTGTTGACTTGTATATTATCACTGCGTGTTAACACTTTGCGGGAGGGCTTTTCGAAATATTTTTTTGAAATATTGTGCAATTTATTTAGGTTTTCGTTAGACTTGTAATTAATAATATGCATCATTAGTCGTAATCGATGCGATCCCTCGCAATTTTCAGCATTTTGTTTCTATAGTTGCACCTAATACTGTTGGCTGCGTGGTCCGTGGTGTTTTTTTCTCCATATTTAGAATTTTGTCTGGTGCAGTTTACACATGCTGGTACTGTTTTTCCTCTTCCCGGACATTTTGAAAGGATGTGGTCGCCCATGCAGTGTGGGCAAATAGGAGGGCTGGTTCGGTGTAGGCATCTTTTAGCCGTATGCATGAACATACAGCAATGAAAACATTGAGTTAAAGGATCGCAATCTTCAATTTTTACTCGTTGAAACTGTATATTTAGTTTACCGAGTGCAAGGAGACTTTTTCGCATTTTGCCACTGGTTTCCATGATGTAGCTAGTGAAATGGCGCTGCTTTTCGTTTATGTTTGTGTTTTTTATCTCCGTTATAAGTGTGATTTTGTTGTCTTCACTTTCCTTGTAAACATCTTCAATTCCTTCGTTCTGGGTTATTATTCCGCAAAATATTTCGTCTTCAGTAAGATTGGATTTTAATCCTTTTATTATTATTTTTGGTCTTTTCTTTTGAATTTCATTTACCACCAAATCGGTATTCAGTTTTTTTATTTCGGCGGTTAAGGTATTTGCATATTCCTTTTTTGGGCATGATATTATTATTTTTTCTTCTTTTGTTTTTCTCAAACCATTTATTCCTATCTTTATGTTACTTAAATTTATTTCTTTTTTTATTATTTTTTCAATTTCTTCTGCTTTAGCATTATTTTTGGTCGACGAAATGATGATTGAGAATCTCTCTTCTTCTCGAGGAGTAACTTTGGTTGTTGATACTTTCTGGGCATATGATGGTGTTGTTGCGCTTTTCATTATTTTTTCAAAGTTTCCCACCAGCTGGTCGTTTTTTTCGATAAGTTTGTCTTGTAGTTGAATTATTTGTTGTTGCATTTTTAATATTTCAGATTTCACTTCATTGTCAAGATCGATAATAATTTTTTCGATGTTTGTTTTGGTTTTTGAGTCTTTAACGGTTTGTATTTTTTGAACTTCATTTTTTAGCGTACTCAACAACTCTTCTACCGTCATGAAAGTGTTACGTTGCGGTGTAACGAGAGTGCGAAGACAGTGCCGTGGGACGGGCTGCCGTTACGAGCGTAAGACACGAACTGAAAATGGTGGGTAACCCAAGATAACCTCATCGACGGCAGCAAACAAAATAAAAAACTACACTAAATATTATTTTCGTGTCTTATTAGTTGCCTGTATACTGTCAGATTAATTTATTGACAAATCACGGAAAGGGGGACGGACGGTCACGTCGCGTCCAGTCCTCCGCGCAACTCGGTTTGTTCCCCTTTCTCTGGTTGGCTGATCTCTTCATTTGAATATCTATGGATGTGACTTATTTTGTACACAATAAACTCTATGAGTTTTTTTGTTTTATCGTTGTGTTTACTATAACCATTTGTTTTTTCCCACTCGTGGATTACTATAATAATGTATTAACTACTTGCACCTAATTGTCCATTAAACTTTTATTAATGGTCAATTATTACAATTCATAAGCATATTATTCTTGATTTAATTTTTTTTTCTCAATCTCTCCACACACCTTTTTACTATTTAGTATTTTTTGTTATTATTACTCATAACTACATCATAGTGAGGATAATAACATTTTTCAACCAAGATGTAATTTAATATTTAGTACCTTATCACTTGAAGTAAAATGAGCTATGCATGTTAAAATAATAATAAAAAAACATTAAAAAGCAAAAATGACCTGTGACTGCGGATGCAACGGTTCCTTCTTCCGTGACTTCGATGGTGGCCTTGTGGATGACTCGGGACAGATGCAGGTTAGGAGTGTTGGACATATTGCTCAGGTCAGCGTACACGGGGTCGAATACTTCATGGACTCCCATCTGAAACAACCATACAAACTCATCCATTATCCATCCAGCTACTTTGATGTATAAAATTACAACTCAATAAGAAAATTTCATTTAACTACCAATCAACACAATTGTTCATTTTTCTCATTTGCTTCTTGAATTCTATACTTTCGGTCCATTTGATAACAATGTTACATTTGAATTACTGCGAAATAACTGAGCCTTAAGGGTTTTTTGATCGGCCGTCAAACATAATATAGGATAGGAATTATAGATATTATATTATTATTAAAATATACAAAAAGCTTTCTCACCTCGGTCAAAACCTTGTTGAGGACGAGGTCGGAGGTCACCTTAAACCTGGGTAGGTAAATATCAACTTCGTCATCTTCATATTCCTCGGCGGCCTGCTTGAGTGCATCGAAGATGGTGGCCACTGGAATATCTGGAGCCAGACGCATCACCTCTGCTAGAGGCACTCCTCGATGGGGCAAGATGATGACCAACGACAGTCTGTTCTCCTGAAAACCAAAATAATTAACCAATTTACTATCTGTCGAACACAAAGTTCACATTCTCCAACTCTACCAGAAAATTGATGGATTGTCGAGTGTTATTAATATTACTTATACATGGTCACTTTATCTGTATGAACATTGCTAAGCACTTTCTATAAACTGGTAATTAAAAAGTGCTGTAAAGGCCCAAAACGGATCAAGTTCGCCTAATTGCGGAGGCAAAAGAAATCCACAAGCACCCTTTCATCATCAACGTTACTAGCTAAACTCAAGACTTTGTGGAACCTGACAATTGATAGCTGTGCCAAAACTGCTGGAAATCACAATATACAGGATTGGTGATGACAACACAGTATCACTTCTACAAACTTTTCCTTCTTCTAATCAAGCAAACTAATTTGTGGCGGCACTTAAATAAAAAACAATCAACCACTTAGATCGCTTCACAGGGTAACAACGCACTTTCTGTGTTAACCGCTTAATGCTTTTGAACGAGTCGTCACGCTAAATGCGTTCCAATTTCTGCTAGCCCGAGTGACGCTCGCCGGTTTCGACTCGCAGCCTTCTATTTTTAGCTAACACGAGTAAGGCTCGTCAAAAGTCAGCGATGTATTTTACGCAGTTTGAATTTGCCTGCAGTTTGCCTCAGAGATCGGTCGTGTTTTTGATCTACTTATTGTTTTCACATTTTCGTGTATGTATGAATGCATCGTTTTATTTAAACTGATTTTTTTTTAAATACTTTTTAAAAAAAACCTTGACATTAGTGGTTAAACAGTTTTAACCAATTTAAACTCATGATCTAAGAGAAAGGAGCCTTTTTGGCACAGGGGAATCCTACTAGATTGTTCAGCGCCTTTTCCTGCTCATTTCTGATTATACACACCAATCAGTGTAAATTTAATTAAATCATTGATCAATAAATTGTAGGAGACCGGTTCAATCCTAAATGAGAAAGAAAAAGAGGACGACCAGAGGAGGAATTAAGATAATGCTTTGTACAAGAAGATCCGGGCTTGTCAAGGTATTTCTATGAACCTTTCTCAATCGAGATTCCTCCTCTGGCTTTTAAAAAACAAGATTATCTCGAACGATGGCTTTACTGGAATAAACCAGCCACCATATCTCAACTAAAGGCGAATATTTATCAAGAGATCATTGGAAACGCCATTGCCATGCTAATTCTATTTCCCATTCGTAGTCTTATATTATAAAATCTCCTACTACCACTACAGTGAGCGAAAAATGTTGCTTGTGTCATAATGGGGGACTTGTAAATAAGGGTTGTGGGGGGGGGATTTAGGAGGTACAACCATTCCCCCCCCATCAGACTCAGTATTGCGGAAAAAAAGGAATAGTACTCGTAGATTACATTCCTAGAAAATACATCATGTATATTTTATTTTTGTTACCTTAGAATCAGTGGCGGTTCTTCCCTTAGGTCAATTGGTGTTTGACCCCCCAAAATTATAAGACAACAATAATAATCAATTATGTGCATCATAAAAATTGGTCTTATTCTTAATTTATTTAAAATTTAACGCGAAACAGCGGCGGCGGCGAGTGACTAGCAGTGACATCTGTTGTCTCTAATAGAAGCTTTCATTCTCAAGTCCACACGATTCGCTGGGTCCTTAAAGAATGACCACTTTGGCATCTTCTGTCCCTATGCGCGCCATAGAATAAACGAGATGGCACTGGATTTTTCGTCGAAGTAAAAATTAGGTACCGAAGAAAGCTTAGGGATGCTTATTTCACGACCGTGGGGGAGAAAACACGATGAATATTATATGTTTTACAGAGATGGTGATATAAACAAATGTCGGTTTTTCATTTTACACGCTTGTAGTATGTGGAAGAATGGTTGTTTTACAATTGGATAGTTCGGGAAAGGTTTGGAATAATTATTTATGTTTTTATCGATTTAGAATGAAGCTGAAGAATAAAACAATACAAAAAACCTAAAAGATTATTTTCAAATAGATTCAAACTCTTATTTTATTTACTTTAATGTAGTGCACAACTACATTAAAACTTAGTATCTTAAAAATAATTTGCCGTAAGTACATGGATTGTGTATTTATTTCCAATTTACTATATTAACATAATATGTATTTAGAGTCCGCGACGCAATAAATTGATATAGACCATGACTACAACGACTGGATCCTTAGAGTGGCCTCTGTTTAGAATAGTTAAATACAGAAAAATACAGAGTAACAAAATACAAGGAAATGTTAAAAAAAAAAACCTCAAGGGCAAAGCCTGTGCGTGGGCACAATATTTTATAACATTTTTCTAAGATTTAAGATTTTTAAATTATACATAAAATATGAAATATTACACAAAGCCTTTTGTAGGAAAAATTATATAAAACAGAGTTATAAGCGAGATAAAATGTAGATAAAAAGAAAAAAGGTTAATTCTATCTTGGAGTAAATAATAAATTACAGATGGTAACCGCACAACTCAACACACCTTTATAAAGTGATATAAAGTCATGAAAGATGATGAAACAAAAACAAGGTTAAATAGTTTACGTAGGTTAGTATTTTTTCATCGCTTCTAATGATTTTATATTACTTTTTAAAGGTGTGTTGAATTTTCATCGTGTTGAGTTTACATTGGCAGATGAATGTGGGTAAATATATTTGTCGTAATAATAATACTGTTGTCTTCAAACGAGATCAATTCTTAAAAAAGCGCAGGGGAAAAGATAGATGAATAATCTATTATTAAAGCACTCTTGTATCTCATTAAAAGTATAATAATAATTAATGAAATAGGCAGATAGAAAGCGAAATGGATTTGGAGAACGGACCAAAGCTGGTCAGATAGGGACAAAAGAGGCGCCTTGTTAAAGCGATTTGTCTCTCTTGAGAAGATTGGACTATAATAAATAATAAATGAATAATAATTTAGTGGTTAAATGTTCGATCCATCACAGAGCAGGCAGAATACTTAATATTGTTAATTGAGTAAGTCGATCATAACCACATAACAGAATATGTCACCTCTCCATTGCCACTTGGATTTGAGCCGGGCGGACATGTTGAAGGATCATCCACATAACTTTTGCAAGAAGCCTAGATAGAAACAAAAAATATGTGTTACATTTTATTCAAATATCTCCCACTGTCGGAAGAAACAATCCACACACAAATACAAATATTTTCAGTGAAGATACCCGAATTATTAAAAGAATATTTATTTTATTTTATTTGGTTTTACGCCCAGCCGGGCTTTTAAATGGATTTTAAGTACAGAATATACATAGTGAGTTCTCAAAAATTATACTCAAAATTTTTGAGTATAGTTTAAACTGATAAACTGAATATAAAACAATATTAGTAAAACATCTAACAGTAAAACAAAATAATATAGAAACTAGAATAATACTACATTTAAAACAAATCACTAAAACTACATTACCAACACTACTATAATTTATAGGATTCAACAAAATGCTGGTATAGATTACCCTTAATTCTATAAATGGAATCAGTAAATATATCAACAGTACCCCCAAACTTATATATTGCAGAAGAATGTTACATTTTGTCTTGTGTTCCTAGTCAGCACATGGAATTTAATTGTGGCAACTATAGCAGGATAATAATATCACACAAGATTGGATACTGCATTGTATTGATATGCTGAAACTTATTTCCGATATTCGCAATTTTCTAAGTGACGTTTTTAGAGCCGAAATCTAGAAGAGTATTTTGAAAAGGGATTCAAAAATCATTTTCAAGTACGGAAACACTTAACCAAAAACTAACTTTTTGGTTCGGGAACATCGCGAAAGTCGGAGAAAAATAAAATTTGTGGCAAGCAGCTGGTAGTGAGGTTAAGAAAAAATGTTATGAAAAAGAAAATTATGTATAACACATATAGGAATTTGGTTTGTCTCTTAAAAACACATTTTAATTTTTATAATTGTATTTATTAAATACTTGATATTTAATTAAGACATTTACAGAATACTAGATGGCTGCCAGTTTTATGGTGACCAATGGAATATTGTTATTTTGTATGAAGTGTAAACATATGGATGAAATACATAAAAATGCTAAAAATACATAAAAGCATTCTTATGTATTTAATCCATATGTTTACATTATACATAAATATGCAAAAAAGCACTTGAAAACCCCTCAGTAAACGAATGCAACAGTGTCAAAAACCCACCTCTCAAACTAAAATAAAATTGCACACAAATTATTATGCACCTCTACCTGAGTACGAGAAACAGGCTTCTAACACAATCACATCCAATCATCAAAAAGTCCCCAAGCGCCCTCCTGAATCTGTGGTATTTCACTTGAATTAATTTCAATTGTTAAATTATTGAAGATTTTAGAAGCAAGAAAGTTAGACTGTGAGTGGGCCATTAAGGTTTTTGTTATTGGAATAATAGAGTTGGATCTGTTGGAATATCTTGTATGATAGTTTCATTCGAAAACATTTTTTTTTATAAATTAGAATATAGGGAAAACAGTATCGTCACAAACAAAGGTCCTAAGAATCTCGACAGTCAAATTATTATTGTGGACATGTAGTACCTAAGACTCTTTTACTGATGGACAAACGTTAAATAAGGTAAATTCCAATAAATCAGACATGGAGATAGACGGTTCCATTATTCGTTATATGTATGAAGAATGAGTTCATGATGAGTCTAAAGTAATGGTGTTTGAAATATAGGAATACATGGAGCAGGTGGATGAGTTTGTGTGTTTATGAAGTATGTTTACGAGAGATGGGAAGGCTGACAGAGATATTGAAGGAAGGGTAAATGCAGGTAACTCCATTAATAGAGGACTGAACGCAGTTGGCGCTAACAAAAAATTGTCCAAAGAAGCGAAGTTAGCAGTCCACAATGGAGTGCTGGAACTTCCCCTGATGTATGGAAGTGAGGCATGGAACGTAACATAACATGGAAAGGATGAAAGTAGATTGAATGCTGTTGAAATGAGATCCCTGAGGCGTTTGTGTGGTTTAACCATATATGATCGTGTGAGAAATGTGGAGATTCGCAAAGAGTGCAAGGCTGATGTAAGCGTAATGAGTTAAGAAAGAGAGAATTAAGAAAGAGACGCTTAGATGGTTTGGGCATGTAGAGCAAATGAGCGAAGAAAGGAATGTAAGGAAGATATATGATGCAAATGCAAATGGTTACAGAAGTCAGGGACGCCCGGGGAAGACATGAAAGGATCAAGTGAATCAGATACTCGAGTCGGGCCATGTCAAGAGTCAGAATAATAGAAGAGTATGTATGAATGTGAATAAGGCAAGAAGTGTGTGCCAAGACCAAGTTGTTTGGAGGTCCGTCCTCTCTGCCTACACTGCGGGGAAACGGCGTAATGGTTGGCTGGTTAGTTATTGTCCATAAAAAATGACAACAACTTGTATTTTGGTATTCAAATACCTTAAATACAAAAAAAAACGACATATAGACAATCTTATCAAGGGAGCAAAAGGTCTCGCCATACTTACCTGATTTTAGTCGATGTCAACTGTCATATGACACTGCAGGCTTGCTTAAGAAAGTCAACTAATTATAACCGATAATATTGACAAATTCTTTTTTGTGTCAATATTGACAGTTTTAAGGCGACTTTGCCAGCCCGTAGATGTGGTAGACAAAGAAGTGTTATGTGAAAAGTATTTTGGACAAAAATTCACAAACCACTACGAAAGTAATAAAGTATAACAATGTCGAGGTTTATTATAATACCTGTCCATAGGGTAATTCCACAACGTGAGACTTGAAGTTCTGCATGTTGGCGTAGGGCAGGGGGGACCTTTGGAACATCATCCGGACCTTGGTGACCTCTCTGTTCTGCTCGTCAAAGAAGGGCGCTATGGTAGTCTCCGAGGAGTTGAACGGCCGCGTCCACTGCCCCTTGAAGAATATGGCGTTCGTGAGAATCATCACGGAGTCTTTCAAGTCCTCTGAAAACGGGCAATTCATTTTGTAAAGTGAAATTTCAGAATTACGTGCCTATATGTCTACAAATCACCGCGTATCGCATCCAGAACTGACAGTTGACACAAATATGGTATTCACATATGAGTAGATAAATTTTAGTTGCATGCAGCATATTGCAATTCAACTTGGCATTCGACTTCAGAAAAAATTCATTGATAATGAAAAAAAATAATGATAAGTAAGTTTTTTAATTAATTACCAGAATTAACAATCTCGTCGATCTTGCCGCGTGTTGCTTGGAATACCGCTTTATTAATGGTTGATGCTGCAGATGGGGTCGAAAAATCCAAAACCATCATTTTTGTTCTGAAGTCCTTTGACACCCTCTGGACGAAATTCTGATTTACCTGAAAAATGGTTAGAAACAACAATTTTTTAACAATGGAATATTGGGATCCATTTAGATTAACCTTCTATGTAGTATTGGGATCCATTTCGATTAACCTTCTGTGTAGTATTGGGATACATTTAGATTAACCTTCCACATAGTATTGGGATCCATTTCGATTAACCTTCTGTGTAGTATTGGGATACATTTAGATTAATCTTCTATGAAGTATTGGGATCCATTTAGATTAACCCTCCACAGAGTATTGGGATCCATTTAGATGAACCTTCTAAGTAGCATGGGTTTTCATTTTGATTAACCTTATGCGTAGTATGGGTATCCATTTACATTAACCTTCTATGTAGTATTGGAATCCATTTAGATTAACCTTCTATGTAGTATGGGTATCCATTTAGATTAACCTTCTATGTAGTATTGAGATTCATTTAGATTAACCTTCTACGTAGTATGGGTATCCATTTAGATTAGCCATCTACGTAGTATTGCGATCCATTTAGATGAACCTTCTACACAATTATAATATTTGCCTTATATCTATTGAGCTCTTTTTTGTTAGAAATGATAAAAAAACGTTGGGAAAACTGGAAACACTTTTAAACACCACTTAAAATATTGTAAAATATGTTCAGGGAAATTTGAACCCTCAAACTGTTGTGTTTTCTTTCTATGTAGCTTGAGAGTGTCAGAAAAAAAGATGAATCTTGACTCACTGCGATATCCTTGCTGTAGAACACCGAGTTTACTGTGTCCAATTCAACTGTTTTTGTGTTGACGAGGAAGTACGGACTCAGCCGGGAGTAGGCCTCCGCCGGGTCTTTGTACTTCTTCGAGGGGTTGTAGCCCAGCGCACCCAGCATCTCGTCCTTGGTGATGGAGCTACCCGCACCCTGCGACAGCACCGCTATCATGGACCACACGGAGAATGGGCTGATGAGCAGATTGGTGCCTCCAGACTCGAGAAAGCTTCTCTGAAAAAAATTAGGCTTGTATCGAATACACACAGAACACCACCACACCTGGACATGGACCACAAGGAGAATGAACGGATGGCCACAAATCTACCCGTCGCATTGCATTTCCATAAGTTTTTCATCATGGACCACAAGGTGGCCACATGTAAATTTGACCAATGACAATACTCTTGCTAGACATGTCAAGGAGGTTTCTTTGACAAAATATGGCAAGATATGTAAATAAAGTACCCAAAATGTACAGTATTGCGTTTTTTAATTGTAGGAACCCGTATTTTCTTTTAATTTAGTTACTTCGGGTTCCGAAAGTCTAGCACGGACGATGGATATAGCCCGATGTCAATACGATATTGACGAAATCCGTCATCTATGGCCAGTTGGCGATATTTGCGAGCACGGTCAGAATATGATTCCCAGTGACGGTTGAGAAATTTAGAAATTTTGCACGCTTGACGCTTAAGATAAGAGGAAAATTGCTCTCTATATCTGATTTTAAAGAATCCTGCGTCGGAGACTTCATATAGTATATTATATAAAAGCGTATTATTAATATCAAAAAAAATAAAATTAGATTTTAGTGATTCGTTTTTGGGGTATTATTCCGTGTTGCGCTAGCTCCTTCTTTAGCCAACGTTTCGGACAGCATTGCAGTGTCCATCATAAAGGACATCAAAAATTACACATCTGCCCTGATGATGGGCACTGCAATGCTGTCCGAAACGTTGGCTAAAGAAGGAGGTAGCGCAAAACGGCATAATACCCCAAAAACAAATCACTATAATACTTTTGGCCGTGAAAATCTCAAATCATACATAAAATTAGATATACACAAAGAAAAGACAAAAGATCAAACTGAATCGAATTGAATTGAATTCCGGATATCCAGTTTTCCGGACGGGCACTACCGTACTAAGCTATCGCACCGCTTTCCTGTCATGAAGTTTTTTTTTTATATTATGTATTCGATCATAAAAAGGTCGTTTGTTTATTCAAAATTGAAATGTCTTACGAATAAAAGGCTGAGGCTAAAATTTTCAATTCCTTTGGAGAGCTCCTTCAATTGGGTATTAGATTCTGCATTCTGAGCAGCAGTGGGACTCAGAACTGCTACGCTGGCGAGGATTATAAACGCTAAACCTGAAAATAAGAAAAAATCAATGTAAAAAACAACAAATATAATGTTTAGCCAAAAAAGATTAATCCTGGAGTGTCCAAACAAATGTATGAAGCCAATGACCGCATTGCATTATCTGGGCCTGCGAGCTGGAAAACAACAGTAGGTCTATGAATTCACAAAAAAGTATCTGGCTAAAGTAAAGCCACTTCAAGCAATGTTTCGATTCTGAGCGGCAGTATTTAGGGCGACACTGAGAATATCTTGTACACAACCTGTCGTAAATGTGCTATTCAATGTGATTTGGACCCGCGATCTCCGGATTCGTAGTCGATAGCCTTACCCCTCGATAACATTAACATTATTATGTCAAAATAGAATCATTACAAATGCTGCATGTTGCTTTGGAAACCAAAAACGCTATGAAAATTTGAATCAACAAATTACGGATACAAAAAACTGTCTGTGCAGACGGCCAGAAGAGTCCGGACTGTAAAGATCATGTACGATATGTGTAAATATTTCAATGTTTTTATTGTTGTATTTTACTGTATCGCACTCTTTAGTGAGCTGGTAAAACCAACGACTTTGAGTATATAAAATTCAGGGTTATGTTATTAATCAGGTCCTTACCTGGTGAAGAGATGAGCTGGGGTCAGATTAGCCTCTGGCTCTTCCTCTATAAGTCTTTTAGGTCTTTTAAGACATACAAAATATCCGTTCTTTCTTGCGCGATTCAAGTAAATTAATATTATTAACCTGACATGCGCAGCTGTATCAAATATGATTTTTACAGCGTGCCCTATTTTCGACTGTCTCAAATAAATATGATGCATTAAGTTACATTCGGAATTATTGGATAGTATTAGTTTGAAATTCAATTTGTCATTTAGACATGCTAGCACATCTCGAAAATATGGAATAACTTATAATCAAATCATTTTATAATAACGTGTGGACAAAATGTACGCAAAAAGATATTTTTTACGATAAGTTGACTGCTCAATGGCGATTGTATTTATATGTAGATATTTGTAATTCTGTTGTTATCATGTCCAATGTTATGAAACCATTTTAATAATTCTAACTGGTACATTATTACACGAAGTAATGTATAATAATGTACCTGTTAGAATGGTACGGACATTGACCTTAGTTATGAATACAGGATGCCCCGAAGAAAATAATTTCCCTCAAGGCTTATGTCATCTTTGGGGATGCTGTGTGGAATGTGTTTTAAGGAAAGGAAGGAGATGAAGTTTGGGTAAGGAAAAAGGTATGAGGGTTGGGTAGGAATCTAGGGATTAGTGTGTTCAGGAGTGACAGATGTATGAATCTATCCCTCCCGCTGCGACGCAAGGCGATGGGTCAAGAGAACAGTTGGAGAAGTCAAAGTCTCTCCCCAAACCAGCCTCTACCGATCTGGTACGCAACGCAGCTGGTGGGCAGGCGCATCCTGATCACATCTAACCCGGGCACTCCTGCTAATTCACCAAACATGGCGAACAACTTGGGGTGACCTATGGCAGGGGTGTTGGTTATCCAATAATTGGTTCCCGGAGTGGCGGTACCCATACCCGCCTACCAAATTGAAACCATACACATAAAAAGCACTCCAAAACACTGATTTTTTGATAATTTTTTTACAATTTTTTTCACTCATTGCATTTCATTGGAAGAATCACTAATAATTCTAGGCGATCCAATTTGAAAACAACAACATAAAACGTGATGATCGCTAACCAACCAATCACCATAAAAAGTTCACAGAATCTACCTACAGATATTGCTTACATCGAAACATCCAGCGTTGAATAGGTTAAAATAAAATTAGTCTCGCTGATACAGGTTTACCTTCGGGGAATTTCCCCGACGGCAATGCAGAGACTATTGATAGTTCTAAAACGGTACAGGTAATAATACCTACTCAGGTAAGAGGAGCTCCTCTCAGTAAAATAAATACATGTGCCTCGCATATATAGAACTCAGTACTTTAGTTAATGTTAATAATAATATAATACAATTGCATAAATAGCACTATTATTCACACTTCTAAAACTGTGCAACATGTCAAAGAAAATTTAAATACACAAAATCTTCTACACCTACCAAAAATAACAACATGATTTTTTTTTACTTAGCGTGTTTTTCCACTGACGTGGGTCCTTTGATGCCATTAGACAAAAGGAACGGAAAAACGAAATAAGTAATAATGCACATTCTTTCGTACAGTATCCATTAAATTGTAACGGAAACTTCAAAACCGTTTTACAAGACGAGAGAGAATAACTCTGCCTAATTATACACGGCGTCCTGAACAATGTAGTTCAAGCGGGAAAATGGTGAATCCATATCACTTCTGGAATGGATTACGTGGTATAACTTTTTTTAAAGTAAATTGTTAAAAAAAATCGGACGCTGGCGGATTAGTATCAGATGTTTAAGGCGATGCACTACGTCGTGTAATATTTTTAATTGAGCCGCTATCAATAACAACCCTTACGTTGATGGCGATAAGGTTTAAATTCCCGCTTAACACCATCCGCCTGTTTTGATTTATGCAAGAAAAAAACATGGCCAAAAAGTGCCTTTTATTTTATTTTGTGGATGTTCAGGCATAAATATTTTTTTTTCGATCATTTTATAAATAACTTAATTTTCCACATTATAGGTCAAGATGTATTCTATTCGCAGTATTTAATTAAAGCATCTGAAACATTTCTAGGCGACCAAATTTTCAAACCAAAAACACATGATTTTGCATTACCACGTATGGCATCGCCTTAATATGTTTTAAAAGGTTCCATGACAACTCAACACAGTGACAATTCAAAACACCTTTAAAAAGTGATATAAAGTCATTAGAAACGATGAAAAAAATTTTAAAACCTAATCTAACCTAACCTAACCTACCTAACCCAGTTAATAAAGTTTTTGTTTCATCACTTTCCATGACTTTATATAACTTTTTAAAGATGTGATGAAATATCATTGTGATGATTTATCCGGTCACCGTTTTAAAATACGTCTAAGCGTAAGCCCGGATTAAGATTTTTAAGCAATCATTTGCAGAAAAAATGGTAATTTTTTTTATTTAAAAATAATATTTTTGTGTTCTTTTCCAGTGCTGGCTTTTTGTGTTCTGTGCAAGTTATGCATGTATTTACTTAAATACTAAAAAAATCTATCAACAAAGCTTGTTAGCTAGTTTCTCTTGTAATAGTGCTTTCCTCAGAAAGATCTTGAAATAATACAGTAAAGACGTAGTGGTCCAAATATTTTAATATTTCATAAGACGAGATTATTTTAGTAAGTACTAACATAGTGCAACAGTAAACAGTACGATTATTTGTCTACTTATCTAAAAGCAAGAATAAAGTTTGTTTCACAGCATTTTAAAGCGCTCATCCTTAAATAAACACAGTTTTTGTACTACGAGTTTCTGAACACCGTTTATTTTTTCGTTTGAAGGATGCGATTTTTTTTTTAAATAATATTCATTGGTTTTTATTTAAATCTTTAGAGCCACTGTTTATGTAAAGAATATCTCAGTATTTGCATTGTGTATAATTCTTTGTTTTATAACAAAACTTACAAACAATAAATATATTTGTACAGCGCCCTTGAGGTGATTTTTCACGAAAACGGCGCTATATAAATCAGCCAAATGTTATTATTAACAATTATAACATTAACAATTATAACATTAAAATCTCAATAAAAAGCTGGATACTTAATATAGGGAGATCTGAAATAGAAAATATACTGATATCAAACACAGACTAAAACCGAATCTACTAACTGAACTATACAAAAAAACACTATTTTACTTATTTTAAAATTATTTTTAAAAAATTATACTACATGATATATGTTTATAATTAAATTCATATGTTACTTTGTTGTAATATTAATTTCTTATAATTAAATTATAATATGTAAATGAAATCCTCAGCACGGGAGATCCCAGTGAGGACATCGTTATCTCTATATGTTACTAAGAAAAGAAGACAATAAATCATTATTATTATTATTATTATTCCCCACAGTCAGAGCACTCAAAAACCATTCAAAGGTGTATATAAGTACGTACATTGAACTTTAAAAACATGTTTAGAGGCACTTATATGTATGAAAATGTCGCATTACTTAAGGCGAAGCTGAATGCTAAATCACTATTTTGATTATTTTTTAGAACGAATTGGTGTACATTATGAATACCAAAAAATATACTTTAGATAAATTGAAGCTTTTCCTATCGTTTCGCTTGAGTAGAATACAAATTAAAAAAATAAATTACTCATTAAAAAATATAAATGTGAATTACTAAAAAAAAATATTTTTTCAATAGAAATGTATGAACGCGCAAAGAAAACAACATTTAAAAAATACAGCATTATAGCTAAGATTATCTGTGACAGTTTCACTTGATTAACTTTTTTGCTTTCTTATAAAATTATTTACAAAATAAATAAAAACCAGTTTTGTGCTTGAAATCGAACGTTTCTATCCTCCGTTTGTCAAGCGATTTTAATGCCTATTCCCTACAATATAAGGTATACCAAGAATATACACATTTTTGCTTGTAGCTTCCTCTCAACTGTTATAAAAACCCGGTGAGGGTGAGAAGGGTGGAACTTTTATCGAAATAAATGAGTGCGTAAAAGTTTGTCATCCTTGGATATTCAATTTTATTACTTAGCCCTGTTGCGTCGTCCCTATTAGCAGTATTTGTGGGTGTTTTTGTTGATTTCAATTACAGACAACTTAACCCTCAGGCCTCTGGCATATTGACCGTTATATTTCTTAAAGATACTGTCAGAAATTTGGAGAATTTGTGTTTCCACTTCTCAATAAAAATATTGCTAGAAATAAATATATAATTTTTGGAATATAAAATTTTTTAAATCAAACATAAAAAAGTTTTTAAATAGCTCGCCTTTCATCTAAAAAGTGAACTGAAATTATCGACAACAACAAAAAATACATATTTCGTCAGAAAAAATGTATTGTAAACTTACACTAACCTCACTTTTTTGTCTTTACATACAAAAATAATAATGAATAAATAAATCACACATTTTTCTCAAATTGCGCTCGAAACATTTGGTTTCTTATAGGAATACATTATAATTACTGTGTGGTCAACTTCTATATTTGAATACAATGCTTGTTTAGCTCATATTTCTGACTATGCCGGTAAGGGAGACACAACGATTTCTATGAGACCATTCGAGCTGTTCCCAAAAGCGAATAAATTGACTGTTTATTCCCAAAACCGAACATCCAAGCCTGAGGGGATAATTGAAACCGGCCATTACTTTAAAAGTGTGCCAAAGTGTTGTGAAGAAGGCCTAAAACGCATCCAGCGAGACTGATTAAAATTTCATCACAATTTTTCCTAACTTAAAATTAGACTAACTTAAATTTTTGGAGCATATTTTTTTCTACTCTTTTCACTATCAGTATATGATTAGATCTAATGTTAGCACACGGAATATATTATCAAACAATGGATTGGAAATAACTTTTAGAATATGCATTTGGAATCACACCAACTTTGGGCGCATGTGCCGTAAATTATTCGACTGGCATTCAAAATAAAACAAACGGATGCCCATTGTTATTAAAACTCCCACTGGCAACAATACGCCATGCCGTTTTGATCATTTCGTTTGTCGCACTGGACAAATATAACAGAATACTACTTCTTCTGTAGAACATAAATACTTTACAAACATAATTAACTTAACAACTAACCAACCATCTCGCCGTTTCTCCGCAGGAGTAGACAGTAGAGAGAGTAGTAGAGAGGACGAACCGCCAAACAACTCGGTCTTGGCAAACACTCCTTGCCTCGTTCACATTGTCTCGTTTACAGCGTCAGCGAAACTATCGCGTAGGTTAAAAAAACTACCAATTGATACCAGATGGAAAAACCAGTCTTTGGGATTTCATCCGTGACCAATTTGACGGCCCATGACTGATTGGTTTTCACATTATAACATTCAAAATACTGCCATCTTTTGTCAGCTGAAACCTCTCGACAATGGCTGTCTAGTGTTTATGGTTTAACACTAGATCGAAATGTAATCACTTTGATTTTTTTATAAATCTAACAATAGGTTTTTTTAGTGGCATCCGTCGAGACGAACTCATGGCCGCGATTAACAAGGAAGCGTTTCACATGCATGAAACGAACAAAGAACAACTATGTGCTTATAAAGTAAGGTGATGTAACGACTTTAAAGTGACCACAAATTAGTATTAACCGAAACTAATATTTAAGGAGAATGGAAAGAACGGAAAAAGATAGAGAAATAAGAAAGAGATAGAGAAAACTAATGAAACCATAGACATCATGTCTATGAATGAAACGGGGTGCGTAACTGACTAAGCTATTTAACTAGATGAAAAGGTTTTTTTGCCTTTAAACCCAGTTGTTTTTTTAATGAAAAGCATTTCTATGAATCTTCAGCATATAAAACTACTTGTTTCTTATGATGTGTATTGACCGGCGGCGTACAAATTTTAATCATCGACGAGGCCACTCGCCAGAGCAAAGGTTTAAAGTCAAATACAAGTTCCTGATAACAGATTCAATACAACGCTAAAACTGTTATGACGCAACCGTCACATCTTTTTTGTTTACTAATAGCATTCATTAGCTTAGCTTCAAAAAAATTATAGATTTATTCGTGGGTTTTGGTTGACCGGGGTCGTATCATGGAACCGATTTAGAAGTTGGACTCCTGCGCACTTGCAGCGCTTCGACGATGTTTATAGTCATACTGTTGTAGAGATCTGTGGTACACTTTCTTTATGTTATACCTTTGCGTAGTTTAAGAGAAAGAATGGTTTTGAAAGTTTCAACAGAAAGGATATGTAGCAAAATATAAATAATAAAATCTTAGAATTTGCATTGGATTTTAACGCGCTTTCACTGTCCCCTGACCCAGTCTAAAGGTTCATGTGGAACATTTTTACATTTCTGGAGTCATTTAATCGATCTCTACTATTGGAGAATTCACGCAAGGCAAGCTAAAATTTTGTCAAACCAAATCTTCAAAATTTACTAATTCCGGAATAAATAATTACTTGGAGACGTGAAGGTCGATTGGCACGTATGATGAATCTTCAAAATTTACTAATTCCGGAATAAATAATTACTTGGAGACGTGAAGGTCGATTGGCACGTATGATGAATCTTCAAAATTTACTAATTCCGGAATAAATAATTACTTGGAGACGTGAAGGTCGATTGGCACGTATGATGAATCTTCAAAATTTACTAATTCCGGAATAAATAATTACTTGGAGACGTGAAGGTCGATTGGCACGTATGATGAATCTTAAAAATTTACTAATTCCGGAATAAATAATTACTTGGAGACGTGAAGGTCGATTGGCACGTATGATGAATCTTCAAAATTTACTAATTCCGGAATAAATAATTACTTGGAGACGTGAAGGTCGATTGGCACGTATGATGAATCTTCAAAATTTACTAATTCCGGAATAAATAATTACTTGGAGACGTGAAGGTCGATTGGCACGTATGATGAATCTTCAAAATTTACTAATTCCGGAATAAATAATTACTTGGAGACGTGAAGGTCGATTGGCACGTATGATGAATCTTCAAAATTTACTAATTCCGGAATAAATAATTACTTGGAGACGTGAAGGTCGATTGGCACGTATGATGAATCTTCAAAATTTACTAATTCCGGAATAAATAATTACTTGGAGACGTGAAGGTCGATTGGCACGTATGATGAATCTTTAAAATTGGTTTGGTAGATGCCTTAGAAACATGGTTAGGTACAGATACAAATCTACAAGGTTAACTATGTATTCGGACAAGAGGTGAACTAACAAAAGATTTAACTGTTTTAAAAATTCTTAGAATATTTTTATAAGTAATCTCTACACAGTAAAGACGACCGCGAAGACTGAATAGATAATAGTATTGTCGTTCTCTAAATCTAATTATTAGAAGCCTTCCATCTTAAATTCGCTGTCACTTCTTTTACTATCGAGGTCAGTGATATCAGAGTGAAGAAATAAATTAACGCATATATTAGTTTTATGTCTGCAAATATTGAAGCTCAAAAAGTGAAGCTAAACATTCTCACGTAGCCAAAAATTATCTGACAATATTTTACTTCTTAGTCACACCATAAATGCTGATGAAAAGTTGTTTGTGCAGTTGTAGGTTGTTCTCAACATTCAATATTTCTCAAATCCTCAACTTAGCAGGAGGCTGGATGATTGAAGCACCTGTCTTATAGCTTATAAGTATATGAGCGCTTCTGCTTTTGAGACGTTTATGGAAATATTGATGATAAGGCATAAGTTATCTTGCAATAACTTAGCCGAATATTTTAAAGAAAACCGGAGAATCGAAGATGAAGCTTGAACCTTGGAAAAAATAAAGACATCCGCCGTGAGCTAGTATTATTAGGTTTAAATTTGCACAGCTTCAGACTGAGACCAACAGAAGTGGCGCAATCTGTTATTTACAAAAACAACTTGTAACATTTAATTATTAAAGACAATATTAGCGATTCCTAAACGTAAATTTAAAACAGAAAAATCAGAAAAAGATACGGTCACAACTAGGACTTGAACCCAGGACTCTACTTACATTCCGGGGCACCACCGCTCTACCAACTGAGCTAATGGGACCCTATCTCCTTCGGTCATATTTAACTGTATCATACTTCGTACTAGCATTGTCCTAACTACCAACATTGTCTTAATTTTCTCACCGCACATTTTTATTTGACTTGAACCCAGGACCCTGGACATGTTGGTATCATGGGTAATGATATTGCGGATGCCTTGGCAAAACAAGGAGCGTCCAACCCTGTTGTTACCCTCGTAAACCACATTCCCCTATCTGACATTTTTTACCATCATCAAAGGTAGATTCCGCAATGTTTGGGCAGAGTATTGGCACATTGCTAGTCAATCCAAGGGAGCCTGCTATGCCTCAATACAAAGGACTATCCCATTAAAACCGTGCTTTCAGCAATTCCCCCATTTTTCCAAAAAATAAATTTCTTCACTCATTCGAATGAGGATCGGACATTGTTGCGTTCCTTCCCACCTTTTTAAAATTCACGTCGTTGACTCCCCAGATTGTACATTCTGTGGTCTAGAAGTGGGAACTTTAGATCACATATTTTTTGGTTGTCCCTCTCTAAACAAATATCCTCTCTTCTATCAAGCCTTATCTAAAGTTGCCTACCCTCCATTCAACATATCATCTCTTTTAAGTCTGAACTCGAATCCAATTTTCATTATAATTTTGAAATTTGCCTATTTAAATAAAATTAATATCCAAATTCACCTTTCCTTTCTCCATAATTTTAAATGATGGCCAAGAACACCCTTGAAGGGTGAAAGCCAGAAATCATGGAAAAAAGAGGACCCTAGAGATGTGACTGTATCTTTTTCTGATTGTTTCAAATATTCGTTAATATAGCTTATATTAAGTTAGACAGTGAAATACTTGTATTTCTTTAAATATATGAAATAATAATTAAAATGTTGACTTTTGCTTCCAATTGACAAATTACAGCAAACAAGGAAAAAAATGTTGAAAGTAAATACTCGGCATTTGCGAAAACAGACGCCCAAATTGAGGAAGGTCCCGAGGTAAAAATCCGGTTTTGGCAATTACATTAATTCTTTAAGAATGTTAACAAGTTTTTCGAAGATTTGATAAAATGCTTATTCGCATATTAGAATGACACGATACGTGTAACGAACCTAAGCAGCAAATTTTAATTCTCATCTAACTGCAATAAACGGTGATCACGTCACAATGAAACTTTTATTATTATCAACACAAGTTTATTTATATTCCTGTGGTGAACTTATCGAACCGCAAATAAAATTACCAACATTTTTACAAAGTTGGGAAAATATATCATTTCATAAAAACTTGACAATACTGTTGCAAGATGTTTTATTTTGGAGGCGAATATGTGTTTTGTGCGGTTATTGGAGTGGGGAAACACAAAACTGGAAAATTTTTGCATAACCAAGATATGTTGACAATGAAAATTAGTTTTAACCCCTGAGGCTAATTTGTTCGGGTTTGCGAACAGATATTATCAGTCAATTCAATTTGTTCGCTTTTGGGAACAGTTCGTATGGTCTTATAGAAATCGTTATGTCTCCGTTACTTTCACACTGAGAAATATGATGAGATAGATGTTTAAATCACATTTCAAATTTTACATTATATTTCAAAAAAAAAAATACACATTTTGTATTCAGTTCCATAAAGCTATAAATATAAATTTTGTGTTTTTTCTTTTTCCGTAGTTTTAGTTGTAATAAGTGTTGTAAGGTGAGCCATTTTTAAAACCTTTTTTATATTTGCAATAAAATTTTTGATATTAACTTTTTTTTGTATATTTCTAACGGTAAAATTTGAAAGCTTATTCCATCTCCTTGCAAAAACAGTTTTAAATTTCGGTGCGTTCAAAAAAATCAATTTATTTGGATTTCATTGCAATGTGGAAGTACACACGAATTCTCTTCTGGCAGCGTCTTTACGAATACAATGGTCGATATGATCAATGCCACAGGCCTGAAGGGTTAAAAGCTGGAGAAAGCCAGTTCAACGGAAAACCGGCTCGATTTTTGAGTTTGTCAGCCACAGTTTGTAGTTTTTAGATACCAGACTGATCCTATTTCATCGAAATTACTTCCAACATACTTCCAATTACTTCCCAATTTGGGATGCCATAGTCCCACTGGCTCTGGATAGTTGAGAGCAGATGGGACTCTTGTGCGATATTCACATATAAAAATATATCAATGAACGCTTCGCAATCTTTAGATAGGCATCTGGTGTGAATGTTGTGTTCTACTAGTATTTCAATGAAAAGAGCCCCTTAGAACCGACGCCATCAATCCCCTCAGTACCGGTGAACATAGAGAAACTTTCATCGAGCAGAACTTCTCTTCAAAACTCAAGTTCACTCCTTTCTTAAAATTAGCTTAAAAATATTACACTTTGTATATGGAAAAGTAGAGAATAAATTTAAAAATAAAACTTGTTGGAATCTTGTTGAAATCCTGTGGGAGAGTCCTGTGGGGGACAGGTGATTGTAATTCCTTGTCATTTTACAAACATATGTGACCATATCCTAGATATAGAAAAGTATATAAGAGGTTTTTGCGTGGTCTATATATGAGAGAATATACTTAGTATCCATTCCTATATACATCCATGTTCCTAACAGGAATGCTAGATTTCAACACCTTAGAAATACGCCGAAAATATTTTTAGACAAACAATTTTTAAACTAATCTCTGGAACTATATTGAAAGAGGTTAACTTATATGTGCCTAACAAGTATACTCGTCGGAGATCCCAAGCACTTTTTTATACTCCGAAATCGAGGACTTCTGCCTATCAGAACACACAAACCAATAGAGCGACTCAATTCTGCATTGACCATCGACATACATGTACCTCAACTTAATTATCTTATCCGTAATATATTGGTGAATAACCGTTTTATGGAGAACACGAATAATAAATAAATAAATAATGAATATATGCCTAAGGTTACTGAAGAAACGCGAGGAATAGTAAACTCGAACACCGAAACGCCGAAGGCGACAAAACACATGGCTCTGCCAGCTCTGTCTGTCAGTGAAAGCAATAAGCATGGCCCCGACAGCCAAACTGACGATCATCGGCTCACTTCGGGTTTTCGGCGTGTACAAGGAGTGATGTGCAAATAGCATTCTCCGCCTAGAACCGCGTTGTTGTCATTTTGATTGCGATTGCTGCCCCGAGTTTGTCGATTAAAAATAGATGGTGCCCGCCACCCTACCGGTATTTTAGAATGTGCTCTAGAGTACAAAAAGGTTGGGAACCCCTGGGTTAAGGCAATATAAGACACACATTTTAATTAATTCCGACGAATTTGTAACGAAAATATATGCATATTTTTAGAGCAATCCCTACGGATGTAAGTTAATTATATTTAATATTAAAAAAACAGTACCTTACAATTAAAATATTTTATGTAAAACATATAAAACAAATTTAAAATATCTCCCGAGTAAAAATAATTTGTTATCCTTTGTGCTTTGTAGATATAATATGTCTCGACGCCATCTAGTGGGAAATTCAGCACTAACAAAGCCTTTCATACAAAAATAAAGTTGGTTGTTTACAGGTGAAAAAAATATGAAAGAATTAATTGTTGATTGAAGTACTAGTACATATTGAAATATTTGGCAGGTTGGAAATAAGCCGACGTAGCTCAGTGGTCGAGAGCATCTGACCGGACATCAGAAGGTGCGGGCTCGGGAAACATTTTCAATTTGTATTGATATTTCAGGCGACTAATTATTGCTTATAATAATTTGTTATCCTTTGTCCTATGCATAAAACCTTGTCTTATAAACATTAGTTTATCATTAAGAAATAATACAAAATTAGCCTTAAGTACCAGATTTTATTTCTCTAGACCAGGGGTCTCCAAACTTTTCAGCTGAAGGGCCACATTGACTACTCCAGTGAGTTCGGAGGGCCAAAACCGTTTTAATTTCTAGACACCCATATTTTCTTCCACCCTGGGGGGGAGGGATTTTTCAAAATCCTCTTGATACCGATATTGAAACCTTGACCCTGGAACCTCAAATGGAAATTATTGTTTTACAATGCAGTGATAAATTGAGAACAAATATCAAAACTAATCTTTGTTGGAATTTTTTGTTGGAGTCTTCCGCTGGTACAATTTGATAATTTGCATAAATTTGCTCGTGGACTATTTTCTGTTTTTGGTACTACTTACTTGTGTGAGAAAACATTCTCAAAATGTAGTACACAAAGAATGTTTACAGATCTAACTTAATCGATGAGCATCTAGCTCCTTTAATAATAATTGGTATCACTAAAATTGATCCACAACTACAAACTATCGTCAATGGAAAATCACAATTACATAAATCCAATTAGTATTTTAAATTTTATATGTTTATGTGTATATACTCTTATGTTTAAATGTTTTTATATGTTTATAAAGTTAGTTAGATTCATTACAATTATTTGTTAGTTACTATGCTTTAGTTAAGTCGTCTACGTATTATACAGGGTTTTCTATTATATGTTTTGTATTATACTCATTTTCAAAAAAGTAAGGTCCGATGACTCCGCCGGACCATAAACCGCACCAAACAGTCACACGTTGAGAAAAGAAAGGCTTTTCAACAATAACTCTTGGGTTTTCCGAGCCCCAGATGCGGCAATTTTGCTTGTTGACGAAGCCACCGAGGTGGAAATGGGCCTCATCACTCAAGATGATTTGCATTTGATTCACTCAAGTGAATTTTAATAATTTCAATGCGTTGTTGAAGCGTGTATCGTTCCATTTTTATTAATGGCGTAGTTTCGACTTGTCAAATGTCAAAAAATTACAGCTTCAAAAGTAACATCTACCGAAATAGCGGGCTATTCAAGATAACACCTCTTATTGGAAAACCTTGCACGAAAAAATTTGTGGCTAGTTCGCCCCTTCTGAGCAAGGTCTTAGCAATTAGCTATCGCGGGCCTAATTGATGCCACTGGTCATAAGATGTCGCGGGCCGGATGGATGACACTGGCGGGCCGGATACGGCCCGCGGGCCGTAGTTTGGAGACCCCTGCTCTAGACGATGAATTAGTAACTTTCCGACGTATTCGTTCAGAAACATCTGAAATTTTAATAATAACTTCATCAGCAATAATTAAACTAAGCCCCACTGAAAAAAAAAAGATTTTCTAGGCCTGCTAGGGCAAATCCGACAGTAGGTCGGTCCATATTATTTTTACACGACTTCATCACGTATGTAGTTAAGATTAATGTAAGTAAGATTCACATTTTATTTTAGAGATTTGCTAGGGCAAATTCAACTGTACGTCTGCCCAATACACCAGGTCCACGCGACGCATATTTTTGTACATGGCTTCTTCACCTACGTCGTTAAGATTCCGACTTTATTTTAGGGTAGTTTTCGTATTAAAATGGAGAAATAAATGAATCGTGGATTTTAACAAAGAACCAATTAACAATAATAAACGTGAAAAACGAAATCCAAGTGTGACTCGATTTCTCATCCAAGTGTGACAATTTTCTAAACAAGAAATGCACAAAAATTATATTTACAAAGGGATAATACTTTAATAGTCTTTACGAAGAATTAAAAAAATAATAGATTTGATATTATTCAAGAAAAAACATCATTAAATAAATGCAGTATCTTCATTTCGAACCATATTCATATTTTATAATGTTATAGCATCATGTACTATGATATTACTTTTTACTCCTACACCAAACTCAAGAGCTAGTTCTCTTCATTGGTGTAGAAATACTAAAAAACATATTTTATCACTATTTTGTTCTTATGCCATTTACTATGTATTTTTGTAACAATATTATATTTTTTTATATGTTATGTATTTTAAAAGAATAAATTGTAAAAATACTTGCGAAATAAGAAATATATATATATATATGATTTCACAAGTTGTTTCAACATATAGTTTGTTGACTTGTCGATAGTGTCAGAATAAATAAACACCGGAAAATCCAAGTTCCGCGACATTATTGGTAATATATGTATTTTTTATTTGGTTGTTTGCTGGTTTTCCGAACAATGCAATGTTGTTATTCCTCAACAAAATTTTACATAAAATAGTTGGGAACTACACGATTACTCAGAATTGTAAATTATTATGGTAATAAAAATAATGCTAATAGTTTAAACGACAAAACTAATCTTTTTTATGTGAACACCGCTCAAGTGTTTAACTGCTCCCTGCTTACCGGAGCCAGTGAGACTATGGCTTCCCAAATTGGGGTATTTTGTCAGGCTGAAGGTAGTAGGGAGGGAAAGAAAGGTGGAAAAGTACCTGGGTATTCATATCTGGTCACCAAACAAACACAGCTAAAGTCATTTCAAACAATGTTTCTATTATGAATGATAACCTTTCACCTGGGCGATATTGAGAGTATCTTCCGCTGTGGAACGTGTTTTTATGAACGCGTGTTCCGACATCCTCATAACACCGACAGTTTATTAGGAATCCAGTCAATTCATCCGTTACAGGCCAGCAGTCCCGTTTTTAACAGGAATACGAAATATTTGGCCAGATTTTTAATAAATTACCAATATTTTATAGAAGTAAGTTTTCTCCGTCCAGGTTTTTCAACGCGGGATTCTGTCAAAAAACAAAGTATTCAAGGAACGTCTAATTTTGGCTGGTTATTAGCTGAGTAGACAAATTCGTCAGGTTCCCACTGTGAAGTCGCTGGTTCATCATTGCTCAAGCAACAATCTCCGATAATAACGATAGATGCAAGTATGGATATTAGTATTGTCAGGTTATTCATAATCCGGGAATGTTTGTCTTTATTATAAGAAAACTGGACCGTAGATATTAATTTTCAAAATAAAATCTTGGCTAGCACAGAAGAAAAACTCTCGAACGCTAGTCAATGCAATCTGCATGACTTTTCTTTCTGAAAAATCTTTGGACAGCGCAACTATTTACATCGGCTTAAGGGCATTTTCACCGTGAGAATGGAGCGTTGAAATATCCATGTAACTGTCACATATTCAGAAGAAAGTCAGTACAAAATTATAACTAAATTAAAATCAATTTTGAATGCGTCATGTGCAGCCTGGTTCAATGAATTAAAAATTGCTTTAAATTTAAGTGTCATTTTAAAAATAGGAACTGATTGTGCGAGGAATTTACACAAAGCAATAAAGTACTTCCCTATAATATAATATTTTAACAGAAAAGTATTTTATTTGCGATTTTTCAAGAATTCAGACTAACTATAACAGTTTTGTTTTCAAAAATATATTTAAGTTATTTGCAAAATTTAATTAAATTTCAAGTACATCGCAATTACAGCGCCCTTGGGGTTATTTAAAATAACGACGATATAGAAATATTTAAATAATGATTATTATTATTAATAATAAAAGCAGTGTTCCCATGACATATTTCAATGATTACATAAATTACTCAACAACTTTTTGACTACAAAAAGTAGGTACCTAATCAGTGCATTCGTATCTACATAATAATGCTTAATAATAATAATCGGGGTCATCAGATTTTTATAATGATTTGTTCCGGTCATAGATAAATTATTGAGGTGCATGTTTCCATAAACAAATTTAATGGCAGTGTTTTTTTCATTTCAACTATATATTTAGTAAATTATTCACACCACAATATTATGTTCGTGCACAATTTTGTTTTTCTTTTTATAATACTTCCTCTTAATTATTTAATGGAGATATTTAATTCGCCGAAGTCCGGTCAATATATTTACGACAACTTGAAACAAATTGAAACGGTAATTACATAAAATTACCGCGAAAATTATTATAAACATGTTTCGTTCTGTTTTTTTACTATGTTATAGATATGAAATAAAATCACAATGTATTTTTAAGAGCAACTAAAGCAAGGCTGCCCAACCTTTTTAGCAGTTGGGCGAAATTGACGATTTTGAATCACTGGCGGGCCACTAAATACCTGACGGTTCCTATTTCCATGGGGGGGGGGTGGCTACAGGATTCCATTACGACGCAAAAAATATTATGTCGAAAACCGGTGTATTTTTGTTTCAAAAGTAAGTTCAACAGGTTAGATTTTTTTCGTCGCTGATTCTCGTTCTGAGTAGCCTAAATAGCGATAAATCGCCGTCGTTGGCAACACTGGTGACCGCGCGCAAGCTGCATTGTTTGTTTTACCGCGTGCCCGCGACACTTTTTCAAATTTGCGGATTGGCGGGTTTTTTGAAAATGTTTCACGCGGGCCACTTATAATTCGTTCGCGGGCCACATTGTGGCCCGCGGGCCTGGGGTTGGGCAGCCTTGAACTAAAGCATTCGTCAAGAGATCTTTGCTATATTTCAAACGAGTCGTGTTTTATTAAATATTTTCACAATTTTCACAGTTTTTTTTAATACTACGGAAAGCTTACTACGGAACATTAAGGCGAAGCTTAATGCTAAATCACTATTTTGATTAATCTTTATAACGAATTGGTGTACCAAAAAATATGCTTTAGATAAATTGAAGGTTTTCCTATCGTTTCGTTTGAATAGAATACAAATAAATAAATAAATTACTCAATTAAAAATATAAATGTAAACTACTAAAAAAAATTTTTTTTTCAATTGAAATGTACGAACTCATAAAGGAAACAAAATTTTAAAATACAATATTATAGCTAATATTATTTGTGACAGTTTCACTTGATTAACTTTTTTGCTTTCTTATAAAATTATTTACAAAATAAATAAAAACCAGTTTTGTGCTTGAAATCAAACGTTTCTAGACTCCGTTTTCAAGCGATTTTAATGCCTATTACCTACAATATAAGGTAAACCAAGAATATACACATTTTTGCATGAAGCTTTCTCTTATGGTGTAAATACTAAATACAAATAGTTCGTGTTCACCGTAAACACGTAGCGGAAATGTGCAATTTACTATTTGTATATCGGCGACTGCGGACTAGCATTACAAATTTCGGTTGTGACTCTGTCTGCAACTCCGATTCAACAAAATATAGAACTTGGGGTTGCTTTGAATTTACGTGTCATTTTCAAAATCGAATGTGAGAACAATTCAGAGTAGGGGTAAAGTAGGTACCTACCAAAATGATTATATTTTAACTAAGTGTAGTCCCCGCCGTTGCACGGGATTTAAAGAGATTTTTTTTCAGATTTTCAGCGACCTTCTTCTTGTTTTGGATGTCAAGTGTGCAAAATTTTATCAATCTCCGTAGATAAGTTGTATAAAAATCAAATCCACACCGCTCGCACGACAGCTACAGGTAACAAACACTCTTTTTTTATATAAATAGATTAATTGGTTATTAATTCTATAGGTATTTGAAATATATATTTTTTTAAATATTTTTGACAGATGTCGTCATTCTTCACATTTATTAACAGAGTTCATTGGATAGGTAAATTCAAAATTTCTGATGGTCTCTAAAATTGATAAGGTTTGTTTTTGAAAGGCAATGCTATTGAAGAATATATGTTTGGTAAAGGTTACGAAATCCGCTTCACGGTAAATATGGAATGTTTACTTTGAATTAATACTTGAATTTAGTTATATTATTACTAAAAGTTACTATAAATGTTGGGGAACCTTTAATAACGCCTGCTCGCGTCCCCTTTAGAGTTATATCCCAGTTTTCAAGTAGTTTGTGGGCTACGCTAGGTTTGTATAGACTGGTTTGTGATTTAATTCTAATACGATATTATGAATATAATCCAACTCTTGATATGAACATAGTCGCCGTCGGCTGCGACTATAACGGCGCCGCATACTAATTGACATATCGCGTAAGTGACTTAATAAACGAAATTAAAATTAAAAGTGCGTATTTTTCCGTCTCCCTCGACATAATAAATCATGTTTTGAATTAATAAAGCTAAATCCATTTATTTGAAAGTGAAATATTGCGTATTAAGAGTGAAGCAGAATAAGAGAAAAATAATATATGTTTTAATAATACTTTCAGCTACTCAAATTCACAAATCCTACAATAAACTATTATATCCCGTGATTTTTCACGGATCTGATTAACGTAATTTGTTAGAAGAAACTAAACAAGGTTGAGTGAAATGTATTATTCTCTTTGTTATGTAAATGGATGTTTATAAATCTGAGGTTCCTCCTAAAATAAAGTCGCAATCTTAACGACGTAAGTAAAGAAGCCATGTACAATAATATGCGATGCGCGGCCCTCGTGTATTGGACAGACCTTAGGTTGAATTTGTCCTAGCAAATCTCTAGAATAAAGTGAGAATCTTAACGACATAAGTGATGAAGTCGTATAAAAACAATATTCGGCTCGCGGCCCGGCGTAATGGACGAACCTACAATCGAATTTGCCCGAGCAGGCCTAGAAAATTGATTTTTCCGATGGGTTTATTTTAATTATTTCTGATGAACCTATTACTGAAATCTCAGATGTTTTTGGTAATTATTTACCTACGACTACCGTTTTTAATACGCATTTAAAAAAAAAACAATCATTTGATTCAACTTAATGACAATAAACAACAACTTTTTGCATTTACGATTTTGAAAAATATTGATGGTATTATTTTTATTTTTTTTTATTTATTATAAATTTTTAAAGATACAAGTTTTATGCAGTCCCACAAAGCTGTCACACATGACGGCTTGTCTGTAGGTTCTACAAATAATATATATAAACATTTTTAATTTTTAATACATGTATGACACAAAATTATACAATAAACAATATCACAAAATAATGTATCTCAAAGTACCTACCTATATACAAATTATTTAGGCAGGTACGTTGAGATGTTCAGGAATACATCAATAATAAAGTTCAGAGATACATTGATTCGTCGCTTATTAGCCAACGCTTAGTGTTTTTGGGGCAGGGTCTCTCATTATTCTGAGGTTTAAAAGAATTATTAAATTTATTGAAAATCTCTGGTATTAAATATTTAAGCGTTCGGCTTCCATACTTTTTTGTTACTCTTGGAATAATGAGGCCCTTATTTTCAGTGAATCTTGTTGTGTGATTATGCACCGGTTGCTTTTTATATTTGCTATCTCCCTCATTATCCATTATAATAATGTACCAAAGAAGACCCTTTATTGGAAGTAGGCCCTCAGAACCATACAGTAGTTTTAGATTACTTCTTTGTCTGTAAATATTCGGTGGTACAATTTTTTTTATTATAGCAATTTGTAAGTTTTGTATATATTTAATATAAATATTGCTTGAGTGCCCCCAAGTTCGTATGCCATATCTGAGTATGGATTCGACCATAGAAAAATAAATTATTTTAAGAGTACAATGAGGCAAAACAAATTTCAGTTTATAAAAATTACTTGCAAAAGATCGGAGCTGGTTACAGATTTTAGCCACTTGTTTATCCCATTTAAATTTATTGTCAACTATTAGTCCCAGATAAGTATATTCGTTAGTAAAGTCAATTGTTTCACAGTGGCAAATATTTTCAATTTTTCTATGAATACATTCAGAATTATGAGCAATTATTTTGGGTATATTCCATATTCCCAGGCTTGGTGATTTTACATACATACATTTTGTTTTTTTAACATTAATAATTAAACCAACATCATGAGCCCATTTAAGTAGCTCGTTAAAGTCACTTTGCAGTTGTTGAATAGCTATGATAGGATTTTCATTGGATACTACAAGTGCAGTATCGTCAGCAAAAATGAATCTAAAGGCCTTTTTAAAGAGTTTTGACATAACAATAACATATATAATGTACAATTTTGGACCTAAAATTGATCCTTGCGGTACTTCTGATTTAAGATTTCTTCCTTTACTCATATCATTTAAAATCTTTACGTTCATTTTTCTATTAGTTAAGTAGTTTTTAAAAAATGAGAGGAGTTTACCCCGGATTCCAATGTTTTCAAGAACCTTAATTAATTGGATATGGCTGAGAGTGTCAAAAGCTTTTGAGTAGTCAATAAAAAGCACCAGTACATGTTTTTTAGAATTAAGTTGAGAATTTATAAAATCAGAAAATTTTTCCAGCAATTTATCACAACTTTTTTTTTCTGGAACCCGTACTGGCATTCATCTATAATATTCAAATATTTATCTAAATATATCGAAATATATTTTTCTAAAATTTTTTCTAGTGCCGGGAGAATAGAAATTGGCCTGTAATTGTTAATTTCGTTAATTTAATTTTGTTAATATTTTATATTATTTACGTAAATAATAATTTACGAGAAAAATTTCCATTCGACACACCATTTTGACAGATTAATCAAAATAGTGATTTAGCATTAAGCTTCCCCTTAAGGGCGTTGTACAAATGTCTACAATAATCCTTCCTATTACTATCTATAGACAGTCGCACTATTATCAACTTCAATAATAATACAAAACTGTATGTACAATACATTTAATTAATGAACGTAATACTGCGTTAGAATGTACATGTTTTATTATTGGTATTATTTATTTAAATTTTGTATATGCAGATAATATTCAGAACCATACTACCTCCAAATACATAATGCCTCCAAATTAAAAACCTTATTACTAGTAAATCGATGTGTTACTTTACTTGTGTGCACGCGGACTGCCCGAGATTAAAAATAAAAGGAGAAATTTAACAGTTTTCTTATTTTCTTGATTATATTTTTACATTTCTTGATTACTTATGTTGAAAATGTTGTGTTTTGGCAAATAACGAGTTGAACGTCACAACTGCTTGTGGCAAAACCCGGCATTTCAACCCGGGAAAATTAATGATAATTTTATTTGGTTTTCGCCTAGCTGGGATTTTACATAGATTATAATAACAAAATATGCTTAGTAACCATATTTATTCACATATTTATTTCATTACGGGAAATTAAAAAAAAAACAAGATATAAAAACCATATACTACGGGCTGTGTAACTCAATCATAACCTACGGTTGCATTGGGTGGGGAGGTGCAGAAAGAACAACATTAAACCCGTTATTGAAGTCACAGAAATCTATTTTACGTGTTATTATGAAGAAACCTTTCAGATATTCGAGTGACGCTCTATTCAAGGAATTGAATGTACTAGATGCTATATAAAAAAAATTGTAATCCATGTTCATAAAAATAAAAACAAAATGAAAATAGCCGAACACAAACATCAAACCAGAAGTAAGGGAAGGAATGACCTTTCCGTTCCAACAAGCAACAGAGCGGCTTATCAAAAAATATTCTCATATCTCGGTCCTAAAATATATAATAAAATCCCCTCTCAGCTGAAACTGTGTGAATTGTCATCCTTCGGTCGAAGAGTGACAAAATGGTTGATGGATCTAGGCAGGACTGATCCGAAATGATACTAAAAAATGTAATTTGAAATCACGAACGCCTCTATGTATCTATTTTATGTATCTTTTTATGTATCTTAGTTTTAACATACTTATTTTAGCTAGTCTTAAATCCTGTATTCGTCTAGGATAACTTGAAACCTGTAAATTTGACTGTCCTGAAACGGGAATCCTTCCTAGTTGGACAGTCAAAATCATAAAATGTAATCAATATTATATTATAAATAAATAAATAAAACCGACAGAAAATTGTACAACATGAAGTAATGTAAAAGTGATAGAATTAAACAATAATAGTAAAACATGTAACAGTAACAGGAAATACAATAATAACTAAAACAATACCATAAGACAAATCAATAAAACTACTTCACCAACGCTACCATAAATTGTAGGATTCAGCAAAGCGCCGGTGTAGATTAATGCTTATCTAATTTTGTATACAAAGGAGTCTGTAAACAAAACAAATCGTAACGCAACATGGGTAGGAACTTTCACCAACAGTTGGAATAGTCATTTCCTAATATTCCATTCTTAAAGTGTAACAAAGAAAGTGTAGTCAGAATAACAGAATAGTATGTATGAGACGATTTATGAATGTGAATAAGGCGTGTGTGCCGAGAGCGAGATGTTTGGCGGTCCGTGCTCTCTGCCTATCCCTACGGTGAAATGGGGTGATGGTTGGTTAGTTAGTTAGCACCCTCAAATTTGTTGCCCACATCATGAATTCTATTGAGCAAAAAAGCTTGCAGTACCGTAGTAAAGTTTAGTACCGTAGTACTAAACTTTACTTGTTTTTTTTATTATTGGTTAGTGAGTGTGTCTGATAGTTCGTTGTGTACGTATTGAGGAAAAAATATATTTGCGGATAAAAATAAAGATAAAATTAGTCACTCTAGATGTTATTCGTTTTGGGTTTATTCGCTCGTAAACGTAAAACAGAATTAGCTCCGATGATAAAATGGCTAAACGATTTGCAGCGCTTGAAAATAAGATGGTAATTATTTTTTACTAGCTCAACACGCTGACCAAAATCAATAAGTACTGCGTTTCAACTTAATTATTCTAAGAAAAAAATATTTAAATTATCGTAAATGGACAATATAATTAAAAATTAATGATAACAATTTCGTTTAAATTAATGAAATACGGAAAATTTTGTGGATTTTTCACGTTGTCGTGGAGTAAATAAATTATTCAATTACTGTTTATGAAATAAGAATGCCTTAATAAAATATTTCCAATACACATTCGTTTAAAATTGGTTTGAGTGTAATAAAAACTGGGTCTTTTTTACAACCTATTTTAAATTTAATGCAAATTAGGTTTCGCTTACCCGTTCTAATTCAAGACCATCTATTCTTTTTTCGGTATCCTTCCAATCACAGTCCTTCCCAAACATGAAATCACGACCACCATCCTACAAATTACCCACCAATCAACCCCCACTAACATCAAGCTACTTTACAATCAAGACATCTACAACCACAATACTCGGAATAACAATAAAATCCTCATTCCTCTAACACATATTACGAAAGAAGGAATAAAATCACTTAACTACATTGCCTACACACTCTATAACTCTCTTCCAGATATGTATAAAAACAGCCAGCATAATCCAAAAATTCAAAGTAAGGCTTTAAAAGAATATTTTTTTTAAATATGTAAAACTGAAAATACGTAATCCTTATCGTGTTACACGTTTTTGTTTCTTTCTCTCTCCTTTTCTATCCCCTGTATTTGTAATCGAGCATAATCTATTTTTACCAATATATTAGTGGGTAAGTACCTTCTTCAACATTCCTACCTTGGCTCTGTGATTATCTGTATATCCCTGTCTGTTACATTTTTGTTTCTTCTTGTTTGTTCTACTTAACCTCCCTTTTTCTATTTGTGTACTGTTTTGTATGTGATACTTATAATTTTGATATTTTTGTAATGTTTCGTATGTGAAACTTATAATTTTGATATCAAAATACCAATGTAAAATTGTGGCTATTAACTCCCATCTATGTATTGTAAGTTCCTCTCGTCCTACATTGAGTTTTGTAACTCATCGGGATTGCTCTAGCAAGAAAGAAAATAATAATAATTAAAATTAATCTGTTTATATAAAGAGTCTGTGGCAGGCGGGCGGCCTAACTTTGTTCTTTAAGCAATTCTACAGTTTTATTCCGAGATGGAATTTTGCACATTAACCTTCACATAAAGAGAAAGGTCACTGTGTACTTCTGATGTCCAAAAACTCTGCACAAAGCCCGGGCAACGCCGTGGACTTCAGCTAGTTGAATATAAAATATGTTTTTAAGTCGGTTTTTTTTTATAACGTGAAAATTCCGCTAAACCAGTACCTACCTACGCAATAATGCACTTTATATGGTTGGCACCATTGTCCAATGTCAAGGAAGATTACCCGTATTTTAATTCTTTCGAACTGGCATTATTTTATATTTACAGTAACTGTAATGATTTGTTTTCTTAAAGAAATCAAGTTGAAACAAAGTATCGCTTTTGTTAATTACGCCCATAGTTAGTCTAAAATGTAAATATTTACTAATAGGATAATATTGTGTATTTTGGTGAACAGTGAACACACTTAAACATGAGCTGTGTGATAAACTTGTTCGGGGAACTAATTACAAGGTTAACTGATGATTAGAGTAAGTAATTAATATACAACACACCTGCTTTAGCCATTTCGTTGGACAATAGAAACAACTTTTAGAAGAAGAAGATTCTTGATTCCTAGGTAGGTAACACAGATCACAATTCTAATCCAAAACGTCAGTCTGCACAAAACTGATGCAAACTTTGAACACTGTAAGTCAACGCACTAATGAGGTAGGTAAAAGTATACGAGTTGTAGTTGGCAGATTATCGCTGTTTTAAATCATGTTCCATAATCGGATATTCGCCGTTACGACTGATGACAGACGACCGCCAAATGCGACTCGACTGAGAACTGTGAAAGAAGAATAACTCCGGTCTGTGTGGATACACTAGCTCTGGCGGACGGACCCGCGCAATATCAAACTGTGTTTCGTGACCAAATGAAAGGAGACCTATCTAGGCTAGATAGTTGACGCATAGACAATAATATTTATATCCGAAATAAAAGGCACTCCCCACTAGCAACGAAACTTTTGTAAAATTATTTATTAAAATATTTCGAATTATTGGAAAAACAAAACAGTTATATTTGTTATTATTTTTTTTTTGGTAAACTAATGTTTAAGACAAGATTTTTTATGCATAGCACAAAGGGTAAAAATTATTTTACAAGCAATAATTATTCGCCTGAAACACTCATCCACATTGAAAAATCTCCTGATAAAAGATACATGACGCCAACGGGTTCGTGTCCCGTTGGCGTCATGTATCTTTTATCAGGAGATTTTTCAATGTGGATGAGTGTTTCAGGCGAATAATTATTGCTTGTAAAATAATAGTTATATTTGTTTTTAAATTACATGTATGTTGCATGGTTGCATGAACCAGTGAAGTATCCGCGAAAGTTCATTTATTCATGTACAAAAATTATACATATAAAATATACGCAAGTGGAATTGACAGAAAAATAAAACACAGATTGTATTGTAAAAAAGCATATAGATAGATGATGTGAAAGTAAACTACATAAAAATAATACATATTTCATAAAATAATGTTAATAAAGATAAACAAACTAAAGAAAGACTAGCAACAAAATGAAATGAGAAAAAAATAACTTTAAGATCTTATACACAGCAGGGGTAGAGGGTTCTTATTAACCTCTTGAGGAAAAATTTTTGATGTGCATTTGGTAAATTGATCTAAGGACAAATTAAAAATATCAGCGTCGGGAAAGAGGTTATTGAATTATGTTCAAATTCTTCTGAAAAGTGATTGTCAAATTTTAATTGTGGGATTATTAAAAAATATTTGTAAAAAAAAAACTACTGCGACCTTACGGTGTTCGGAAACTCGTAATACAAGCGGGAAAAAGGTGTATATAATTTATATATATTTATTTCAGATTTCGTTTTCGAGTAAATCATGTACGAAGTTGCAAAAAAAACGTTTTTTGGGGTTCTCTACGTGATTTAGATTTCCTCATTTCCCGGTTTAATATGAGTTTTCGGACTCCGTATATAATATTAATTGGCTAGTTTAATCCTAGTTATGTTTACCTACTACCCGAATACTTTATAATGAACGTCTTCGTCTGCTGAAATGGTAAATATTAAGAAGTTCATCGCCCTATATTTAATTTGTTCAAACAATCTATTCCACTCCATCAAATTATGTACATGTTAAATTGTTTTTTTTAGGTCTTTAATTATTTTTATATGGTTATTTTTTTTTAATTGTTGTAATTATTATTATAATGTAAATTATGCCGTGGGTTCATTATCACAGTTACGTATTGTTTTCTCCCTCCCACTTATTAATTATCCATTGGTCATCTCTTTCGGGCATTATAATAAAAATAATATTTTTTATTCCAGGATTTGGGGAGGTTAGTGCAATCCCACACGTCCCATATAGATATACATATTTTTTGTACAATAGATATGGGAAAAATGCAAAAATATATAAAGAAGAATAAATTAACAACAGATTACAACTACTCGTATGCAGGGCGTGGTCTTGATTGAGCTTGGGCCCAGCGCTCACTCAGGAGTGGCGTTTGGTGCTGGTAGGCTGCGGTCACCAACGTGTTGGCGGAGGCCATTAGCCGCATCCTGGCTTCAGTGACCCGGTGTCTCATCCGGCCGGCAAATCCATTTAGTCCTAATTCCGTGAACATTGTCGATGCGCTGCTGTATCTTCGGTATCCAAATATGATTCTACAGGCGTCATTATATTGAATTCAGAGTCGTTCCATCGAGCAAGTTCGGCAGTGACACTATTTCTCACACGTATATAGGCCAGTACAGAATGTAAAGGTTCTTCCAAAAGTATTAGACCCATCAATTTGGCTGGCGATTCGAATTTTTGGTTTGATCAGGTTATTGCTTTTCTTCCAGAATTGAACGAACTGCTTTGTGTCAAGTGATTTTACGATATAATTCATCTTTGTTTGTTCAGAAGAGCTTTGGCAGTATTTAAGAGCTATTTTGAAATCCTTCCTTTTTCGTTTTCTTTCATCCGCAATGGGACCATGTAATGGTCTCCCATTTTTAATCCACTCCATCAACGCCGATCTGGAATTTTCTTGTTCCTTAACTTATTCATTCCACCCAGCAATGTCTCGATGTGTTTTTGGTTTGCTTTGATCGTTCTATCTCTGTCTAGTATAATATACTCTTTGGTAATAGTCGTTTCCTGCACTATTTTCGTGTATAACTTCGTAAATATTTTTTATATATATGTATGTAAAAGCCTTAATAGGCGTGAAATAAATATGTAATATTCTGCCTCCCTCTGTCTTCCTATCTTTTTTTAGTATTATTAAATATAGCCACTATTTAAATACTGTACATACAAAATATGATATAAAATACATGTTTAGTAAATTGTATTCCTTAGTCCTCCTCGCTAGGGTGACCTGTGCTGAGGCGGACTAAAGTCGTTCATTTCTGTTTTATTAGTTTTCTAAGTCGTTTTTAATATTTTTTTCAGAGTTTTTTCATTGATCTCTTTCAGCCAGATTTTAATTCTTGATTTGTAATGATTCAAATGTTGTATCAGGGGAAAGGGGATGTTGTGGAGTTTCGTCGCAAAATAAATATAATTTCTTTTTCCGAATGTGGTTTTTTGACCTGGAATATCTATGTATATATATATACTCGTGGTTAAAGTGTTTGATTTAATTATAAAAAAATAATTGTCAATTTTAGAAATTTCGCTACCTGCTTTATCGCTTGTCTGATATTATTTATACTTATAAGTTCCAATTATTAAAATTAAAACTGAATAATTTTACGCATTACCTACGCAGTATTACAATTTCAAATCACGGATGCACCCACGTACCCTTGCACCGACAACCGAAATTAGCATGTTTGATGATATTATATACTTACAAGCTTGGGGATATTTATAAATTCGGTAAATATTATAAACATAATTTAGCGGTAAACAAAATATTATATCAATGAAGAAGTATTGGTCGAAAATGGGAATCACCTTTGGGAGAGTGTGAGAGTTTTCTGGGAGTGAATTGATCTGTTTGATGTTTTTTTAGATTTATTAATACCTTCAAAAGTTATTTCAATAAATTATAAGTATTTACTTTTAGTACTACAAGTATTTAATTAATTTATACGAAAGAAATCTGGCAAAAAATATATTCCTTTAAGTTTGTTTTTTATCGTTTTATTATGATTAATCCAAAATTTGAAAATGAGACATGAATTCAAAACCAATCCCTATTTATTTTTAGAGTTAAGAGTTACAGACAGACACCCAACCTAAATTGGTATTTTTAATGGTGATGATATTGTTTTCGCTCTACCACAGTTTGAGCAGCGCAGTCTTTTTCAATGTAAGCGAGTGTTGCCCACTGAAACATGTTTAGTACCTAGTAGAGCTATCGAACCTAGAGACGACTCAGGTCATTTCAAGACGCCTTGAAGTGACCTGAGTCAGAAAGAAGCAGGATTATTTTAGCCGATTGCGCTGCTAAATTGTTGGCATTGAGGAACTAAAAAATATTACATCGCGATAAACAAACAGCAAAATCAGTAATTTTTGTCCAGTGTTTACATGAAAAAACGTTAGGTGACATTTGAAATTGATTAATTAAATGAAAGTAAATATTCCACAGGTTCCTCAGTGGTAGATACTTTTAGTATTGTCTAGGTGACATCATGGTGTCATGGCTTCAGCCGTGTTTGGTGACCAGGTAATTCTCCTACCTTCCTCTCCCCCGTCTCCCCGATTGGGGATACCATAGTCTCACTGGCTCCAGACGGTTGGGAGGAGCACACAAAAAATAATAATGATAATCGAGATATAGCTGCTTGAAATGGCTCTAGCTGTGTTTATTTATCAGATTATAATGTAATGGCTAGTTCCAAACCTTCTTCTTCAATTTCACATCCCATTCCCTCATTGATTTCTCCCTCACAACATTTATTTGAAAACCAACATCTCTGCCATAAATCACCCCAAGTGGTTCGCTACGTTTGGTAATTTAGCAGGGATGCCCGGGTGCATCCATTTTACCTTCCCAGAACTTCCTCTAGTTCCTTTCCTTAAAAAAGACCCTCCACACAGCATCCCAAAAGATGACATAGACCTTGAGGGAAATCATTTTCCTCGGGGCCTCCTGCGTGGGGCTAAAGTAAAAAAAAAAAACAATTTTGAAGAGAAAAAGATCTAGGTTTAACCATCCAAAGTCACAACCATGGAACTATGTTTCAATATTCAATACCCATACTCTTAGGTCAAAACGTAAAAATAATCCAAAATCATTAATGCTCAAAGAGTGCAAGTCAGTGCTGTCGCTAAGTAAGCTTCACTATTTAAACTAGTCTGATCACTCTATTTATGCTTGCAGTTAAACACAAAAATCAGCAGTAACAACGAGTATCAACAACAATCGCCGCCATTTTCAAAATGTTACGTGATGGCACTGACTTGATTAAGTGACACTTCAAAATTTACTTGTTGTACTTTAGTAACATCAAACAGAAAATGGAGAAAAAATTACAAACATAGGGATATTACATATTACTGTCATTCATTAGTACAATAGATATGTGTCGAAAGCCACCATTCCTGAAAGGAAACGGGTTTTCTCTGGGTTTTTTTTTATACATAAGTAGTATTGCTGGATATTTGAATTAACCGGCTAAAACAACCACACCTTAAGTTAATTGGCAAAAAAAGTTTACTTCATAGGATAAAGGAAAAATTAGAGCTTAAAATAAGGAAATTGGTCTACAACACCATTGTAGCGTCCCACCTGAATTACTGTAGAGTTATCATTTTTCTGAGCAATAAAACACAACTTAAAATAATGGGAATAATTCAGAACAGAGGCATGAAGTATATTTTGTTCTGTAGCAGATATACTAGGATAAAAACTATGCAACACCAACTCAATCTTCTATGATTGTGTCAACGTTTAGTCTATACCTAGTACCATACTACTATACAGTATTCTAGTATTTATATATATATATATATGTAAAAAAAATAAATGTTACCAGATTGTACGTATGTTAAAAAGTGTTAGTATTTATAGTACAGTCTATGGCTATCCTACAAGAAGCTGCAAAGATTTTAGGCTTCCTAAAACAAATTTATCGGAAACACAAAACAATATTTATTATAAAGGTTTTAAAATTTTCAATGAACTCGAAGTTCGTATGGTTGGGGGGTCAGAGGGGGATGTCTAGGTCTGCGAGCCATTCTAGGGCCTTAGGCGTCGCCATGTGAACCTCATCAATCCCGCTGGAGAATAAATGGAGCGGGCATTCGTTGACCACATGTTCGGTGGTCTGCACCGCACCACATTCACACATCGCCGACTCTTTAAGGCCCCATCTGTGCATCATGTAGGCACAGCGGCTATGGGAGCACCTTAACCTATTGATGGCGGACCAGGTTTTGCGAGGCAATGAGAACCCAGGCTGTCTCTCGGTGGGGTCCTGTATGAGGTGGGCATTTCCTATTTGCCATTTTTCCACCTATCTTCTGGGGTAAGATGTAATCGGAGGAGCCTCTCTCCTTCCTTCCTGGACTTCAAGCGGCATGCCGAGTGGGAGACGACATCTTCGTACGTAGGTAATATAATATTATTACAGTAGTTTTTGTATAGGGATACAGTGTTCATTTTATAGCCAAATAAAATATATACTTAAAACAAACAAAAATAACAAATGACGTTTGCGGCTTTCAGTCGTGAGGATTGATGTTCGATTTCCGCAACATCTCATAAATAATATATTAACATTATATTTTTCCAAACATACCTACCTTTATTATATATGGTAATTTAATCTTGGAGTCGAAATGTATCATGTAAGCAGGGCCGGCCATATGCGGGCGCAATTGATGCAGTCCGCTCTTCCCTCATATTATGTGCTTGTGTATATCTTATCCATAATAATATTTTAATACGAAACAGGCAGTATTTGGCCTAGTATGGTGATGCAGTATTGTGATTGAATGTGTTAATCCTCTGTTATTTTAAACTGGACTATCAAAAAATCAATCAATTTTAATTAAACAGTATCTATTCAATACACACTCATTGAAAATTATGGGCCTTACTGAAAAACGCGTTTTAAATCTTACACAATGATAAATATTTGTTTTTGGGAGGCGGATATGAAGACAACCAACACCTCTGCCATAGGTCACCTCAAATGATTCTCTTCGTTTGGTGATTAAGCAGTTGTGCCCGGGTTCGTGGGATGAGGTTTACCTGGTTCTTGGCGACGGATGCGTCTGGCCACCAACGTGGTCGGTTGATTTGACCTCTCCAGCAGGACTCTCTCGGTACAACGCCTTGCACCGCAATGGGAGGGATTGATTCAAACGCCCGTCACTCCTGGACACACAGAACTTCCTCTCCTTCCTTTCCTAATTTGACGGCCGGCATAGTCCAGTGGTAACGCATTGGACTGCCATTCCGAAGGTCGCGGGTTCGAACCCGGCGTGCGCAAATAAATTTTATTTGATTAATTTGTGTTAATTCACAATTAATTAATTAAAATAATATATAGTATATTTGCGGCACGTTCCAGAGTGGAAGATACTACCAGTATCGCCCTGGTGTAGGACCACCATTCAGAATTGAAACGTTGCTCCAAATGGCTTTAGCCGTGTTTAGTGACTAGATCTGAATAGCCAGGTACTTCCCCACCTTCCTCTTTCCCTTCCCCACTTACCTTCAGCCTCACAACATCCCCCGATTGGGGATGCCATAGTCTCACTGGCTCCAGACGGGAGCAGTTGGGACTCTTGTGAGGTATTCACTATAAAAAAAAAAAAAAAAAAAAAAAAAAAGACCCTCCACACGGCATCTCCAAAGATGACAGAGGCCCTGAGGGGGAAAAACAATCATTTACGAGGCATCAATGGTTGTTTATCAGTTTATGTAAAATTTTAAACACGTTTATTAGTAAGGTCCCATGTACCTTAATGTTCCACTGCTCCAATAATTGTTGTAATTATTCGTTGATATTTCCGAACTTATAAGCTGTGTGATCTTTAATTCCTTCAACCTATCGCTAGCTGATGCCGTTGCAGCCCTGCTTGCTGATTGTCGTTGTTTAGTGTATCGGGAATTCACAGTTCTTATAAGTAAAGTCGTCCCAGAAAGTAGTCGTACGTGACGTCATCGTTCTATTATCTTCTGCCTTTTTAGTTTTCATACAAGGCGTGAGAAGAAAGATTTTTATCAATGACATACGTTCTATCTCTCTTTGGTACCATGGTCATTTTTTTATTGGTTATTTTTTTTAAATACCATACGGCAAAGCTTAAACTGGTTTATTTCAGCATGAGCGTGTAAATATATAAGTATTATAGCAAATGGTGACATAAGTAATTAATTTGTTTCGAAGGAAATTGACGCTTCACTCCAAAGGAAGCATACGTTTATTTATGTCAAATTTGTTTACAAATAACGGTTATGTTTATTGTGCCGTGGACTTTATTATCATAAAGTCTGGATCAATCAATTATTTTATCTATCTAGTGGATGATCCATCATTTAGCGCAAACCAATGCCGTCAAATAGTCGGTTCGCGCTAACCGGTTTATATCCCTAATCTGATTGACGAACCGGTTGTTAAATAAAAGTATATTTTAAAATGTAATTTTTTGTAAACTAGCTGAAGTGTACCCGGCGTTGCTCGGGGTTTGAATAGTTTGGAGTAAGGTTGTGAATTCTATAGTACCTGAAAACTTTAGGCATTTTTAACGTGAAAATTATTGTATTTTAATTGTACCTTTACTTGTATAACTGTTCATTATGTAAATATGTGTCAAGAAAAACAGGCCATGTCTTCCTCGGGCGTTCCCGACTTCTTCAACCATTACTTCCATGTAATATATTCTCCATACACCTCTTTCTTCGCTCATTACTTCCGCCTCATTATACCATAAATAATGATTTGATTCATGTCTTCCTCGGGCGTACTCAACTTATTCTACCATTCACTACTGTGTACCATATTACTACTGTTAAAACTACATTAAATAGACTTTAAATCGACTACGTATCTCAATCTAATCCAAGGATAATAAGTTAAGTATTTCACGGGCGTCCTGACAAACCATTCTCCTGGCAATTACAAGAACAAACCTTTTCTTTTCTGAATAGAGATTTTGCAAGGAAATTTCATATAATTACTATTTTGACTCGGCGTCTGGATAGAGATTTTGTAAAGAAATTTCACATAATTACCTTTTCGACTCGGCGTCTGGATAGAGATGTAAGAAAATTTCGCATAATTACCTTTTCGACTCGGAATCTGGATAGAGATTTTGTAAGGAAATTTCACATAATTTATATTTTCGACTCGGCGTCTGGATAGAGATTTTGTAAGAAAATTTCACATAATTACCTATACGACTCGGCGTCTGGATAGAGATTTTGTAAGAAAATTTCAGATAATTATCTTTTCAACTCGGCGTCTGGATAGAGATTTTGTAAGAAAATTTCACATAATTAACTATTCGACTCGGCGTCTGGATAGAGATTTTGTAAGGAAATTTCACATAATTATCTTTTCGACCCGGCGCGCGCCTAGATAGTGATTTTCTTGAAAAATAAAACATATTTTTTAAGAGCTTATAACTTAAGTTTTTAAGGGAAGTATGTTACATAGCAGCAAAGATTCGCAATGCGAAGTGGGTTCACGTTTTTTTTTAAATCAGATATATACATATACAGCATTTTTCCTCTTATTTTGTACGAAATTTCATCAAGAAGTATCAAAATTCTATTTTAATGTGTGAAAAAAGAGGATGGGGGTGGTTTTTTCAAAATTTCATGTAGACAATGACCTTCTTCTCATTTGGAAGGTCAAGTGTGCAAAATTTCATCAACCACTGTACCAATAAAACCGTACATTTGTATAAAAAGAAAGTCACACCGACCGGGACACTCTTCTTTACAATAGATAGAAATAGTATTTAGGAATAATAATACAAATAAAAAATATGCAATTCAAAATCAGTGAACACTCAATTAACTGTGAATTCTGGTTATAAAAGCAAATAATATTGTGGTTAGGTTAACGAGTGTTTTTGGAAAAAATACTTGTTAAAGTTAATGTCCTTGGTGAACTATCCGGTTAACAATTATGATTGTATAGTTATTATTTAAAGAATGATGGAATTATTTATATAAATATGTCTATATTTACTTCGCATCCTTCCCATGTAGGAAGTTAACCCGACGTAGGTAGGCACTAGGTACAGAGTCGTATTCAGGATCTGCGGACCCCGAGGTTGAACCTGTGATGCGGGCCCTACCGGGAGAGGGGGTCTGAGAGGGTATTCCTTAAGGCACTACGTCGGGTAATATTTTGAATCGAGTCGCCATCAATAACACTCCTTACGTAGAAGGCTTAAATTCCCGCTTAACACCATCCAGCTGTTTTAATTTAGTCGAGCAAAAAACATGGCCTAAAAGTGCCTTTTATTTTATTTTGTTTATGTTCAGGCATAAATATTTAAATGTTTTCCGATCATTTTATAAATAACTTAATTTGCCACATTATACAATAAAACCATAACCGAAAATGGGTTCGTAAGTAGGAGATTTTGAACTTTAAAGCAGTTTTCATAGGCCTTTTACATTATTTTTTCTGGGCTTATAAAAAGACTTATGTAAAAAATACTCGATTATTTCAAAGGCCAAAATGTACTATACTCGCGGTATTTATTTAAAGCATCTGAAACATTTCTAGGCGACCAAATTTTCAAACCAAAAACACATGATTTTGCATTACTACGTAGTGCATCGCCTTAACCCCGCAAAGCATTTTCGGTCTCTCGTATTTGGAAAATAATTTTTTTTTTGTTTTGCAATGACTATTTACTCATCTAAATACTACAATATATTGTGGCGATTTATTTTTGGGGTATTATTCCGTGTTGCACAAAGTATATTAGTATAGCTAATTTATTAAAAATCTTTTCAAATTATTAGTTATCCGATTAAAAACGAGAATGCAGGCCTTATTAACGAATGAATTAATAAGTTTCCAGATAAACTTTCAGTAAATGACGAATATATTATCACGATGTCGGAACACGTATTCGTGAAAATCCTGATTTTCCTAGATTTTTATTAAATTAACGATACTCATTTTATTCCTACCTTACAATCAATATATCATTGTAAAGCTGTACAATTTAAATTATAACATTGAAAATGCAATATTTCCTTTCTTTGGAAGGCATCACGTATTTCTTCCGGGAATTTGTAAATAAATAATGGATACGCTTTGTGGAAATAAACACTCGTGATAAGTAACTAGAACACGTCTTTGTAATCAAGTTCCACCTTATCAAAAGGATTAAATTGCGTGCGTGCATGCGTTCATTTCTGCGTAAATCACTACGTGTTATTATGAAAACATCCATTTTACATAAATAGAATAAATAAAATGTTTATTTACATTACCGATTGTAATCTTCCCTCCACCTACATTGTTAGTGTAAATACAGGGTGTGTGTAATATCCTGTATTCTCGTAGACTCAGAAATAATCATTTGTTTTTCCACTAATTATGGATACCTTTTACCAATGTCCAGAATGGCAAGACTTGTCAACTCAAGTCAGGACCTTGAATTTTTTCGGATTTTTGTAATTACGCAAGTAATGTCTTATATTGATGTGTCAAAAGTTGTGAACTCCATTAAAACCTTGTTCCTGTCTTGACTTAACATTATCTTTATTGTTTATGTGCCCTATTTATGTCAATTATCCTGTATTGTAACATTTCTCCTTGTATAAGGCTGGCCGCATACATACGTTTTCCATATTCGATTTCCGAATTCGTTTTCCGTATTCGGACATCCGAATGCACGGAATCAGTAGAAAATACATTAACTGCCGAACACGTTCGTTTTAGTTCCGAACGGAACAAATTCCTTACGCACGTTCCGAATGCGAGCCGGCGCGTTCGGAGAAACCGAATGGAAAAAACCTAATGACGTCATGTGGAACGCAGCTCTTGCATACATTTTGTTTGTGCCGACGCAAACGTTCGGAAATTTGCGTTCAGGAATTCAGTGTTGCCAACGGATCTTGACCTAATATCGCCGTTTCTCATACATAAGGTAGCGTAAAGTAGCCGAATTTGCTGTTAGGTGGGACATGTTTAAAATTGATGTTTTTACGTGAAAATAAAAATTTCGTGGGGGGTGGTGGCTAGAGAATTTCAAAAAAATAAAATTTGTCCCCAGAAAATAAAAAAAAATCATGGGGGGGGGTGGCTAGAGAATTTCAAGAAAATATAAAATTTGTCCCCAGAAAAATAAATTTCATGGGAGGGGGGGGGGGGTGGCTAGAGAATTTCGGGACATGTTTAAAATTGACGTTTTTGAAGTAGCTTAATTGGTGACCAGTCGCCTTTTAGATCTTTTCGGCGCCGATTCTCGCTCTGAGTAGCCTAAATGGCGATATATCGCCCTTGTTGGCAACACTGGTACTGACGTTTATACATTCCGAATGAAGAAAAACGAACGTTTGCGCTAGTCTCACGGAATTCCGAATACGGAAAACGAATTCGGAAATCGAATACGGAAAACGTATGTATGCGGCCAGCCTTAACTTCGTGTAATATGTAATGTGTTGTAATTGGACACGATCCGTTAGTAAATAAAATCAAAATTGTGGTTTCAACAATTCCCCTAATTTTTCTATAAATAAATTTCCTCACTTATTTGAATGAGAATTGGACGTTGTTACATTCCTTCACACCTTTTTAAAATTTACGTGCTTGACTCCTCAGATTGCACATTCTGTGGTCTAGAAGTGAGAACTTTAGATCACATATGTTTTTGGTTGTCCCCCTCTAACAAGTGTCCCATATTATATCAAGCCTTATTTAAATTTATGTCCCCTCCATCAACATCAAGTGCGAACTCGACTCCGATCTCATAATTTTGAAATTTGCCCATTTGATCAAAATTAATGTATAAATTCACATTCCCTGTCTCCATAATTTGAAATGTTCGCCTAGAACACCCTTGAAGGGTGAAAGCCAGAAACATTTAAAAAAAGTCTGTTTGTTGATTCCCGTTCAGTGCAAAAATGAACTTTTCACTAAAAGTACGGACGCCGATAGGTTTGGGTTACGAGGAGTTGTTCGATAAGTTTGACAGGCCGAGGATACTGTGGATAGATTGTATGGAAGAGGATCGAAGTGTACTGGAGGCGAATGGTGAGGGATCGCACCCAAAGGAGAGTGGAGAGCATTTGTGTAAGAGGTCAAATCCCACCCGCACTTGATGATGATTATTGGATAATTATTGGTAATATTGGTGACTCTTACAAAAACGACTATAAGTCGTCCTAAAGAACATTGATACATATACTAAGAAAGTTCCCCAAGAAGAAATTAAAAAAGCATTGCCAAATTGATGTCCGGAGCACAAAGGTACGAATAAGACTATTAAAATAACCGAAATACACTTAATGTTTTTTTAAACTTTGATGTATCACATACATCAGCAAAAATATTGATATATAAAGGGTAGAGTAGAAGAAGGATATTAACTCGATGCGAGGTAGTTAACGCTACCAAATATTCACAAAGAAACAATTCTTTTTGACACCTTTTAGTACTCCTAAGAAGAACTTCTCATGAAAAATCATGGATTTGTAACAATTATGAAAAACGTATAAAATTTACCAGGCAGATACGAGGCTTTTATTAACATGTTAGGGGCGGTTTTCTCAGGCACTATTGGACCAAATTAACTGAATCTTTAATAATAATGGTGTACTGAAAAAGATTCAACGAAAAAATATCAATATAATTAAATTAAATAGCAAACCTTGTTAAAACCACTAGTCAACAAAAGTTATCAAAACCTTTCGATACCAATCGTTTCTTCATCAGGATACAAAGCTAAAAACATTAAAAAAATGTAATTATTATGAAAAAGTATTTACCCGCCTGTAGCGAGTTTTGGGGTCAGATGGTATTGCCATTCTGACGGCCTCCGTCGTTGAGGGGTGAGGCACTCGACTAGCAATCGGAAGTTTGCGGGTTTAAATCCCGGCGTGCGCAAATAAATTGTATTTGATGAAATTGTGTTACTTCAAATTTATTCATTTAAAATAATTTATAGTATACATGTGGCATTTTCCAGAGTGGAAGATACTCTCGGTAACGCCCTGGTGTAAGACCACCATAATTGAAACGGTGCTTGAAATGGCTTTAGCCGTATTTGGTGACTAGATCTCAATAGCCAGGTACTCACCCACCTTCCCCTTATCAATCTCCTTCCACTGCCCACTTCTTTCAGCCTCTCAACATACCCCAATTGGGGATGCCATTGTCTCACTGGCTTTAGAAGGTTGGGAGCAGTTGGGAGTCTTGTGCGGTATTTACATAATAACGAATAAAAAACATTCTCTCAACGTCCATGGGATAAAATCATAAATAAATTTAGATTGGTGATTATTACAACAATAACAATCTTGAAGTCGTACTTTATAGCAGCCAGAAATGTTCTCCCCCAGAAATTTGGTTTAAAAACTACTCTAAAAACGTTGAAAAATAATGTGTCGTTCGCAGAAGCCAAAAAGTCCAAGGGGCACTAAATTATTCAAAAGTCTTCCCGATGACAGTACCTGTTGATAGTGAAGTATTTTCTTACAACGTTTCTCACACACTTAACCTGATAACTTAAACCAATCGCCGTTCTGTTCGATGAAAACATAGCTATCGTGATTTCTAATACCTATTCCTTATGATTATTAATATTGGTCAGTATAGTATTTTTTATTACTGTACGGTCAATCTCCATTCGAGAAGGTTGCGGTTTGAATTTAACACCGAATTTTTCAGAATGGCTTTACTGACTAATTTTAATCTCGGAGCCCTCTTCCTGCACTGTGTGATTACGTGACCACAATTCTGTTGGCATAATTCTGAAGTGTTCACATTTTGCATAAGAATTACAGTGGGAGTAAAAATGAATGGTGGTGTCCCTCAGGGATCAATTTAGGGACCAACGATTTATATTATATTTGTATCAATAAAGAACAAACCTTTTCACTTGTTAAACACTTTGTATATTATGCTGACGATGCGGTTCTTGTCATATCAAGATTTATATGTGTGCAACAAGACTTTACGTCCCTGCTAAAATGGTAACATGACGCAGATCAAATCATAAATACAAATAAATAAAATTAATTGATGCACATACGACCTCCACATTCTTTAGGCCTGAAATAATACATCTCCCAATTTAACATATTTTCAATCATGCATATGCGATAGTATTGAACTGTCAAACGAGTACGCTTATTTGGGAGTGACTGTTGGTTCCAACTTTAACTGGGACATACAAATAAACAAAAAATGGCACAGAATATGATGCTTAATAATTCAGATATGAATCTGAATATAAGAGAAAAGTGGAATTGAACACAATAGTAGGTTCACACAAATGCTTTTACCGAACTACTAATATGGTCAGCGAACCGTGGAGTATAACGTACCCAAAATATTGAACATGTCAACAAGTACCTAACATTAAAAATTGTGAATCACCAACTGGATTCTGATATATGTACTGAAAACGTGGATCCTTAGTAGAGATAATTTAAACTAGGCATTTATATCAATCTGTAGTTGTCATTCGAGATCGAAAAATATGACGTATAATATACACGGAGAAAACTTCCTGTTAAAAAATATTGCTAAATTATTCAAAATCTCTTCAAATTATTCGTATTCCTGTTAAGAACGGGATTGTAGGCCACTAACGAATTGATAGGTATCCTGTAAAGCTTTAAGTAAAATACCAATGTTTTGTCACGATGTCCGAATACGTGTTAAAATAACATATAATAAACCTAACCTAAAATATTTGAATTTCGTCATGATATATTATCTGGATGAACACGTGTTTCAATATTATTACAATTTTACCAACATTTTATCAGGAAGCGGCTTGCAGTCCCGGTTTTAACATGATGACTCATAATTAGTCTGTCTCGTCACAGGTTTATCCTAGTGAGACAGACATCGAAAAAAAAACCTGTAAAAAAACTTTATATTGATAATAAAAAAAAAAATAATAAAAAATTTAAAGAGATTTTCAATAAATCAACATTACTCATTTTTTTCTCCGTCTTTAGGTCCCAATGGTCGACAGGATAAAGACGTTGTCCCAGCTGAGACCGTTATATTTTATTTTCTATATCTTTTTCTGTTTCATGTTTCGCTTAGATTTTTAGAATTATCTTCTTCTTCGATGATAAACATATTAACGTAGTTAAAGTAAGTTTGTGAACATAATTATAAATATAAACAGCACTTCTGTAATTAACAAACCTTTATTACGCCCGATTGAGTATTTTACTAAACATAGAAAAAATTAAATCTAAACATGAACTGTGCACTTGAAAAAAAATTGTGGATCTATTAAAAATATTGAACAGATTGAACTTTAGTTTGGACACTGAGTGGTGACTGTAAACATCGATTGAACTATACTTATTACAAAGTGTAGCCTTTGAATTGGCAAATTCTCACAAATCTACATACAATAACAACAATAATTTTGTGGATTACATAAAATATTCCAACGCTACTTTTAAACCTTATATTGTATTTTTATTAATCTATATGATCACTGTATTTTAATTCTAGTTTGTTGTATTTTTTATGGAGACCGGATAACTCGTCAAAATGACAATTCAACACACCTTTAAAAAGTTATATAAAGTCATGAAAAGTGATGAAATAAAAACTAAGTTAAGTAGGTTATGGAGGTTAGGTTTATGTTTTAGTTTTTTAATGGCTTTATATCACTTTTTAAAGGTTTGTTGAATTGTCATTGTGTTGAGTTATCATCGAACCATTTTTTACCTATCGTAATTTTATTGTTGAATATTTTAAGAATTGTAATTTTATTTTTGTTTGTTGTATTTTTTACCTATTGTAATTTTATTTTTATTATTTCAGCTTATGTTTCAAAATTATCTGTCACCTTAATGTTGTATTGCCTACATGTAAAAGCCCTCTGGGCGTAAAATATAAAAATGATTGTCAGCAGACTTCGGACAGACATTATATTTTCTTTGCGATCGATTATTAGATTAAGATTTATTTTAAAAGTTTAAGTTGGTTCCCCGGGAACCATTCATTGGATAACTAACAGCTCTGCCATAGGTTACCCTGAGTGGTTCGCTACGTTTGGTGACTTAGCAGGGATAACCGGGTTCATGGGGTGAGGATTGTCTGAATCTTTTAACTCTCCAGCAGAACTCTCTCGACCCATCGCTTTGCATGGCAGTGAGAATGATGAATTCACACGCCCGTCACTCCTGGACACACTGACCTCACACCTTTTTCCTTCCCAGATTTTCCTCTCCTTCCTTTCCTTAAAAAAAAACCTATACACAGCAACCCCAAAGATGATATAGGCCCCGAGGGAAATTATTTTATTCATGGCGTCCTGTGTGGAACTAATGTAGATAAAAGTTCTGATTCAATAGTATTCAATTAAATGGTTAATTTAAATTAAGTTTTCCGGAAACCCGTCGAATGACATAATATGTATGTTGAAGTTCAATTATTAATTTATTGTGAAGCATCAAATACTCATCGAAGTAATTACTCATTTCGTTAAAAAAGGTATTATGTAACAACCTGCAAATGTACACATACCGTAACCAATAGTGATCCTGCGCCATGATTCAATATGGCCTGGGTTTTCCCGCACTCGTGCCTCAAGAAATAAAAATAACAAACTAACAAACCTTGTTTCGTGCTGACTAAGTCCGGTTACACATTGGCGACTAAGCAGCACAATTTAGCAGCACTGCCGAGTCGACAACGACCCGATCGAATCGCCCCAATTAATAAATGGCAAAGTGCGACTTCGATTTGCAGTCGCGAGATTGGTGAAATAAATTCGTCAGTAGCATTAATGGGGTGACAGATTACGCTATAAGCTCATGGCATTTTTATATAACTCCATATTGCTCGCCATACTACTATCGCAAACAGATCTGTCACACCAGAACTGTGTTATAAGTGTGGTCGTGGCGACGATGATGCGATTTACTAGCCAGGCGATATTTGAACACATACGACAGGAGAGAGGGTCAGAACAATTTACGAAGCGCCGCAATTACGCGGCTGTCAGATGTCAAGGTGACAGATCCCATACAAATAAATGATATTCCGCGGCAGTTCCCCAACTGATCTGACCCTCTCTCCTGAGGAATATTATAGCGTAATGTGACTCCTCAGCATGTAATACACGTAGGGCACGCCCAAATTATGAGTTATGCGAACAGCGTAATGTGTCTTTATGGATACAGCCGCTTCAAACGCATTGAAATCGCATTCGCATGTACTGCACCCACCTAAAACATAGCGGTTTGACGGGCAGTTGCTCGCAGATCGCGCGGCCAAGTCGCTAATGTGCGTTTGTAGTCCTGCAATTTACATGCGAAATGACGTACACGGCTGAATTTTTTGATGTGAAACATCTTTTGGCACGAGCGTAGCAAGCGTGACAAGACGGTACGAAGCTCTTGCACGGGACGACGCTCTTTCACGGAACGAGACTTTATTCGGTCAGCCTCGTGACTCGTCGGCTGTTTCTACCCGGCCGCCAAAACGATTTGCGGTATATTTGCTTCTATTATCACTAAAATTAGCGATGTATCTATTCTAAATGTTGATGAATTTTGAGTATGTAATATATTTCTTTGTATGTATATCTATTATCTATATTTCTTTGTATGTATAATGCTTTTATTATCAAAAACATTTGTGAACTTTCATTTTCACTTCCTTTAATAAAAATCAATTTTTATGTTTCACATTTGCTAGGCGTCTCGTGACGGCTTTTTTTCTTTAATCATGCAGGTAATTTTTTTTATAAAAGTTATTTTAGATGGTTTTAGACTGCCAACCTATGCACTTGCCCATATACAATATTTGTAATTTTATGTGAGTAGGTACGTAATCATAAATATATAAAAGTAAAAGTGATCTAAATCAGTCATCTAAAAATAAGACAGATACCATTATAACTTTTACGTTGTGACAAAATAATAAAAAATCCGAACCATAAAAAACATTTTTTTTGCTATAATACATATATTTTTATAAGTCTTATAAAATTTAAAACAAAAATTGGTTTGGCTGAGGATTGAACCTTCCTAACCAGGAACTGGAGTCGACACCTCTACCAACCGAACCTAATCCTAATTGGATAGGACCGATATTTATTGCGTGTTGTAACTGCTGTAATGTCATCAAATTTCAGAGAAATGCACTGTGTAAACATAATTGACAGTAACACCAAATACATTGTCATCGATAACTAGCCTATCTGCCGAGTTTCAGTTTGATTGGCTGTCGGGAAGTGATTTAATTTCCACTTCCGAGATTTGCATTCATTCACGAAAATAAAATTCAAATAGATGTATTTTAAATAAAAGTTAAACCAAGAATATTAAAACAATATAAAATAAATAATAAGAGAAATTATTACGCTTCCAAATCAAGTTTCTAAAGTCGCCAGTGTGTAAACGGACTAACAGTTGTTGTGTGTTGAAGCGCACGCCTCGTCGTAATAACATCATTCAGTGCTTTATCAATTGGTAAAACCCACTAGTTGAGAATTAATAACCTGCACCTCTTATAGAGAATACAACTACCAATTGATAATTATAATGATTGTATTAAAGTATGCGACTACAAGGCGTGGGTCATTATTGTCTCACAGCATGACACATTTTCGAAATGAAAAGTTTTTATTGAAAGAAAAACGTTGGTAGCTGTTGTCACAATAAACAAATAATCGAACACTAAAAAAGTCAGTATTTTTACTTAGCGAAAAACATGTTAAATATTACTAGAAAAAATAAACGAAAATGTCGTCTTTTATATTTTATAATTTGAAACACAAATAAATAAATTAGCACATATCCGTACTAGATACTTGCTTTACCATTTGGATAAATAATTATATTTTGTTTTCTAGTAAAAATATAAGTTTTAAATGAGATTTAGTCTGAGAATTTGGCATTCTCAGACTATAAAAATATTACCATTTGTTATTTCGGCTACTGGCATTATACCTAGCTCTCTCATTCAAAATTTAGGCGTATTATTAGATCTGTCAAAGAATTTATATATAAAAATGCAAAAATCAGTCATTTTAAATACATGTAGGATTACGAAAGATTTTTAAATATTTATATTGAGGGATCAGTAGGATTTATAGATCCAATTAGAAGTTCTACCGAGCCGAACCCTCTGATATGAAAATATCTGGAGTCGGTGAATTATTTGCCCATTTAATTTCTGGTGAGTTGACGTGTTGTTCTTGTATTGTTTTGTATTTATTATGCTTATATAATGCTAACTAACTAACTAACCATCACGCCGTTTCCCTGCAGGGGTAGGCAAAGAGGACGGACCGCCAAACAACTCGGTCTTGGCAAAAACTTCTTGCCTCATTCACATTCATACATCGTCTCATATATACTCTTCTATTATTCTGACTCTTTATATGGCCCGACTCGACTATCTGATTCACTTGATCGTGCTATGTCTTCCTCGGGTTTAATGCTAACTTATATAATGCACTTGCATAATGTAGATTGACTATATGATCATTTGTGGAAAAGTGTCTGGAAGGTTTTAGTTTTTCCTGTGGGGAAGATTTAACCCGGACATAAAGTCGGAAATATAAAAAATGAAAAAATTCCTCTTGGCAACCTCAGCATTCCACATTCCCTCCAAGAAGAAGATGAGAAAAAACGATTCTAATTGCTTCCCAACCTTCCTTTCTTCTTCCTTCCTTCATTCACCTTTCTCTACACCATTCCTTCGCTACGTTAGCTTCGGGTAACACTCAATTTTTTCAATAAACACGAAAAAATTTACATTCGAAAATATGATCTTAAAACGTCCACCATCTTGAAACGAAAACGGAACGTATAAACAAACATATGAAATGCAAAACGGTCGAGTTGAAACAGGCAAAATGTGCCCGCGCAAGTTTAGCTCGTAGCTGGACATATTTTTTAGAAGACTAATGCAAGTGGTGAAAATGGGCAAACACCACTTAAGTTGAGTAAACCTAACCCTTAGCTCATGACTACGTGGATAATCATCGCGCAGTTAAGTGTGCAAAATTGAGTGACAGCAATTATTTAAAATCTCTATAACCAACGCTCTAACCAGTTTTGTATTAGGTACTTCATAGACTTTATCATGGATTTGGTCAGGGAACCATTGTGTGATGAGTGAGCAATAGGAAATTCATCAACATCATCACTCTCAGTCATTTCCATACCAATAGCTGACCTTGTATCCGGCGTTACTCGACTTTTCTCTACTTTCTATAAATATGATATACATGTTTTATATATATAAACCTTCCGGAAGAAATTATCTAAATGATAGTGAAAATCATATCGAAATCTGTTGAATAGTTTAGAAGAACTAAGGGAGCAAACAGACAGACGCGGATAGCAATTTTATTTTATACTTTTAGAGATTATAGATTATAAAAGAGAAGAGAAGATGACATGAAAATAAGCATAGCCTCTTTAATTCGTCACCATTCTCATCAACAATAATTTTGAACAACCTTTCCTTTTTAAATCATGTTTGCTGGAATTTTTTTTTTACATGATACCGCATTATTTATTTTATTTTAGTAATTTGTACATTTAAGTTTACAAATTACTAATTAATTTGTTACATATAAATATACTATATTTTTTCTTGCTTGATGTGGCTCCTACACAACATCTTGAACTTTCCAATTGGGGCAGACTTTAGGTTTTCCGGCAGCGCATTATAGTATTTCATCCCTTCCTCCCATTAGAGTTCTTGCTCCCAACCGTCTGGAGACAGTGTGACTAAAGCATCCCCGATTGGGGTATGTTGTGACGCTGAAGGTAGTGACGATGGGAATTAGATGGGGAGGAGGAAGGTGGGAGTGCAGATATGGTCACCAAACACGGCTAAAAGCCATTTCAAGCAAAGTTTCAATTCTGAATGGTGGTATTACGCCAAGGCGATAGTGAGCGTATCTTCCACTTTGAAACGTGCCGCAAGTAAATTATATATTATGTTTAATGAATGAACTGTAAAATAACACAAATTAATCAAGTTAAATTTACTTGCGCACGCCGCGATTTGAACCCGCGACCTTAAGCTTCCTTGTCGAGAGCTTTACTCCTCAATCACGGAGGCCGTAGTAATTTTATTTATTTTTATTTTTTTATTATATAAGTACATTTTTGTTTATTTGTTACAATATATGATCAATATTTCAAGACCCCTCTTCCATAGAAGCATTAGCTTGTGGCTGGAAGAAGAGTTTACATTGTTTTATTACAGTATGTAAGTATGGATAATTATTGATCAAAACTTAAATTGGAACTCTTAAATAGAAAATGTGAGCAACAAATTAAAAAAACTAACCTATTTCTTCAAAACAATAAGAAACATTTAAGATAAAGAACAACTAATTCAAATTTACTACGCACTAGCCCAATCTCAACTACAATATGGTCTTATCGGATGGGGAAGCTCATGCGATTCCACTATAAAACCAGTCCTCATAACACAAAAGGCAATTCTAAAAATTATACTTAGGATCCCCATCAGAACTCCTACCGACTATGTTTTTAAAACCCTGAATGTAATGACACCAAATCAATTATACGCAAAAGATATACTAATTTACGCATTCAAAAACCAGGACAACTTTACACAGCCAAACTCAGACAGACTCACAAGATCCACATTACAACATATGTTACACCAACCTACAACTAAAGAACTTTTGGACAAAGAAATATGCAGTATTTTTCTATAAAATTATTTAATGTCCTCCCTTTTGAAATAAAAAACATTAAAAAAATAACTGACTTCAAAAGAAACGTTAAGAAATGGATTATGGATAAGGGAAGGATGAATATAGATATAATTTTGCAACCCAACAAAGACTAAAGCTGGTATTATGTTTTATTTTTCTCTAAATATTGTTTTTTAATTTTCTATATAGTATTTTAACATATGTACTTATACTATTTCAAACACACAACCATGTACAATGTGTCCTTAGAACGGGGTACCCCAGTAAGGACACATTATCTTATATAAAAAAATTGTTAAATAAAAAATAAAAAAAATAAAATAAAAATTAAAAAATTAAAAATAATGATTTTAAACTTATTTGAAGAATGGAATGTTACTTAAGGAAACTAATTGAGATGAGTTATTCTTAAGATTAATTCAATTGGAAACATTTTTATTTTTTGTAAGTTTGTTTTTAAAATATTTTTTCACAGTGTTTATTATTTGGATGTTATCATTAATGTTTCTAATTTCTTCAGGTAGTCGATTGAAAAAAATTCTCGCCCGGTAAGTATAATAATTTTGTGCAAAGGAAGTGTTTAATTTTGGGCATGGAAAAATATATTTAAGTCGAGTACGGTTTTCAGTTAGAAATTGGTACTAATAGTAATACCCTAGCTAAATTTATATCCTCGGACCAGTGGATCTTTGGTTTGCCGGACTATCTGCGACCTGTTCTTCTCTTTACCTGTTAACCTCGAATACAGAAATATGTTGCCACTATACAGATAAAACCAATGTCTACTAATATACAGGTGTTAAGGCGATGAACTACGTCGTGTTATATTTTAAATTGAGCCGCTATCAATAACAACCCTTACGTAAATGGCGATAAGGTTTAAATTCCCTCCGCCTGTTTGATTTATGCAAGAAAAAAACATGGCCAAAAAGTGCCTTTTATTTTATTTTGTGGATGTTCAGGCATAAATATTTAAAAATTTTTCGATCAATTTATAAATAACTTAATTTTCCACATTATACAATAAAATCATAACCGAAAATGGGTTCATAAGTAGGAGATTTTGAACTTTAAAGCAGTTTTCATAGGCCTTTACATTATTTTTTTCTGGGCTTATAAAAAGACCTATCTAAAAAATACTCGATTATTTCAAAAGCCAAGATGTATTCTACTCGCAGTATTTAATTTATGCATCTGAAACATTTCTAGACGACCAAATTTTCAAACCAAAAACACATGATTTTGCATTACTACGTATGGCATCGCCTTTGACTTACTTTACCTGTGATTCCTGACGTTATTGTGGAGAAAAAAGAATGCAATTTGGTTCTCCGGTGACATTTAAGATTTTTTTTAAATTCTTCCACAAGTCGTCGTCGTCCTAAAATTCCAAAATTTTGAGTTTTATAAAAGCCAAAAGGAACCGATTTAAAATATATATATATATATATTTCTATCTTAAAAATATAAAGTACCTTGTAAAAAATAATATCGGGTGCGATAAAGTCACCGGGACAAAAAACCGTACAGGAATATCGTCGTACCTTTACGAAATTAGGTTCAAAAGGGTTTATTTTTGACTTTGGAAAACGTTATGTTTGATATTTATAAAGACGTAGAGTAAGGATGCCATTTACCGGGTACTTTTTTTTGATCAGCCATAAAACGAAGAAATGATTGAATTTTCTGAAAATGAGTCTGTATGTGTATAACTGTATTAATCTTTTATCGTGTATGTACAATAAAAATAATTTAGCGGCCGTACTTAAAAACACAAAAGGAAAAATATGTGAATGGAGAAATTTTGTCTTTGAAAAAAAGATGTCCTTATATCGGGTACCATACCTGCCTTTTATCGGGTACCCGGTGATAGGATGCCTACCATTTATCGGGTACCCGGTAATACGCATAAAAAGTATTTCTACAGGTGCTTTGAAAAAAATATTATTTTTTTTAATAAAACATAGTTAATTAAGTTATAAAAAGGCTGTTTATTTTCGTACTGTTAAGTTCAACCGTTAAGGCAAATATCACATATGAAATGGAAATTCCCGTTACCGGAACATTCTACGTGAGCCCATTTTTTACATGCAATGCATTTTATCCATTTTTCTCCTCTGAAATTAGATGAATATGCTTTGTTACAGTAAACGCACGCTGCATCTTCTTCATTGGTATCTGGATCATCGTCGGTTTCCATGAAAATAACAGAGTCATCGTTACTCTCACCACTGTTGGAATCTGATGTGTCAACTTTTTTTTGCTTCCGTTTCATCTTCGTTGTATTTTCAGTTTTCGTCTGTTTTTACATAATGCGTTGTTTACCTTTAACCAAATTTAATTTACTGACGCCTTTCTTATCTTGTTTAGCTAAAGACTCACTTAAATTGTTTTTGTATGGGGATCCTGAAATGAAACAAGCAGATCCGGTTCTTTTACTTGTGTTAGGTTTAACAGTGGGTAGTTTTTGAATGTCAATACATCTAACAGGATCATTGCTTGAAGATGCAGCAGGGGTATCTACAGTACCAACAGTTGCCAACGCCTGAGTGAGATGTGTGCGAGAATCAAGTAACTCAGCTTCTAGCGTAATATTTTTCTTTCGATTCTTCCGGTTCTGGAACATCGTGAGCAGCAAAATCGTGGTCTCTGAATATGAAACGATTGCAAGGAAATATGCCACTTTTGCGGAAACCATTGATGGCCACTTCAACAGTTGCACTACGTTGGTATTCTTGCCCCATAAGACTTGCGACTTGTAATGGAGTCACCATTCTTCCGACATTATTCCTCAACCACGTAGTTACAGCTTTTGAATAATATGTTTTAAATGGCCCCATAAAAGCTAGGTCTAGCGGTTGCATCTTATGAGTTGAATGTGGGGGTAAACAAATTATTATAACGCCATTGTCGCGGGCCATGTTGATTACGTCAATATTTCGTGTATGCGAGTAATGACCATCAAGAATAAGAATAATTTGATCCCCTTTAGAAGGCCTGGTGTATTTAACGAAGTGGCGAAACCAATCAGTAAAAATATTTTGCTGAACCCAGCCTGAAGGATGGCACGCCGATATAGCTCCTGGAGGAGCTCCATCCATAAGTTCTGCTTTCATGTTTTTACGGGGAAATATGAGCATCGGAGGTACGTAGTTGCCAGATGCACTCATACATGTTATAACAGTTATGAGGGCTCCTCTTTCTGCAGATGTTATAGCTTCGACTTGCTTCTTTCCTTTCAGCGATAATATTTTTGGCAATTTACTTTGCACAACGCTGATACCGGTTTCATCTACGTTGTAAATTCTAGTTGGGGAATTATCAACACTGTCTAGTTTTGCCTCCAAAATATCAAAAAATTTGAAACATTGTCTGGGTTGAAACCTTTAATACGTGCCAAAGACGTGCCTTGGGGCTTCCTCTTGGCAAGATGGGGGTGTCTCTGTAAAAAATTAAGCCATTTTGCACCAGCAGAACTTTTTTCGACGTTAAACGGATGTGGTATTTTGTTTAAATCGGCAAGTTGAAAAGCTAAACTTTTGACATCAGCGAGAGAGAGTCCGTAGAACCGTTCATCCATTTGAATACAGTACTGCACAAGCTGTTTTTCAAGTCCTGCTGACAGTGTAGGCTTTCTTCCAGACTTCTGGGAAATCAGTTTGTCGATGCAACTTATTTGCTTCTTATTTCTCACGTAATCTTCCAAAGTAGTCTGTGGGACATGGAACTCCCGGGCTGCTTTCATATATCCCATCGTTTCGTTTTGAACAGCTTCTATAGCTCTTTTCATATCTGAAGGATCCCATTTTTTGCGGGTTGAAGTTGCCATCTAAAACAAATATTAGCTGAATAAATTAAGCCTTTTATCGGGTACCCGAAGTTGGCCATTACCGGGTACCCGGTATTGCGGATATCACAAATCTGAACAACGAAATGATGACAGAAACGTAACAGAGCGATGAAATGTCCAAAAAATGCATGTCGTGTGAACTTAACTACATAGGTTAAAAGAAAAATAATAATAACTCTAAAAAACACTTACCCTTGTTATCAAAATATGCCGTGTTAAAACTACCTTGATAAACTATTAATCAGATTTTTTGCAAAAATGCCTGCCACTTAATGAACGTACGAGTGACGGTTGTCGATCTTCTCCTTATGATGGCGGATGGTAAGATCTTTGTTTTACCGGTCGATTAGTTTGCGCAGTTGGCACCAGTTTCGACATAAAGGGGTACCCGGAATTGGGCAACTACCCGGTAAATGGCGTCTTTACTCTATCTCTTTTTGATTTTGTTATTCGAAATTCGGAAATTTTTCATAGTGGTAAATTTTTATTTTCCGAAAAAAATCTTCAAGAAAATGGGGAAATAGACCGGGAAATACTTTTAAAAACATTTATCTTTTGATATTACTTGAAGTCTGGAATTTCAGGATTTTTATTGTTTCTAAAAAAAATTAGAAAATCGGAAATCTAAGCCTAGAAAGATAGTCTACAAATGAGGCGGCAAATTTATATAAGAACATTTATTTTTTTGGTAGTGAAGTTTGTAAATTTTCTGTCAATTTTTATTTTGAAACATTTATTTATTTTAAAAGTCTTGTAAATTTTCTTTTTGGCATTTTCTCATCGGGATGCTGTTTGAAAACTTCAACGATTCGTTTTTAAAATAACGGAGGGCGCCACTTCCACCTACAACAATCAAAACTGTACAGCCATTCAGATAATAATGCTATCAAATTACAACAAACTGTCAAAGCTAGTGACGTGTGAGTGGATTATTTATGTGTGACGTGGGTTCCGATGACCTCGTGCATCAAGGCCGACCATAGTGCAGGACATGGCGAACGATGGATTTTGAAGTGTCACGGATCTCAAGTCAGTGCCATCGAGCAACGACGAGCAAATGGTGGCGATTGTTGTTCGTACTAGTTGTTACTGTTGATTTTCTATGTTTTTTTTTATAAATTAAATGAACAGTGTGATTAGACTTTTTTAAAGAGTGAAGATTACTTAGCGACAGCACTGACTTCGTAATTTAGCAGTCACGCGCCCAGGCCTTTACTCTAGTCGGCCTTGTCCTGCGTTCAAAACAGAACAGACATGTCGACATTTATGGTTTATTTCGTAATCATTTTAATCATTAATTCATTCGACGTATAATAATAATAGCTACATGAACAGGAAAAGTATACCCATATTACAATTAAATATACATCAATGCATATTACCCATATTCAAAATCGGTATTAATATTTTTCCTTTTAATATTTTAATTATAAGACCATTTAAAATCAATGGGGAAAAATATTAAATTTTTTTGTAATGTTTTGTCTGTCCAACTTGGAGAAATTCCCGTTTTAGGAGAGGCAAAATTTAAATAAATTGACATACATATTTTGTGCAACAAAAGTTTTAAAAAAATAAGAAAGGAAAAGAAAAAAAAAGAGGGAAAAAAAGAACAAAAAAATTAAAACATAAAAATTTGAAGTTTGATATTTCTTATTTGGAAGATTTTTGTACTTATTTCAAACAAGTTTGGCAAGAGATGCCAGCAGGTTTTCTGAAAATAAACTCGACTTTGCATTTAAATGTTCATACGCAGATAACCTGCCTGAAGGACACTTTTTTATTTGGCTCGTCCTGACCTTTGACCTGGAAACTTTATATTATCGACGCGTCCGGTGGAAAGACCAGGTATTGCAATTATATTTTCCTTTCATGGTAATCGCCAGCCACACTCTCGGCATCTGGGAGAATCGTATCACTGAGACATTCGACAAATCATTCCAGATGCGAGGAACCACGAGTCATGCACGAGTCCTACACACTCGTACTGGGGGTCTGGCACAGTGAAATCGATAATTTTACAATATAGGATCGATAGGGGTAACTACCGACGATTTTGTACTGATTTCCCGAGCACGGTCGCGATGATTAATCGATGATGAATTCAGATGAATCGATATACACTGGCTCACCTCTCTGTGAATTGCTTTAATTGACATTCCTAAACGTCAGACGGCTATGCATAAATAAACCACTCGACTACGGAAAATTTAAAAAAATACTAATAAATTAACAATACCGAATTGAAATAAACTTTAATATATTATATTGGTAGCCGTGGGGGCTCGTGACTTTTGGGAGTAATAGAGTGATAATATTAAAATAAAATTCTATTTTTTCATGAATTTTTACTGGAATCGGTGCAGTGCACTGCTAAACTGAAATTTCACGAAAATCTTCATACAAAATAACGAATTTTCTAAAAAAAAAATTTTAAAATGTTTCAGGTTATGTACACCAATAATGTCATTTTATTAAATATTAGCATTCTAGTACACCCAAAAGTCACATTGGCAGTCCTCTTGTACTTTATTTAAAAATGGAGGACCAAAGAAAAGAAGCAGCAAGCACAAAGCGTTTTTTTCTGACAAATAATGGTCGGGATTTTAGTTTTGTCATTTCTTTAGAAAGAAAACCCGAAGAATTTTTTTTTTACGACAAGATCTTTTTACGTAGGTATCAATCAATATTAAAAAACAAACAAAGGAAGGTCGAAATATACATAAAATTATCTTATCTGCTGGCCGAACAAACTGACCCAAGTTGACCTTTCTTCTTCGGTGAAAAATAACATGATTAAAAATAAATTGAATTCTATGTAGGTACTCTATTCTTATCATTTCTGACATTCCTAGAATTTAACCGGAGAAAACCGAAGTGATGTTTCGAAATACACCCGACTTTCATTCATATGAATTGACATTAGTAGTTAGGTACTTAATTATAATATTAAAATCGTTCAGATATGCAAAATGAAGTTGACTGATGTCTGAAATTTTTTTTAAAAAGTCTATCTTTTTTCTCGTTTATATTTGTGAATATATTGAATTTAATATACAAATATAAATTTAAGGTCTATTTAAGAGGAAGCTACAAGCCAAAAATGTGTATAATCTTGGTATACCTTATATTGTAGGTAACAGGCACTAAAATCGCTTGACAAACGGAGTCTAGAAACGTTTGAGTTCAAGCACAAAACTGGTTTTTATTTATTTTGTAAATAATTTTATAAGAAAGTAAAAAAAAATAATCAATTGAAACTGTTACAGATAATCTTTGCTATAATACTGTATTTTTTTAAAGTTTTAATTTATGCATTCATACAATTCTATTGAAAAAATATTTTTTTTAGTAGTTTACATTTATATTTATTATTGAGTAATTTTTTTTTTTTATTTGTATTCTACTCAAGCGAAACGATAGGAAAACCTTTAATTTATTTAAAGCATATTTTATAGATTTAGCATTAACCTTCGCCTTAACAGGAGTAAAAAGATAAGAAAATAAAATTGTAAACTTATTGAACTCTTTTTATCCCTTGTTGACTCGCACTTAAAACTGGGTAAATTTTAAAAATTTGCATAAAGGTTATATGGTTAAAAAAAAATTGTTGATTTCACATTTTTAATGACTTTTCAACTACAAGGAAAAAAAAATTATTTTAATATTAACATTATTTTTACGGGTCTATAAATGGACTACTGATTAAAAACTTGGCGCCTCCTTGTCGACATCAAAAAGAAATAAGAAGTTTTTTAAATTTTTTTAATCATTTTTGGTGTCCACGAGAAGGTGCCATAGTTTTCATCGGTAGTCCATTTATACCCGTAAAAAATAATGTTGGCATTAAAAGAAAAAAAAAAACATCTAATGGTTGAAAAGTTAATAAAAAATGTGAAATCAACATTTTTTTTTTTTTTTCACTATATAACCTTTATAATAATTATTCAAATTTACTCGGTTTTGATGTGTGAACCCTTAATATTATATTTTATTTGATAATATTAAATTTTCACAAGGGAAAACCTCATCTAAAAATATAGGATAAAGATGATTTTATTTTATTGTTCTTAAAAGTACAATCCCATTAAACCGCAATTAAGCAGTTTGTCAACAGGGTGTTCATGTTCAATTACAATATAACATATATACATAATATCATTACTAATTACAATACAACATATTCATAATGTATTTATCACTAATCAATAGTATTACTAATACAGAAAATCTCTGCTTAGTAGCCATGTTTTCAGCATATATCTAAATCTCTTAGGTAATTCGCCATTTTTTTTATATTGCTTGGTAACATGTTGAATATTTTGGGCACGTTGTATTCCAGGGTTCGCTGTCCGTATTTATTGTTATATTTTGGTACTAGCATGATGAATCATGGAATAGATTATGCATAGTTTTTTTCCTTCTTTACATACTTATTGCCTTTTTCTATGTTCTCATTGCTCCTTCTCGGTTCTAGTAGATTCGTATTGATCTCTCTCCTCATCCTCCGCCCAGCTACAACTCGCCATCTTCTCAAAATCTCAAGGAAAGAATAAAGAAAGGAAACCAACTACTGATATTTAATGTTTATTGCATAAACACATAATGATGACATAATAAATTGTGACAATTTACTATTAACTGCTATATTATAATGTAAAGTAAGCTGGTTAGGAATGCCCTAAACGCCCGCACATCTTGTTCTCTATATGCTAGTGATACAATTATTATTCAAACATAAATACTAACTTGTGGCTGAAGTTATCCAATGAATTTTCACGCAAATGCATTTAGAATATATTGTTTTTCTAATAACATACATTTTACTATACATTAACTGAATTATTTACAAGCTGAAGAAAACTAAACACATTTCTCTACAATGTCAATTTATTTTCGTTTTTCAATCAATACCTTTAAAAATGGTCCGAGTCCTATTTCAGAACCAACCAATAAGGTTTCCACATATAAGAATGTTTTTTTACTGGTGCTTTAAGAAAGAAACCTTATCCCTATGCAACTAGCTTCATACGAGCGTGAGTTTGTCTTTGAAAAAAAAACATGAAAGAAAATAAATCTGTTTTTGGGAATGGAACCGGTGTCGATAGAAACCGAGGGACAACATGAGGGAGCTGCTAATGTAATGATCATAACGAGCTTTAAAAATGTAGCCCATGACATTTCGGACATTTTTTGCCGGTTGCAAAGAGTTACAAGAGAATTTCACTGAATTTTTTTAAATTTAAACGGTGTTGTTGGAAAAATCAGAGTGTTTTTTCTATACTGTACAACCTTAATCCATGTAATGGAAATATCAATCTTATTTTGACTTTTCAAAATTTTGCATAATAATATATTAAGCCTTAGGAAACGACGAAAAATATTGAAGGACAACTTCAGTCAGAAGTTTCTAATTCAACGTAATAAATACACAATACAAAGTGATTTTGTGTGTCTCAAGCATTACATAACCTAGTTTATATACTTCCTTGAAACAGGCAACATGTAACCAATGGAATGCGGTAAAAAAAAAAGCACGAAGCGCGAAAACAGCGCTATCGGTGGCCAAATGGCAATATATATAAAATATATTCTTATTTTCAAGATATTTCGATAACCTTAACTTAATGATTGACTCAGTCGCTCTCACCAATCAAAACTGAGCAAATACTAAGCTAAGTGAAACTTTACCTACAGCGGAAGACTTGGCGAAGGATTACTCAATTCTTTTTCACCAAAACTTGTTGATTGAGCGCTCATTCAAAGCCAATGTCAAAGCAAAACTCGTATCAGGAATAAAATATTGGATATTGTACTTATTGTGAAAAAGTGATTTATTTTACATGGAATGCATAAACTATCGAAACATTTTTATCTGCATAAAGACAGCTGACAGTTTAAAACTCAGGAGATGTAATGAGGCAAAAATTACACTAGGCTACGTTGGTGACAGAGATTGTGCACTTGAGCCATGCTTAGCAATTGTTAGCTTAATTGGTGACAGCAGGTATCAAAAAGTTAATCTTTTAAAAAAATTAATGGGCTTTTCAGTAGTCCAAGTGTCAATATCATAACAATACACTTTACTGGAGGTATAAATACCATTTACATGAGGTGAAATCTTTAGCGAGGTGACATTTTGATATGGATGGTCTTCACTTGGCACCATCAGTTGTGGTCAATAATACTGTCAAGTTTGATATTAAACTGGCAGGACACATGACGCTTACGTACTGACTTTGCTGACAAAAAGTTGGAGTGCTTCATTTCGTATTTGTTTCCTTTCAAAACGTAAATAATTTTCAAAAGTCATTCGTTGATCTATGATATTTCAATAATGACATACTCAGTAATAGTTGAAGTTATAAATTTTCAATAAGCTAAAAGATTTAAAGGCAAGACGTATTGTAAAATTCAAAATTTAGTATTTGTTAGCGAATAGTATCCGAATAAGATAAACTACATAAACATTAGGTAATATTTTGAATACATACATGGTTTAATGTCAGTTGTAGCAATGTACATAAAATTATTTAAATACTCTCAGCGTAAAATTGTTGAAATTTTTATAACTGTCGATGATGATAGCTTTATTTATGAAAGAATATCAGATTTGTTAGGAATTATTACATTAATTAAAAATCATCCTGGTCTTAAGAAAAAAATAAGAATTCAAATAATATATTATTAAATAATGGATATTAAATGCAATACGGAATTTAGACCACAAAATTAGTGTATTTAGTATTAAAATTACATGCAGATACAATAGTCGGGAAAAACGCCAAACACGCGCCCAACATTTGTACACAGTTGACATTTGTCACACAAGAATGGGTCATTTCTGTAACTCTGTTTCCTTCGTCCTACAACATGGGTCTCCCCTCCAGAAAGATCCCACACACAGCATCCCCAAAGATGACATAGGCCCCAAGGGAAATTATTTAAAAAAAATAAAATAAAAAAGAGGCCACCTACCAAAAAAAAAAAAAAAACTAAACTTTTTTTAATGTGAATACCATACAAGAGTCCCAATTGCTCCCAACCATCTGGGGCCAGTGAGACTATGGCATCCCCAATTGGGGTGTTTTGAGAGGTTGAAGAAATAATAAGTATGCATTATGTATGTACCGCGGTCTTCACTTTAGCATGCCAAATTTAATGTTCATTAGCACTTCCAATGTTGAATGATAACAATAAACATAGCTAGAGCAACTTTAAGAATTGTTCAATTTGATTCTGAACAATTGTGATCGATAACCTATCAGCCATGGAATAGAATAAATTAATTTAAAACATTGGTGTTCATTTGGCAGTAAAATTGCCATTATTATCAAGTGATTGCATAATGCAGTTGAAGTCATGACAACCGCATTGGTGAGGTAAGTGCATCTCAAGAGAATGCTTGAGAAGAGAATTGCCAACCTCACAAGGTCACACTCTTCACGGAGAGACCCACAGAGAACAAGGTCACTCCCATAGAATGCTTAACACATTGAGACAATGGACAAACTAAAGGCATTAATCATACTTTATAAAAATAAATAATTGAATAAGGAAGGGGATAGGCATCAACCTACTATGTAATAATAATTGCAACTAGTGTTTAGTTGTCCTGATTCAAGGAGCAAGAACTATTAATAAATAATGCCACAGAAATAATAACCATTCGTGCAACCGATTAATTAGCTCAAACATTTAATTTTTCAAAAATATTTATCACAAATTACCTTAAGTTAAAAACATCTGTCGATAACAATGGTGTCGTTTTTAACATTAAACCTTAACCTACATATTAACCGCCGGAAATTCCCCCGCAAACGGCGCGAGACTTTTCTACAGGCCACTCGCCGCCAACGAACGCACTTGCAATCACTTATTGACCATTACAACTATGACTATATATATGTAAGGAATAGTTAAATTTAAAGATACATACTTAATAAGTCACTATCAACAAGCTAATTGTAATGTTATATAATTAATAATATGAGAAAAATCAACAATAATTATAATCCAAATAAAATATCGAGACATGTATAAAACATTATAACAAAAAAGCACATACATAATATAAAATAAATAAGCCTATTCTCATCATGGCTCAGAAACCGAATAACCCACTTCTTTAGACCCGCTACGACTTACAAACCATTCAACCACATAACTGCAGTGAAGAACTTAAGAAGTCAAAATCAGAAAAGGCTTTTTAACCTGATAGTGAGAGACTTGACGTCCAACTTATGATAGTTGTAGTTAACGAATACCAACACGGAGACAAACGCGATAATAGTCTTGAGGATACTGGAAGATTTGAAGGTGTACAGGAAAAACGAGACGACGTGAGTTTGCTCGCATTCAAAGGCAGACGCGCCACAGTAGAAAGTGAGGGTATAGTACAGGATGACGAGCAGGAGGATGAGGCGCGAAAAGGGGTCGGTAGAGGGGCGGGAAACGGCCAGGAAGATGGACTGGGTCGGGGGCAATCAGCGCAGGTCGGGGTTGTCGTTTATCTGCTTCTTGATGCGCAGCAGTATGCTGGTGTACCACTGGTCCAGGCGGGAGATGCTGTCGTACTCCTTCACCGCATCGGTGAAGCCCTCCACGTTCTGATCCTCCAGGTGCTCTGTCAGGACCTGCAACATTCAAACTTTGTGATGCGTGTTGCTAAGGGCTACTATCTATCATGAAACCGGTGACCAGCTGTACGGCTGTATGTTCTGGCAGAACTGAAGATATTTTCGCATATGATGGGGGCATTGCCTGGAATGTTTTGGTGAAAATTTCAAAAATATCCAAACAGCAGCAGTCAACATTGCAACTTGCTAGAAAACATCATCTTACAGACTTCTCACATTTTTTGTATAATATGTGGATTGCCAGGTGTTTTCAAGCAGATGCGGACTGTTTCACATCTGCGTCACATTTAATAAATGCTGGAGGGCGATTCTCGTTCTACTTAACGACACTAAAATCGTCCTTACATTCAGATTAACGATTTTTCTCGGTTTATTCGTATGAAGCGATTCCGGTTCTCTCGTTGACAGATGGAATCCTTAGATTTTCGATTGCGCGCCAAAATTTTTAGCCTTACGTGAAGGGTACCCCTAGACCTGTCATTCGGCGGCCGAACGCTAGCGTTCGCGGAGAATTTGCTTCATTTAATTGTGACGTTTTGACAATTAGCAATATTTGCGTAGTTTTAATAAGAGAAAACTTAATATTATCGTAAGTATTGACTGTAAACATGATTAGTGACTTGTTTGTGGCACAATAATGCTATTAAATGAATTGAATCAGGTAATTGCGATGTTTGTAAAGTACGTAACATGTCGAAAGCCAGATAAGTGATTTAATTTACAATAAACTACATATACCATTGAGGATTTCTACATAAATAATAATAAGTTTCTGGCTGGCGCTCGAAATTGTGGGTTTTGAAGTTAACCACAACGAAATAAGAATCCCTTTCATTCTTAAATCAACTTGGGTGACAGTTATCGCCATTCGGCAGCGTTAGTTTGACAGCAAACGTCACTTTAGAAGTGGTGAATCTGTAAAAAAGTCATTACTATCCAGCGAGGTAAGTACCTTTTCACAAAACGTAAATCTTCGATAAATGGCTTATTTATGTCATTCATAAATAAAATAAGCAGTTATTAAAATGCATTATAATACAAAGTATTTGTTTTTTTAAGTTTTAGTTAGAAACCTTGCGTCACTTAATTATATTTCACCAATTTGTGTTTTCAATAATCTCTTAACAATTTCTTAAGCACGCTTCTTTAGGATTTTTTACTAGGTCTCTCAAAAATCGATCTTGTAAGGCTATCAGAAGAACGAGAATCGCTTAATAGTTAAGAAAAGATGTTACAAGCGACGGACAGCTATCTTTCGCAAACGATAGCAGTCGTTGACGAATGCTATCATTTAGCTTAAGGCTAAAAGAACGAGAATCGCCCTCCTGGAGTCCCACAAGGATCAGTTATGTCTCCTACATTGTTTTTGATTAGCATTTTAATGTGAGCCACCAATACATTGCTATGTTGATGATAATAAAGCCCACGATAGATCTTAGTTTGACAAACCCTCTAAGGCCACAGAAACTTCAAAAGCTGAGAGGGTTTTGGTTACCTCAAAAGAGAAATGAGTAAATGCTTTAGTCACACAGGGTTCAGTCATGTCTCCTACATACAGCTCGGAGGGTTTTGGTTACCTCAAGAAATAAATTTTGGCATTGTAGCCTGCTGGTTGGCAATACAGGAAGGACTTAACCTAAAAATGACTGAATGAAAATGAGGATTAGTTATATGTATTTATGTAGGATAATTAGCCGTACCTTGATCAGTTTGTACTCGCGTGAGTCTTGGAAGGCGGGGTACTGTGCCTGGTAGCGTTCAATGGCGTGCTGCGCGTTGAGGCTATCCACACACAGGTGGCACAGCGCCGCACGGAACATGTACTCCTTAGCACTGTACTTCAGCAGGGAGCTTTCCAGCGAAGAGGTGGCAATCTGGAAAACAGCAAAGAAACACACAAGGGTTGATGACATTTATGTAACCGCAACAAGCTTGAACGCCAAACAGTAAATTGTTCAGGAAGGCATTTTTTCTGAATTCATTCATCTTAAGGGGTGGATAGAGGGAGTTAAAATTAATTCAAGTTTATTTCTCTTTCTAATGTGTCCTTTTACATAATTAAATATATTTGTATGTTTATTTTACCTATGATTACGGAAACCCACGCTAAGTCACCAAACGAAGTGAACCATTAGGGTGACCTATGACAGAGGTGTTGGTTATCCAATGACTAGTTCTGGAATGAAGAAGAACTCACCTGTTCATAGATCTGGATAGCCTTATCATAGTCCTCCAGCTGAGCAGCATATTGGGCCACCTTCAGCATGCACTTGTTGGCCGAGCTGTTGCTCTCCTCGCCCTTGAAGTAGTCAGCCGCCTGTTCGTAGTGCTGGATGGAGCGCGCCAGGTCCACCGCCTCGTTTTCATACATCTCTGCTATGCTCTGAAACAACAATCAGCAAACATAATCTCACTGAAGTTCGGCACTTATAGATCTGTTGCGTAATGAAAATGTAAAAAAGCAGTAATACCCATTTGCAGCACTATCGGAGTGATATTTTAAATCGAAATATCCATTTACCATAATCGAATTGGCCAGATTTTGATGCAAATAAAATAGCGAAATGCGAAAAGGACCATGTTTTTGAGGTTTGGAACAAAGTGATACCAGTCTAAAAAAATCTGGCATGAATATTTTTAGTAACAATTTTTAACTCAAGCAGTATACGGCCTTCTTCCTCTTAGAGCTATACCAAAGCTGCAGCGGCGTATTAGGGAATCTTTATAAGTGAGACTGAATGTATGCAAACCTGGTGATGTTTAGCTGCCATTGTAAATCTTCCCATGTCTGTGTATATTTCAATAGCTTTTAGGAGGCACGAGACAGCTTCTGCAAATTGTTAAATACCAACATATTAACTAAAGTTCAACCTCTTATGATTATAACCCTTTTTGAGTAGTTGTTCAATGGTCTTGTATTATTGGCAAAAATTATTTAAAAAACACTTTGTGTCAGTATATGTAATAACAATGAGAAGCATTACTTTCAGTGTCGGAGAATCAAAAAAATGCAATTTAATAGTTATTTTGTTCAAACTGATTTATGGATAATTTAACGTATTTTGTTCATGTTGCATTTTGAAATAATGAATGCTTAAATTAAAGTCAAGCTAAGAACCTATTCTAGGTTCTTATTTTGGGTTAAATGAAATAAGAAAAAAAAACACTAACCTAATTTTTTTATATTTTAGGTCATGGTCATAATGACCACAAAGTGAACACAATTGAAATATATATTAAAATGCATTATTGAGCTTCTCCGGCGACAGAGTGCTTCACATTATAATTGAGCTGATAAAAAGTGTTTTTTTTTTAAATTATTTGTGCCTATTCACCCTTTATTTTAAACAGCTATATCTTAAAATAATGCATGATATGATTTTTTTATACAGTACTCCCCAACTATAAAATTAGTCTGAAATTAAAGTCTAATTTGTATTACAATTCCATAAATGGAAGTTAAAATAATCAGTGTTGGGCCATTTAGTGATGTTTTATGTGTAAAAAATGTGTGTAATTTATTACATTACAATTTATTTTTCATTTTCGCACAAGTTATTACAAAAAAAAAAAAAAAATCCGCAACTCCGGTGCAGTGGCGGCTCGTGACTTTTGAGTGTACTAGAGTGCTAATATTACAAAAAATTATATTATCGAAGTTGAAAACTATTTTTGATTTTTTTCGAAAATTCTATTTTTTGTATGAAGATTTTCAGGATCATTTGTAATATTAGCACTCTAGTACACCCAAAAATCACGAGCCGCTTCTGCTCTTTTGTAAGTTTAAGGACGGGTTGTTTCGGAGAATTTGAACAATTCATCAAATTTCAACGTTCATTTTCGGGTTCTGTGAAAGACTTATTCAAGTTCTGTTTTTATATCATTGTAGGCTAGTTGCTTGACAAAACTGAAATAAAAACAGAACTTGAAAAAATCTTTCACAGAACTTGAAAATCAACGTTGAAATTTGATGAATTGTTCAGATTCTCCGAAACAACCCGTCCTAAATGTAGTTTCCTTTTGATAAAATATTCATCCAAAACAAAAGAAAAAAATTTGAAAATGGGGAAGTCTTGTTCCACATTTTTAAATTGAAATACGTATACATATAGTTGGAACACTTACAAAAAGATTAACTACCCTTCCCACCGGAAGAGTGTTAAGGATGTCCAACTCATTCGGACATTTACTGTATTTTTTATGAAGCTAAAGATTATGTCATGTAGATAAAAAGTTTAGAAAAGGGTTCTTATTATATATTAACAATAATAATAATAAATTGAAAATGTCAACCAAACAAAAAATCAACCTTTAGACTTTTCATTTATATTTTTATTATTTTAATCAAGTGCTAATCATCTAATCAATCATACACGAAAGTCAATAGTAATGTATCAATTATTGAGATAATTCCCAAAAGTGACAGGTAAAATAAGCCATTATATTTTTTGTAGTCACGCATGACACACTAAACATAAACCACGTCGGGAAGCCGACACAACAACACAAATGATTTTGAAATACAAATGAATTAGCAGAGTACGGTGTGAAAACGGTAACTGGACGCTGAAAACTAGGTGACAAATTGGAGAATCAATTATCTAAAGTAAATGTACCCACGCCCGTTCATTCTCAATGGCTTTATATTCATTCAAACATGTCTCAACGTGTGTACCTTCTCGCCTGATATGAAAAAGATTTAAGGACCATAATTCTTGCTTGATAAACGACAGAAGTTTACAATTTGACTAAGCGTCATGGTGGTACATCTATGACGTGTTGCTTGAGGGTGTGGACGCAGTGAAGTGCAAGTCAACATGTTCGATCGAGCCAAACCATCGAGCATTAATATACGTGTGTGAATAGCTTATTGTTAGTAAATATAACATAACATGATGGCACCCGTTTTTTTCACCCAATTATAATTTAAGATGAAAAAAAATTAACAAAATTTATTAACATGAAAGCAATTCGACTAGTTGTATTTATACTTTACACAACTGACAGAGGGTAAAGCATAGCAATCATAAGAAAGGCTATGTATTAGACAATGTAAAAATTTATAAATGAAGCAAGAAGTGTGTGCCAAGGATGTGTTATTGAGGTTCAATCCTTTCTGTCTACTCCTGCTGGGAGACAGCGTATTTTTTGAATATTTTCATGTTATAACTCACAAAAGTGAGTCCGTAAGTCCATACAGTGTAAAGACAGGGGAACTATGTCGCCACCTGGATGGATAGCGTTGTGAGGCGGGTTAAGGTAGGGGCTGTATGAAGGGATTTATTAAAGTCTTGAAGAGGCCCGTATTATACAAAGTAGGAAAAACAGATGTCGGTTAGTCAGTCAGTTAGACCTCGACAAAATCAAAAATAAAACTTTAAAGTTTTACAAACGGCTTTATTGATTAATGCAAGTCAAGTCGCAACATCGCACAAGTAAAAATTTCCACCTATAATGATGGAAATAGAAGAAATTCAACCATTATCAGGTTATTTGTAACGGGAATATTTGACTATATTTTACATTAAATTTTGTATTACAAAAAGAAACTCTCGAGGATGTTTTTGTTACAGAAGGTTTTCTGATCTTTATAGATTCACGCTCAACTAAGCTGTGCTCTTGAGGTGATTTTCTCACGTTAACGGCGCTATACAAATAATTCAATCATTACAATTCTTGATAAACCTTGCAAAAATATTTATTAGAGATGGAAAATAAATGTCTTTAATAATTATCTAAAAATATCAATTACCATTGGTATCGCTCTTTTTGAAGCAATTGGCGGCATCCACAAAGTTGGTGGCGGCATCATGTCGGCTGCCGGCCTTGGCGTGCAGAGCCGCCGCGTCACAGAACGCCGTGCCTGCAGCACTCCACTTCTTGGCCATCTTGAACAGGTTCGCCGCCCGCTGGTAGCAGTCGACCGCATCCTCCACCTTATTGGCGCCCCTGCATTCACAACGGTTCACATTACAAAACTACAACTATCTGATTTGTAACTGGTACATAATAAGTTGCTGAATTCACAATCTTTCAATCATAAAATCATTAACCCTTGGGAACTTTTATGCCTTTTAGTACTTTTAATTATTTAACGATGTATCGATATTTTTATTTAACTGCTATCGATGTATCGATATTTTTATTTAACTGCTATCGATGTATCGATATTTTCATTTAACTGCTATCGATGTGTCGATATTTTCATTTAACTGCTATCGATGTATCGATATTTTTATTTAACTGCTATCGATGTATCGATATTTTTATTTAACTGCTATCGATGTATCGATATTTTATCTAACTGCTATCGGTGTATCAATATATTTATATAACTGCTATCGATGTATCGATATTTTATCTAACTGCTATCGGTGTATCGATATATTTATATAACTGCTATCGATGTATCGATATTTTATCTAACTGCTATCGGTGTATCGATATATTTATATAACTGCTATCGATGTATCGATATATTTATATAACTGCTATCGATGTATCGATATTTTTATTTAACCGAGACAGGCTCATAAAAGTCCTTCTCCTTTTATATTACTGAGGTATATGAATTAAGCAGTGTTGGAAAGTAACAACACTATGCTATGTATTTGCATTTAAAAGGTTACCATAGAGAGTTCCAAATAATTATAATATATTCCTTTTGCGAAAGATTTTTTCAAAGATTTGTATATTTTTATATGAAATGAAAAACAGTGAAGTTACAATAATCTATGGTAAATCTGTGTAATTAAATATGTTATTTCATACTTATAGTTGGAACTCTTTTTTGCCGAGATTAGGTTAGTCACAGACAATCGAAATTAGTATGATATCGACCGACGGTCCCGAAGAACAAGTTTTAGTTTTGCATTACAGCCGTTTAAAGTTCCATTTTTACTGTTTTACTGTATTTCTTAATCTCTAAAACAGTAAAAATGCAGAAACGAAACTTTAAACAGCTCTACTGCAAAACCACAAATTTGCACATCCAACATTGTTCTTCGGGACCGTTGCTATATATTTTATATCCATTTTTTTCATTACTATGGCAGCACCGATTTTAGAAGACCCGTAGTCTGCGAAATTCTTTTTGGATGGTGACCATTTTAGATCCTAAACTTCTCATATCTGATCTGATACACAATATTATTATATTATCAGCCTAAATTTGGATAGTAATAATCTAGGATCGTAATAAGACTAAAGCTGAAAAGTTAGCAAAAAAGAATATCTATTTTGTTTCATATTTTCCACTATGCAATATTGTTTTATGGTATTTCTCTTAAAAATAAACAATGCAGGAATCTTGCTTTATTACATTTTTTTTGCTTTGGCTTATAGATAATATCACTGACTACGTTTGTTTATGTATATAAAAATAAACAAATAAAATTATGTACATAAGAGCTGTAGCAACTGACTGTGCATCTAAAAGTGCAATAAACGCATAATTGTTTAGGAGTGATGACGATTTTAGACAGTTAGTAAATAGTTCGTCATCATAATCGTAGATTTGATCATCATTTTATGATTCAATTTTCCACGGAAGAATATGACAGTAAATAATGAATACAAAAGGGGCTTTAGCAAGAAATAAAGCAGAATATAAGAGAAAATGTCTGATGAAAACGTAGACAACAACCTTGTCCAAATAATCGATTTTAGTGTTGCAACAAGACGAGCTGTCAACTTGAAAACTGGGCAGATCGTGGGATGCATAAATCATTATAAATAAACGACTACGTCAAAAACGAATGACAGAATCAATCGCCAATAAAATAAAGACAAGACTCACCCGAACAAAGACCCCAGGAATCCTTTGGACGAAGTTAACTTCTTTTCGGCTTCCGCGATCAGTTGAATCGCCTTCTGTTCGTTGTCTGCCATGATGGAGATTTAAAAAAATAAACGTGAACTAAGATAATTGTAAACTATACACCTTATTGACAAAATGTCTGGTATTTTCAGATATTTCGTTGACTCTTGCTCAAAACCCGACCAGTCAGAAATCGTTTGTACCAACCTGACCGCGAAATATTATAGAAAACTGCGAGACGAATAAGTCGGCGAGATGGAACACAGAAATCGATTCGCTATTGCTATATCACGGACAATAAAATAGTAAATAAGGGATGAAAGCTTTTAATATTTCTGCTCGGTTCCTAATTACATAAACTTATGAATTTTGAATAATGTTATGAAAATAATTATTTCTACTAATATGATAAATGAAAAGTAAAAAATAATGAAGGTTCAGGAAAATATAGAGATGTTAATTAGTCATGTAAAAGTATTGCGGAATCTATAAATAATATAAAATAAAGTTGCTTTCCGCGTCTGTATGTTTGTGCGTTTAGCTCAGATTTCGATCGGGTTTTCACTGTCATTTAAAGATTTTTTTCCGGAAGGTTAATATTTATAATACACGCGTATTACATTTATAGAAAGTCGATGTTTTGAAATTAAATCGTAAAAAATATTTTTTCGGTCGCTTACATTGCTAACGCTGGTTAAACCTTATGAAATAAATTAAAATGATGTACTACGGAAAATGTAAATTTTAAAATTTTGTATATATTGTTATACGACGCTACATATAGTTGTATATGCTGCGTCGGTATATGTATATCTCCCAAGGAAAACCCCCAGCACTGCCGGGTACAAGGCGGCTAGTATTAAATAAAATAATTAATAACCTAATTTTCTTTTCTTCGTTTCAATTTCGCCGCTAGCGAGAGTAAGGAAAACCGTCTAAAAGTAAATGAATTGAATTGAACACGAATTTTGGCCTCAGCATAAGACTTTCCAAAGAGAAACATTTAGAAAATTCAACGTTGGAAAAATGTACATTTTCTAACTATTGTTATTTTTTTATATTAAATTAAATCATGATTGCATGTACGCACATTACTATTTTTATTTTATTTCACACGCATTGAGGATGTCATGACGAAAAATGTTTTTTTTATTATTCTTTATTTTGGCTTTCACCCATTAGGGATGATCTTGGCCATACACAACTAACATTTTTTCTTATTAACAAAAAATACAACAAATTACAGAATATAATTGATTACACATCATAAACATAACATAACGTAACATAAATAAACCTAACACAAATAAACTTAACAAAAACATAACATAACATACTTAACATAAACGGTACAGAGCTGGTAACAGTAGGTTATCACAAAATTATAAAAATAGGAACCTGTGTACAATATAAGTGGGCGTTTTTCGTTATTTAACCAAAGATTTTTCTAAAATTGACAATCCTTTTTGAAATTGGCAATCTTATAAACAAATACAGAATATGGGAGTAAATAAATGTGATTATAAAACATAAAGATAAACATAACACAAACATACCATGAACATAACATAAACATATCATAACATAACATACACATATCATAAACATACCATAAACATAACATAAACATAACATAGGTATAACATAAACACAACTTAACAAAAACGATACAAAGCTAGTAATAATAGGTAATTACAAAATTATAAAAATAGGAACCTGTGTACAATAGTAGTGGGCGTTTTTTGTTATTTAAAAGAACAGATTTTTCTAAAATTAGAAGCATTTTTTATTAAATTTTTATCATCAATACTCAATAAAAATCCCACACAAAAGGATTGTAGTGTCAGCCTTGCATTTACGGAAGCCTGAAGCTAGCGACATAACGTTTGAACACGCTAGCCAACTTTGAAACAAACACTCGCTAAAAACGAAATCTGACATTTGTGATGTGTCAATTTTCGGTGTATTGTATTATTTAGGAAATGTATTCTGTTCGGTAATTCAATAAATATATGAAAATGTCTAAAGTAGCGGAACCCTTTACCCTCCCCCCTAGTCCGAAAGGCCTTTGTTTCGATAAAAATCAATTTTTAGGTGTAAGTAATTTTGAGAATTCGATAAATAACCTGACATTATTCTCTTTCCGAAAGTTTCCCTTAAAATTTAAAAACATTTGATTAATTCTTTTACATTATTGCAGGATAATTTTTCGGTCGATGGCTTTTTACATGATCATCGCAATGCCGGGTCCCTTGAAACCATGCGAGATGATTTGGGGGTTTACTTAAAAGTTCTTAGATCTGCAATGATTGAACTAATTAACAAGGACTATGCAGATTTTGTCAATCTTTCGGCCAACCTCATAGGCCTCGACAAGGAAATAAATAATATACAAACTCCTTTAGGGCAGCTGAAAGAGGAGGTTTTAGTGAGTACTAAATAATTTGATAGATGCAAATTTTTCCTTATTTTCAAACTATTTTTACAATAGCTTTTGTTATTATATATTATAAGTATTCCCACTTAGTTAAATACACGATACTTAAAATTTCACATCAAAGCACTCAGATCGGCACTACCAAAGTCAAATGCACAGACTTTTCAGACAGAGAAATCTGATAAGAGCTACATAAAATTTTACACTCTATTCCAAACGTCTAATACCCAAGCGCACTTGCTTTTGCGCGTTTTGTAAATTCTTATACTTGGTTTGCGTAAATGGCATTAATAATAATATTTGGATGATTTGCACATCGCCGTTTTTGAGAAAAATCATCTCAAGGGCGCTGTACAGAATTTTTTTTTCTACAATATTAATTATAGACTAGACAAACTATTATCAACTTATGGCTAACAGATTGCATCTACCGGTTCTTCAATCACTAATACAAAACTATATGTACAATGCATTTGACCAATGAACATGATGCTGCGTTAGTATGTAAGTATAAAATATTAACTCGTTGAGTGCTTCAAACCTCGTTTGAGTAATTCGACTCACCTAAAGGTCTACTGAACGTATGACTTATGTAACTTGGGGTAATACTTTATATTATTAACCATATCAATTATTTGAATGAATCTCCCTTTCCAGCATGTTCGAGAATGTTTATCCGAAGCCATGAAGGAACTCTCCTGGAGGTTAGAACAGCGCCGCCTGCTGAGAGAAAAGGGAAGAAGTCTTCAATATCTCAACCAAGCGCAAACTTCCCTGCTGAAACTGAAAAATATCCTCTCAATTGACAAGGAGAATAAAACCCCAATCTCCCCGGAAGTCATGGAGCGAGCCTCCTCCGAATACAATAAATTGCAATTTACAATCACAAAGTGTGAGCAGTATATTACTCCTGAACAGAAAGAACTGACAGAAAAGATTGGCAGGATTTTAGAGACGACACTGGGAGAAATGTTCTTACAAAATCTCAGCGATAAAAGAGTTGATAAGATTCAAAGATGTTTGCAAATATTTTCAACTCTAGACAAAATATCTAACGTGGAATTATTGCTGAGGAAAGAGATTATTTCTCCGGCCATGCATGAAATGATCAGCGAATCAGCTTTGCAAAAGCACCCCGATGGTTTGAAAGGAATCTTTACAAATATTCTTTCATTTATCAATCTTCGCTTGAAGGATTCCCTGTTGATCACCAACAAGTCCAAGAAGGTTAATTCCGTCGAGGGATATAACTTCTTATTAAACAGTTTCTGGCCGGAGGTGGAGTACAGAATCGAAGTGCACATGTCGTCCATATTTGCCCCGGGAAATCCTGACTTGTTTTATTCCCGATATAGTGACAGTTTAGATTTTGTCCACAAGTTTTTGCAGCACTTGCAGAATAGAAAAAGTGTTGAGATGTTCTACGATCATCCGCAGTACAAAAGTTTCCAGCAAAGGTGGAATTTACCTGTTTATTTCCAAATTCGTTTTCAAGAAATTGCCGGTAAGTTTAGTCACTTACTCAAACCTTTTTTCATCACAAATAATCTTAATTATTATCTTAATGACTGTACAGTTTGGATTGTTGTAAACGGAAGTAGCGCCCTCTGTTATTAAAAAAAAAAAAAACCATTGAAGTATTCATGCGCATACATATTTTAAAGTTAAAACTTAAGAACCCAACTTCGTGTGAATCAATGACGCTGCGCTGTATGCTAAACCATTTTTGTACATGAAGTTTGTGACAAAACAGAGCCGAACAGCAAAAAACCGCTTGGCCGGTTGTTAACTGCTAGTAATTATTATTGCTTCTTTTTTCAGAATTCTCCTAATGTATTATTTGCATAGCAGTGAATCAACATATTGCTAAAAGCAATGGAAATTATTAATCCCACTAAGAATCTTGCTTAATCTTGGCAGAAAATCTGTAAAAACTCTCAACTCTCTAGCGTTATTAAATTTTGCAGTGTTTTTGCATTTTTTTTTTTATGCTTCCGATTTTTTTGACCGGGTTAAATCTTCCCCATAGGAAAAACTAAACCCTTCCACTCACTTTTCCACAAATGATCATCTAGTCAATCAACACTATGCAAGTGCATTATATAAGCAAAATAAATACAAAACAATACAAGAACAACATGTCAACTCACCAGAGATCAAATGGGAAAATAATTCAGCGACTCCAGATATTTTCATATCAGAGGGTTCGGCTCGGTAGAACTTCTAACAGGGCCTATAAATCCTACTGATCCCTCAACATAAATATTTAAAAAATCTTTCGTTACCCTACATGTATTCAAAATGACCGACTTTTGCATCTTTATAAATAAATTTTTTGATAGATCTAATACGTCTAAATTTTTAATGAGAGAGCTAGGTATGCCAGGAGCCGAAATAACGAATGGTAATATTTTTATAGTCTGAGAATGCCGAATTCTTTTTATTTCATTTCCTAAATCAAATGTTATTATTTGTGTGGGATTTCTAGGTCAACAAAACTGTCTTCAGTTACAAATATATCCATTGTGATCTACGGAGTTTTGTACCTGTTAAAATACGAGATGAGACACCATAATATTTTGTGTACCACATTTTACAATACATAATGAGATAATCTACTTTATTTTTATTTTAATGACAAGGTATTATATTTAATGACAGAAAAAATAGTTTTCTCGATATCTCCAAAAATGACTGTCGTTATGAGCTTTCAAAGTGAACTTGGGTAAAACGAATGCAATGTTGCCTCATGACTTTGCAAGAGACTGGATTCAGTACAATTCCAAGAGTACTGTCTTTAACTTGCTCTAATTAATATGACACATTTGTAAAAACACAAGAAATTTTGTAGACAACCTCACTGTTTAAATACTGACGAAAATAGTGTTGAAACTTGGGCGAATCCTGGTACATAGTAACTACTAGACCACTACAAAAAAGTGCTAATATTGTTTGTTTAATCTGTTTTAGGATCTTTGGAGAATGTCTTGTCAGAACCAGTCAACAATAGAAGTATTTTAAATGAAATCAAAACGGCCACAGAATTTAATTTAAAAGCAACGTCTGCTTGTTGGTCCTCTCTGTCCTCATGTTGGGCTCAAGGCATCTTTATCTTGGCCCTGGCACACAGATTTTGGAAGTTGAGCCTACAAATTCTTTCCAGATATTCTACGTGGGTTACTTTTGCAACCAAACAAGTAAGTCTACCAGCTGCTAAGTTATATTTAGCTGAAATTCGTAAACTCAGCCGAGTGTAGGATCTTTCTAACTAATGAATAGCGTATCTTCTATGTCAGCAAAATATTTGTCAATTATTTGCTTACATTTTTATAACAGTACCGTAAAAAGGAGTGACTGCAACTTTATCATAAAATCATTTGGATCGGAAAATTTTTACTGCACATTTTTAAACCATTGAAAGATATGAAAAAAATGCTTATTGTGTGTTTGGGGAGTCAAAAAATAAATAAAACAATGTCACCTTTTGAAGTGGGGCGACTGACCAAAAATTTTGTGAAAAAAAATGCGAGTTTGAACAGTCATTTTTTTAATTAATGACTATAAAATACAATAAATAGGTGTTAGGTGGTGTGTTGAATTGTCATTTTTTTGACATACCCGGTCACCATCCACAATGATCAAATTCACCCCCCCGATTCAAACGTTACCCCATATTATGGTATTCTCATGTCTTTCGTTTCTTTCCAGACATGGCCAACCCAGAATGAGTTGCAGAATAGTTCCCCTAATGATATTTCTAATTCAGAAAAAACCAACGGAGATAAGTTGAAGTTTTTAATATATCTGCATGTAGATGTCCAAAAACTGGTTGACGGACTGCCGATCCTATTAAAAACAGCCATGGCGAGATTAGCCCCCATGAAGCAAGCGGAAGCACTCGAGAAGAGCCTGTGGGAGTCTCGATCGCTTCTGTCATTACAATTACCGCAAATTAAAAAAATCGTCATCTTGGATATAAGTGCGCAAAGTATCGTACATCTGAAGCAGCTGAACGATATTCCCAGATTGTTTCGGAAGACTAATCGAGATATTCCCACAAAGCCTTGTGGGTATATTGCAGCTCTGATGAAGGCTCCCTTAGATTTTAATAGTTTGTACAGAGAATTGATCGGCGAACAGAATATCGCAGAATGGCTGGAGGCTGTCTTCTGTATTTTGACATCACAGTAAGTTTAATGCCAATCAATTTTATTACAAGATTTTTTGTGCTTTTATTCACGGTTGATCTTTATTATTTCATTCCACTTATTAATTTCGTCAATATGCCGTTTTTTATTTCAACATAGCTATTCCCTCCCAACATGTTGCTTAGTCTACCTGTGCAGGTAGATAAACTACAGCACGTGTTGCTTTTAAGTCCAACACACTGTGCTGTTTTTCAAAATAGCATGTTTTTACGTCTCAAATGTGACATCTAAAGAATATAGGTATATAAAAACATACACTTATTCGATTGCAGAGTTATGTCAACATTTCAAAGCAATCGGTGAAGAACTTTTGGCGATTTAAGTTTTAGAACAAACCGAACATTTCCATTTTTATTTATTTAGATGATTGCAATTTTAGTACATTGCTCTGTATAGAATGCAATTGAAGGTCAATGACGGGAAGGAAGCAGTTCACAAAGGAGAACTGATGAATGAAATCTAAAAAAGGACGAAAAAAGACTGAAGGTTTTAAAAATTTGATCCATACAGCTTTACTAAAGAAAAACCACTTCACATTTGTTAAACGGTGTTTTTGTTACATATTGTACAAAGATTGTACATTATATATTGTGATTAAAATCATTTTTTTAATAATAATTCCTATTCTAATGATATATTAGTATCTTCACTCTGCAATCCGACACCACAAAAAATAGACGAGATCAGTCTCTTATATACAATAATATTAACTTTGAAAATTTAAAAGCCTCAATTAAAAATAAATCTTGGCAAGAGCTTTTCCAAATAAAAAACTCAGATGATGCATGGATATATTTTGTTGACTTTCTGAAAAATGAATTAAGTAATAATACCACAATTTTGTCAAAAAAAATTCCAAACAAAATTAAACCCTTGAAATCATGGATAAGTCATTCAATCATCAACTGCATTCGTAGAAGAAACGCACTACACAAAAAAGTGAAAGAAAATCCATATGACGTAATAGCAATAAACATCTACAAAAGATACAGAAATACGTGCGGTGACGTCATCAGAAAGGCAAAAGAAATCTATTACGGAGTCAAAATCAAAGAAAGCAACAACGATCCCAAAAAAATATGGCAAATTTTAAGAAAAGCCACAAATACACAAAACACTAAAGACAAACAAGACATAAGTAAACTCTGCATTGATGGAGAAATTATTGATACCTCAAAAAACCCAAAGCACGTTGCGGATCACATCAATAATTTTTTTATTAATATTGGGTCACATCTTGCTTCTCGTCTACCAAATTGTGGGAATGCTCAAACTTCTGAAATAGGACTCCAATTTTCTCAAAGAAGATTTAACTTTCAAAAAGTGTCTGGGGAAGAGATTCTAAAAATAATTAATTCCCTAAAAAACACGTCTAGTGCCGGAGTTGATGGGTTATCAACCAAGATTTTAAAAACGCTGTCTACGGAAATTGCATTGCCCCTAGAACACTTAATAAACTCTAGTATCACTCAGGGCCACTTCCCCTCAAACCTGAAACAAGGTATTGTTATTCCTATACATAAAACAGGTAACAAGACAGACATAAACAACTACAGACCAATAACTCTACTAACTAGTCTATCTAAAGTATTTGAAAAGGTTGTCAATGCACAGTTGGTAAAATTTCTCGTGAGCCATAAACTGATTTCAGAAAATCAATACGGGTTTCAAGAAAACAAGAGTACCTCAGACGCTATTGCTGCTGTACTGGACGGGAGTCCGCACAAGACTGTAGATTTAGGCGCCGGGTCCAAACCATGTCTTCAACCGATGAGATGCTCCTTTACGGCCGATGATGATGATTGTAGTTGATATTGATGATAAATCTGCCTCCCGCACCCAGTGCTTGGTGAATGTTGGGTACTGGGTGTGCTGTCGTCTCTGCTCGCTTCTGGTGTTGGCGGTTTTCCAGAGGAGGGCCGGCTTGTCTTGAAGAGGTAACACCAGAAGATCTTGGAGCAGAAGACTTGAGCGAGGTGAGGCAGATGTTTGGCAGGAGTCACTTGTAGATAATAAAACGCTTGGTTTCGGTGGTAAAGATGAACTAATTTTATTTTATTATTTGGCTGCTTATATTCAATAAGCATGACTCGCACCCGACATTGGGCTTTGAGTCAAAAAGTGGTGGGGGATTGTACCCGCGCCAGATATGTGTTTATAAGCCCCGGCAAAATGTCGCATATTCATTTTGCCGGCAGCTCTGGCGAAAGTAGTCGCTTAAATTTGCGAGTTAGAAAAGATTTTGAAGGCTTACATGAATGACAATTACATAGTTTAAATGCATAGTAGTTATAAGAATGTGTATCTTGACAACTAGATTTTTTGTTTGTCAAGATACGACAAAAAATAAGAAATGTTTGTAAATAAATGTGTAAAAATGATCTCAAAGCGATCAAATTTGTAAAACATGTTAAGTTAGTATTTTTCCGAGGTCCGCCGTAACATAGCGCTCAGAAAGAGATAAGATTCACTATGCTACGAGGTTCCTGGATTTTTGTACACGCAAAAAAGGTAAAAAATATTGTTCAAAAATGGGTTTACATATATGTGAAAAACAGCTTTCTTAATATCTCCTCAGCGGTAGTATATAGAAAATAGTGTTTGTTTGACTACCGCCGAGGGGATGAACAAGTAAAATACATACATTTGCAACATTTAAAAATTGATTTTTCCTAGTAAATTTTACATAGAAAAAATGCTGGACATCGATCCACGCGGCAGGTAAGCCGGCGATGCGGTATCGATGCCGTTCGTAGACAAAGTTTTTCAAGCGGCCGGGAACAAAATGGCCAGTGGCGGGGAGTGGTGATTTTGCCAGTGGCGTGGGGTAGGGACATTTTATAAAAGTAAAACAATTTTTATGAAATTAAATAATATGGTCAACTACGTCCGTTACAGCTGCTGTCACTGATTTCATTGTTAAAAACCTTGATAAAAGCAAAAAATGTATTTCAATCTTCTTAGACCTATCTAAAGCCTTTGATACCATATCGCACAGTAAATTAACAAATAAACTTGAAAAAATCGGTATTGCGGACAACGAACTTAAATTCTTTAAAAGCTACCTTAATGGGCGTAAGCAACAAGTTAAAATAAATAACATATTAAGCAACACCTGCTCAACTAATTATGGTATACCACAAGGAAGCATATTAGGACCGATTTTGTTCCTGGTGTATATTAACGACTTATGTAACATTAATATTCAGGGGAAAATAGTTAGTTTTGCCGATGACACTGTTCTTCTGTTTGAAGCTGACACTTGGCCAGCTGTCTACAAAAAAGCTGAAACGGACATAAGCATTGTAAAAAAATGGTTGGATACTAATACGCTCACACTGAATGCCGAGAAAACCAAATACATCACATCAAGCATTAATATTACAGGTCAACCTCATGACGATGCCTCTATTAGAATACACACATGTTTGAATTCTGAAGAATGTTGTCAGTGTCCCTACATTGAGCGCACTGCTCAGATAAAGTACCTCGGCCTCACCATTGATCCATACTTCAAATGGAATCTTCACACTCAAAGTATTGCAAACAAAATAAGAAAAACCATGCACTTCTTCAGAACGATACGAAACTTCCTCAACTTACAACACTTGAAAATGGTTTATTTTGCACTCTGTCAATCTATTATTGAGTATGGTATCATAGCGTGGGGAGGTGGAACTTCATCTGCACTAGACCCAATCATAAGGGCACAGAAAACTATTATAAAAATAATTCTTAGGCTTCCTCTAATTACTGACTCGAACTTGATCTTTAAAATTATGAATGTGTTTGATGTTCGGCAGACATACGCAAAAACAATACTCACTCACCTATACACAAATAAACATACATACTACGAAAAAAGATCTAATACTCGCTGTACTCGAAGCAATAACAAAGACTTACTTCAAATTCCTGTAACGCACACTACTTTTGGACAACGAAATTTTAGATATCTTGCGACTAGACTTTATAACATTCTTCCTGATAAAATAAAAACATGTCATTCACAAAAAAATTTCAAAGATAGCGTAAAAATTTGGATTAAAAGTAATGATAGGGCCTTTACCGGTGCACTCATCCAAATTCGCAGTCATTGATGCAACCTAATTATTGTATGTATTTTCATATAATTGTAGGTATATTATTAGGACTAGAAACGAACTTGGTATATGATGTATTGATATTGATGCTACCTAACTATTGAGTGTTCATATTTTTATATAATTGTAGGTACGTTATAGTACTATAAATAAACTTGGTGGATAGCTGCCTCAACACAGGCTAAGCCTAGTGAGGCGGGCTATGATAAACCTTAACATATAACTACATTAACATTTCTATTATTTACATTTATTTTACCTACTGTTTATATATTAATTTCCATTGATAAAATTATATACTCTTCTAATTTATAAACCAATGTACACAAAACAGTCTTACATGTATTTCCATAGTTATAGTTTGAAAATTTGTCACAATAAAGATATTTATTATTATTATTATAGTATAATTCTATATATTAGTATAATTCAATATATTTACTATAATTTCTGTTATTTTTGTCCATTAATTATATCATATTATGATTATAGTTTCATCTTATCGGAAAAAGCTAGGTTATTTTTATTTTTAAAAGAAAGATTAACATTCCCGGGTTACGAATAACCTGACAATATTTGAAAATCTCCTAATACCACCACAGTAAGCGGAAAATGTTACCTGTGTTGTGTTGGAGGATTTAGCCAGCCGAGGAATTGAATACACTACGTCTGGGTGGGACCCAAACACAATGCCAACTCAGCCACTGACCGGACATATATATATATTTCCTACTTATTATTTTTTAATTGATTTTTACCGTGTGAATTTAATAAAACTTCCATTACAGTTACCTAAAAATATTAATAAACTGACAATGTTGAATTGTAATACTAACTGAAATATGCATTGGCAGTCCGCATTTACTTATTGACACTAAAAAGGGAGTTAATTAGTTAGTGAGATCTTTATTCATAACTCGTTATGTGAACAAATTTAATTTCTGCAAGCCCGAACCAATGGCCATGTCATTGGCCCGAACGGATTCAACCTGCAGCGTATATGAATTCTTTCAATTCTAAGAGCTTCGTTAGTTCAACTCCGTTCGTTAATATTCCAGTAATTTTGCATAACGAATGACATTTGAAAAAGATGTGTATAATGACAGTTAACCGAAGCTTATCTGGTACTATGAAGGCCACGCTAAAATGTGTTTATCGTCGGTCGGAATATTTCTGTTGACCGCAAATATCACTAACTAACCATAGATGACGAATTTAGTCAATATCGTATTGACATTGTCCGTGCTGGACCTCCTGGTAACCTAACCTAACCTCAATTTCATGCTCTTACATTCGTTAATATTCTATTTTTCAGGTATTACGTAGCAGTGGATGATGTTCTAACATCTGTACAGAAGACTGAGGAATCTCTCCGACGGTTAAAGTCCATCAGAGATCGTTCCAGCGGAACTAACTTGGAGAAGCTCGGAGTGTCTGATGATGATAAGATCAGGATGCAGTTGAAGGTGGATGTGGAAGTGTACCGTCATTACCTGACGGACCTGAACCTTCAGCTAAATAAGATAGACAGATTAAAAGATCTCACTGACTTGGTGGAAAGAGTCACAAACAAAAGCAATACGAGTCAATAAGTGCATTTCGACTTAGTGCCTATTAACGAATAGCATATTTTAAACTTATATTTAGGCCAAAGATATAATAGAATAAAGGTTAGATCGGTGGGTACTGGTGTTTTGAGTGGCAAATTTGATTAAATATTGATCTTGTCTATTCAGGGTGAATGGTATTGGTGTGAAATATTAATACAAGCAAAGATGTGCATGCTAATATTGTATCAATTCCAGTTAAGTAGAGAGTTGAAAAAAAAAATTAAATGATATAAAGGTGAATAATATGCGGTCTGAAATATAAATTAATACTAATATAAAATCTGCCACATTTGTAAATATATATATTTGTTTCTATTATATTACTATGAATAATACATTTTTATTATAATTTAGATTAAAAATACTTTGTTTTCTAATATGTACACATAATAAAATAACCTAATCTATTTTTTTAAATAATTCTTGTCAAGTGCAGTCTGACATTCTGTTTATATAAATTATGTATTTGCGCATTCCCCCACTTTTAATAAAGTTTTAAAAAATAGTTTTTTTCAGTTTCTTTTATTTATTTCTACATTATTATCAGTGAGGTAGACTTTGACATATTTAATTATTTATGGCAATAAAGCCTAAGGCCCAGTTGTTTTCGCGTAACTTGAACAATTCATCAAATTTCAGAGTTGACATTCAAGTTCTGTTATTATTCCATTTTGGGCCAGTTGTTTCACAGTACTTAAATAACAACAAAACTTTCACAGAAATCATGAAAGAAATTAATATCGTCACCGGGTGCGTGATATTTCCAACGTGAAATAAATTTTACAAGAGTGAAAAAAAAATTTTGGAGCAGTAAAATGAAGGTGGACCTCTTAAAATATTTATTTACGTTAAATGTATACCTCGAAGGTAAAATTTAAAAAAATTCACATTGGAGTTATCAACGAAGGTCTTAACGCGCCCAGTTACAATACATTAACATTGAAATTTAATGAATTATTCAAGTTCTGTAAAACTGGCTCTTATATTTTTTAGTACCTACATGTATTTTTACTTAACTGGACTTATGTAAAAAAGTACATCAGTACCCGCTGTGAGATTCAAACTTGATGCAGTACAACAGAGCATCTTAACCTTTATAATAACTATTGTTATACATAAACTTATTTGTTTGTCAATGTCTTCTCGCTTGCATCCATCAATCTTTCGGTTCCATAGTAACTCAGGCCAGTGGCAATTCAACATACTTTTGAAAATTGATTAAAAGTCATTGAAAGTAATAAAGAACAAAAAAAAAAGGTCTAAAAACCTAATCTAACCCAGTTTGTTTTTCATCACTTTTCAAGAGTTGTTGAAATGACATTATCCTGAGTTGCGTAAGTGGAAGCATTTTAAAGCGTATTAATTCAATTCAAATAAATTTCCGCAGGACACCAACTTGAACCTGAAAAGCCTGCGTTTCCGCTTAACTATTAAATAATTTAAAATAACAGATGTACAATCATTGATTGTATCTACCGATTGTATTTTTGTCCATTAAAACAATTATCATTCGCCACTACTACACGCTGCAATGGATCACGTCATACACGCTCTGTCTTGTCTGTACTGTACTCGGTGCTGCTGAGACAAGGCGGATTGCGTATCACGTGATGCGTAGGTTGTACCCGGTGGAAAAATGTATATTTTTTAATTGAAAGAAAAAGTCATCAAATAGCAAAATAACGGTAGCAATTCAACACATTCTTAAAAAGTTATATAAAGTCGCGAAAAGTGAAGAAAAAAAACTAGGTTAAATAGGTTATGTTTATAGGACATTTCAAAAGTTATGAAGCCAATATAACGTCTACATTTTTACTCCAAATATGCTTACGAATATGCTTAAAGTCTTTCAGGTGCATTCTTATACACCCTGTATATTTAATTATAAAAAATACCTGTTTTTAATTTTTGAATTTGATAGACGGATACGCGTGGCATAATTATTGTACAGTTTGTCAGTATAAAAAATCATTTGAACAGTTGTAAAAATTAAAATTATTTTTTTTAGTATTATATACCATCATGAATTTTGGCTAATTGATTAATCACTGAATATATAATCTTTCATTTAAGAAATAATTATTTTTAATAAAAAATATTTTTCATATTAAATAATTTCATGCTTTTATTCATTCATAGGAAAAAGCTTGCAATAGGCTAAAATGTGCAAAGCCAGAACTTATAGTCCCTCGATTGAGCAAAGCATTGAGGCGTATAATTTAGAATATATGTATATGATTGGCGTGTATGTACCTCAATACCACTTTATTTTTATATTGTCAAATGTCTTGATATATTTATAGCACTACGTTTATAATATCATTATTACATTATAATTATTATCTTTTTCAATTGATTTGAATCAATTTAAAATATACTGCCATTAGCTTTCGTTATTATGTTCTTTGTATAAAACATTGTAAATAATATAAAAAATGTTCGGTATTTGTACAAGAAAATAAATATTTATTTATGATAAAAATTTCTTTTAAATTTGTACCTATTAAAATCAAAAACGATTTTACAATGTATAAACAAAAAATAAATTATAATGGAGTTCTTAAAATAAACAAAAACTATACATACATACTCTCAGTGATTCACTTATCCGGCAACTACTATAAATAATGCAAGTATCCAACAATATTCTAGTTTTGAGATAAATGAAAAAAACTAAACCAGTTATGTTTTTTAAATTTTATACTTAAAATAAGTATAGTTCTAAGGACTGATTGTTTCACAGAATTTGAAAAATTCATCAAATTTCAAAGTTGATTTTCAAGTTCTGTGGAGGTTCTATTCAAGTTCATAATAAATAATTCGCAATATAACTTGAATAGAACCTCCACAGAACTTGAAAATCATCTTTGAAATTTGATGAATTGTTCAAATTCTGTGAAACAACCCGTCTTAAGTGTTTTAAATGAAAAGTGAATTTATGCTGAATTAGTGTAAAAATATTATATATGAAATTTCACACACATTATTTCACTTAACCTTTTGAACACCAGACCTTTGAGGGACTAGATGCGTGTGATCAAAAATGAACTTTAAAGTGTTTCAAGCGCAATGGATTATGTTAAAAAAAAATTATGCACTTTCTCATGGCATGCAGGTTTAAATTGCATATCAAAAAATTCCAACTAGGGCGAAATTAGGTAGTACTTGTAGATTATGTTCCCCAGCAATATTAATTGCACCATCTATTTTTATCAATAATAATAATATTTGGATGATTTATATAGCGCCATTTTTGTGCAAAATCACCTCAAGGGCGCTGTACAAATATATAATACACTTCTACAATGATCTACTAACTATATATGGAGATAATATACAGTACTATACTTACCTGGTAGGTCACTTGAGATTAACACTTAATTAACATTAACTAATTGTTTATTAGCGAAATTTAGGACATAATTGGAAAATTGGATATAATTAGACTTTCTCTCGGGAATGGTATATTTAATTTAAGGGTATGACAGCTTTAAAAGGTAAGTTTTTAGTATAGACCTGAATTCTGTTTGACTTGTTATGGATCTTAGTTCCGGAGGGTCCTTAGGTTCCACCAGTCTGCCTACAGCTGCTGATCTAAGAGTTGACTGCCTCAGACCAGTGTTTTCTGGGAAGCATAGATCAGTAATGTAGGGTGGGGCCATTTCATTGATGGATTTAAACACCATCAAACACAATTTGTACTGGATTCTTTTATGCCACTTGAGTCAGTGAAGGTTACGAAGGTGTTCTGAAATGGCGAATATTTAGAGACCCCGGTTATGAGCCGTGCTGCTGCATTAAACACTGATTGAAGTTTCTCAATTTGATATTTTGGAAGGCTGGCATAAATGCCGTTGCAGTAATCGAGATGTGAGACTACATAAGAGTTGATGAGTAGTTTTGTTGCTTCTGTAGGAAGGTTTCTTCAGACAGACTTAAGTTGTCTTATGTGAAAAAAAAACAGTGCTAACAGTCCTATTTATTCGACTTTTAAACGAAAAGTCCGAATCTAAATTGACACCGAGAAGTTTGACTGTTGTTTTTGGGATGATATCACTGCCGGAAATAGAAATAGGTGAATCATCTATGAATATAAACATAATACAGGGTTTTCCAATAAGAGGTGTTATTTTGATATTCAATCGTAAAAGATCAATGGTTTCGTTGCTTGTGTGGCACGTAGCGCCGTCTTGTTGAAAGTAAACATTGTCCAGATCAATACCATCCAATTCCGGCAATAAAAAATCATTAATCATTCACCGTAACTGTTGCTCCAGCCTCATTTTCGAAAAAGTAAGGTCTAATGACTCCGCCGGACCATAAACCCCACCAAACAGTCACACGTTGAGGATAGAGAGGCTTTTCAACAATAACTCTTGGGTTTTCCGAGCCCAAGATGCGACAATTTTGCTTGTTGACGAAGCCACCGAGGTGGAAATGGGCCTCATCACTCAAGATGATTTGCATTTGATTCACTCAAGTGAATTTTAATAATTTCAATGCGTTGTTGAAGCGTGTATTGTTCCATTTTTATTAATGGCGTAGTTTCTACTTGTCAATTCAAAATAACACCTCTTATTGGAAAACCCTGTATAAATAATAAGTTGTGTTAAGCAGAGGTCCCAAAAAACTTTATAATACTCTATAATCTGCTGCTTCCACTAATTGGACACTTGCCGGATTTTTGGGGGCGAATTAGTGAGAAAATACTGTACGAGAGAATTTTGTGTTGACGGTCTCCGTGGTCGAGGGGTAAGACACTCGACTAGCAATCTGAATGTCGCGGGTTCAAATCCCGGCATGCGCAATAAATTTTATAATTAATTTGTGTTATTTCACGAATTACTCATTAGAAAATAATATGCCATAGTCTCACTGGCTCCAGTTGGTTGGGAGCAGTTGGGACTCTTGTGCGGTGTTCACATAAAAACCAAAACAAAAACTTTATTTGCAGAAATGAATGAACAAATCCATGAGGTGCGGAATCTTCTTCTACTGTGTCCTTCAACAATCTTCCCCTGTATTATCCTTTGGCTGGTTGTGCAATATTGTATTTATTGCTCCTCATGGATGTGATATTTTGGCCAATTTAGTTACCGTGGCTGCCTGGGGTATTTGGAAGATGTTAACTTTCACTAATGGTTCATCATTACGGAGCTACGAATTTGACCTTTTCCACAAATATTTTCCAATGGCTGCGATCACTCGCCATTCGTCTCCAGTCCTCATTCCTTTCCGTCAGGCTCCAGTCCTCTTCCACAGTGTATCCACCTCTTCCTTGGTCCAACTCCGGGTCTCTTCCACTGGCATTCTTTCAACGTGACCCCATCACATTCCTTGAGACCCACAGATATTACAATTGTCTCATGCTTTCAGATTTACAAGTTCAAGACTCTTTTTAATGCTGTATGATTAATTCTCTAGAATTTTGCATTAATCTGTGGTTATATCTAGTATATTTTTAATTGGATACAAAACAGTTTTAATTATTTTGTTTGTGTTTAATTTTGATATGTTTTGATAAGTCAAGGAGTGAGTCTTGCCTATGTTAATAATAATATAATCTATTCCTTGTCTTCCTTCAGCATGTCATCAATTAGTTTCTGTCTCTCGGCTGCCTGTCGAAGCTTCCTCATGACGAGGCTCTCGTAGTCTTTGTCGGAGACCAGGGAGGCCTCGGAGCTGGCGGCTTGTCGGGACGGAGGAGCTCTACTACTGCCTTTCTTCTCATTGATCCATTTTAGGGTCAGGGGATTTTCTTCTAGTCCTGTAAAAAATGCGAAAAAAGTTGGTTCAATAATATGTAAATAAGTACATTATGTTTTGTTATGTCAATGTCATGTCATAATGTCATAATAAAGGCACTGTTATAACAGGGCAATCACTTTTATTATTCTAATGAAGGACGCCTTGATCAGCCAAGCTGTTGCTCATTGAGAGTTTGAAATTAGAAGAGAGAAAATTTGTTTCCGTACTAAAAAATAGGAAATGGTTCCAATGGGAAAACAGGAAGTTACTACTATTGCTCTATTGACAAATCATAGTAACAACAGAGACACCTATTGACAATTAGTTGCATTATTAGTGAGCAAAATGTTGATATCATAGCTTCTCACCATAATCATTTGTACAGATCTTTTAAAATTAAACGTCCTTTATTTGTCAACTGTGTTTGGGACACCGGTGTCCTCCATACTAAAATCGATGATTTTTAAAGACAATTTTAACCCTTATGTATAAAGAATCTGTATGAAGGATAAGGTCAGAATTTTTTGCACTAAATTTGAAAATAAAACTTGTGTCCACCTCGGAACAAGCTTCCTAATTGATTAAAAGAAAAAATATTTATTTGAACTTCTATTATAAAATGAATTATTATTCCATTTAAATACCTTTTTCCAACTCAAGTGCCATTTCAGAAGCCTCTTTAGTGGCAAACTCCACCAGGGCGCTTCCCTTCTTCTTGCTTGATAATATGAGAACCGTGACATCGCCATACTTTTTAAAAAACTGGCGCAATGTTTCTTCACTGTATCCACCGTTGGTCTTGTCTTCTTTGGAAGCTGTCCAGTTGATTTTGATCCTATTCTCAGAGGAGTTCCACGCCGGAGTATAAGAGGAAAGTCTATCAGCTTCAGCGAATATATGCTGCCTCATTCGTTCCTGTTCTTCTTCCAGAAGTTTTGATCCTTCCGTTCGCAATCTCTTGATTTCTTCTTGTAATCTTTCTTCATCTGTTCGATCGTCGTAAGTTTTGTTTCCTTTGGCTCTTCTTTCTGCTTCCCTTTCTCTGCGTTCTAAGTCTTCTATTAACTTCTGTCTCTTGCTGTCGAGTTCACGGAGACGAAGCTTAGCAGCCTTTTTGGCGGAGAGAACTCTATCGTACGCCGCTCTCGCTGATGCGTCAACCAGAATTTCAAGGGCTTTAGATAGTTCGTGGAACAACTCTGCAGCCTTTGGATTATCTGGATTTTTATCCGGATGACATTCTAGGGCTTTTTTTCTGTACGCTTTTTTAATCTAAAACAAATAAAAACAATCAATGAAACAATGCGAAAATCATTCATATTTTAATCAAAGAAGTTAGAGCACTTTTTTAGGTTATAAACCAGTTAACAAACAATAAAGAACTTACCTCAGTTATATCAGCTTTAAATTGTATTCCCAAGAGTTCATATAGATCAGTGTCCTCCAGCTTATTTTTCGTCATTTTGAAATAATAATTAAGTAACGGTTGAAAATTATCAGATTTTAATTTTTGGCGGTCTAAAGTATTTGCGTTTTATTTCGCAAAGTTGTCGTTTGACATTAGCTTGACAGTTGAGTGCTTACACCAAGAATAATACGTCGCCCGCCGTAGGAACTAAAACTCGGGGATAGTTGTGATAACTAACTTACTGCAAAATTATTAGCGAAAAAATTGTATTGGATCAAATAAATAAATGAATATATAAACAAACCAAAATGAAAGTATTCATACCATTCATTGAAACAACATAAATGAAACGAAATGCGTCAAAAATACAAATTGATTGATAGTTGCTTTTCGTCAATTGTTAAACAATAACAAATGAACATAGGCTTTCAGTATCTACACAATACTTCACAATCATTTACACATACAAACCGCTGTACTCGGGGGGGAATATTATTGCATTTCATGTAATCCTAATATTCTGGTGCCCTGTATACCTACTGTGACCGCACGCGTTGTCGTTCGCCGGCCTTTCTAGCCGCGATAAAATACGTAAAATTATTTTGTGTTTTAAAATATAGTCAACCGTAATCCACTCAAATAAAGGTTCCGAAATCAACCAGTAGAAATCCATAAGAGACTTGTTTACGACATTTTTCCTATGCGACATGTATCCTTTTTCACATTAAACCCACACACGAGGGCCTGAGGAAAATAATTCCCTTCGACCTATATCATCTTTTGAGAGGATGAGTGGAGGGTCTTTTTTAATGAAAAGAAGGAGACGAAGTTCTGGGAAGGTGAAAGGTATAGAAATAGAATATATATATAGTTGGATACAGGAGTGAAGGATATATGAATATATACCTCCCCCTGCGGCGCAAGACAGTGGGTCCAGTTGGAGAGGTAAAAGGGTCTCCCAAACCAGCCACTCCCGATTTGGCACGTCACGCAGCTGGTGGGCAGGCGCATCCTGAACACCCCTCACCCGATGAACCCGGCCATCCACGCTAAATCACCAAACGTAGTGAACCACCCGGGGTGACCTATGGCATAGGTGAGGTGTTAGTTATCCAATAAATGGTTCCCGGGGCAGCGGCATCCAAACCCGCCTCCTAAATTGTAAAGAATCTCCCTTTTGCAATGGTTTGTTAACACAAAAAAATTTATTGGTCCTTCGATACATGTAATTACACAAATTACACACCCATTGTAATATTTTATCTTTATTATTGAAAACAACAAAGAAATTTTTTAATTGTTTATTTATTTATTAACAAATTCATTTAAAAATGCATTAAATAGAGATACATACTAAATTTACGTAAATTATTTTTAATTTCCTACATAATGTAATAAAATCTTCTTATATCTCAATGCCGATCATTGGGTATGTATGTACCCAAAGAATCTCAACATTTTCTTCCCCCCTTTAAAGTCTGACAATATTAAGATAATTATAATATTTATTAAACCCCTGAGAAAACGCCAGAGAAGCGGAGTATTATTTATTTTATTTGTTAGAACATCAGACGATCAGGCTGCGATGAACAATGGATCAGCCCAGTTCATCAAAGCAATGGTGACATTGCTTTAATTGTTAGCAAGATCGATCTTTTACAAGGGGGGTCGAAAAAGACGAAGATAAATCACTTCAAAGGGTTCAAGAAAGATTTAAGACATTTGCCCCAATCAAATTCATAGAAATAATGTCTTCGACACTTTCAAATAACGAAAACATTTTACAGTTCTGTGTGTTTAGAGGGAAACCTCTTAAGGACAGCGTGGTAAAGGTTATAGAAAGCGTACACGGACACGCTTAGGATCACGATGAGAGCTGACCCAAAGACGAAGCTGAGGAAGTTTCCGGTGATGAGGCCTGCTCCCTTCATCGAGGCAGGTCTTCCCCTGAAGATCTCCGAGGAGTCCCCGCCCTGGGAACGTCTTTCTCCCATCAGTTTCTTCATGGAGTTGAGACGAGCTTTTAACTCGTCGACAGACTCGGTGACGTCATTCTGATTGTCGTAACCTGGAATGTAAAATAATAGATTTATTACTGTTGATTTTTCGAAGAATGGTAGATTGTGATGATATAATACTGGGAGAGGAGATTTGTACACAAACCACTGTTGAATATTTTTTACTTTGTGACGATATAATACTGGGAGAGGAGATTTGTACACAAACCACGGTTGAATATTTTTTACTTTGTGACGATATAATACTGGGAGAGGAGATTTGTACACAAACCGCTGTTGAATATTTTTTACTTTGTGACGGTATAATACTGGGGGAGGAGATTTGTACACAAACCATCGTTGAATATTTTTTACTTTGTGACGGTATAATACTGGGAGAGGAGATTTGTACACAATCCACTGTTGAATATTTTTTACTTTGTGATGATATAATACTGGGAGAGGAGGTTTGTACACAAACCACTGTTGAATATTTTTTACTTTGTGACGATATAATACTGGGAGAGGAGATTTGTACACAAACCACTGTTGAATATTTTTTACTCTGTGACGATATAATACTGGGAGAGGAGATTTGTACACAAATCAATGTTGAATTTTTTTTTACTTTGTGACGATATAATACTGGGAGAGGAGATTTGTACACAAACCGCTGTTGAATATTTTTTACTTTGTAACGGTATAATACTGGGAGAGGAGATTTGTACACAAACCACTGTTGAATATTTTTTACTTTGTGACGATATAATACTGGGAGAGGAGATTTGTACACAAACCGCTGTTGAATATTTTTTACTTTGTGACGGTATAATACTGGGGGAGGAGATTTGTACACAAACCATCGTTGAATATTTTTTACTTTGTGACGGTATAATACTGGGAGAGGAGATTTGTACACAATCCACTGTTGAATATTTTTTACTTTGTGACGATATAATACTGGGAGAGGAGGTTTGTACACAAACCACTGTTGAATATTTTTTACTTTGTGACGATATAATACTGGGAGAGGAGATTTGTACACAAACCACCGTTGAATATTTTTTACTTTGTGACGATATAATACTGGGGGAGGAGATTTGTACACAAAACATCGTTGAATTTTTTCAACAGTTAATTTAATTTCATAAAGTGGTAAATGCAGCTTACAAAAAAACATCGGTAAGCGATTTTAAAAACTTTTAGTTATTTTTATATGTTTGTTTGTGAAATCAAAATCGGAAAGAGTCCTTTATCTGATTTCTGCTTCTAACCCTGTACAAATCTCAAGTACGCCCAACAATGGAATTTGCGAGCCACATCTGGGCTGGAGCCCCACAATACTTGATAAACCTACATGATTCTGTGCAAAAGAGAGCGGTCCGTCTGATTGACAATCCGTTGTTAACATATCGATTGCCAACTCTAATGCACAGACGTAATGTAGGCATGATGAGTCTGTTCTAGAGGTATTTTAATGGAGCGTACTCTAAGAAACTAGAAGCAAAAAATAAATAAATAATAAATCCCCTCCTACACCCCCTACCTAAACCCTCCTCTCAACTCTGCCCAAACGGGTGGCGACATAGTTCCCCTGTCTTTACACCACGCAGAGTGTCACATGATATTATTGTACCCAGGTCTGGGGGGTTAAAAGGATGTTTCAATGGTAACGTGTTTGACGGTAATTTAGTAATTTTTTGACGGTGAATATAAATAATGTTGTGATAAAGAAACAAGTTTTTGTCAACTACGTCAATCCGCAATGTAACTTTTTACGAACTTGTATTTTTACTGTGTCTATGGAATGCAATTAATTAGATATATAACGATAAACAAAATAACGCTGATAACAACAAAAACTGTTGATTATATAAATATGTAATAATAATAATTTAAATGATAAGTTAATTGATAAGTTATGTATCAATCATATTGTGCTTTTGACATTTTGACACTATGCATGAATCTCAATAATTATGCAGGAAGGTTTTAATCGTTAATATCAAGACGATAAACGATCCTGAAATAACTGATAATGGCATCAAATACGCAATAAAACACGAAACGAAATATAAATAACAATTTAAAACAGTTTTTTAACACCGTAAAAGAATAAAGCATTATATTTTTAGGTAAAATGTAACGAAATTAATGCAGACCGGTTAGTTGCGATGTGTGCATTGCAATCTGATTCTAATGTATTTCCCGCTAGCTTTTCACAAAATACAATCGATAGTCTACAATAAATATGTAATATATCTGAAGCTTACCGTAATTCTCTGCCATTTTATTCAGAAATCAGCTTTTCCGTGTTATTATTGTAAATCCTTGGTTCGTTGTTCTGTCAACAAGAGAATGGCAAAAGTTGAGAGAAAGTGAGAGAGGCGCATGCGCAGAGTTGGTGGAGGCTGCGAGTGTCTGGAAAATGGACCACTTTACAAATTTCCAACATGGCGTCGAGGCTATTGATTTTAGGTGAGCGGATTTCAACCCTTCCATATAAAAGCTGTATAAATATTTATTTAAGCTTCTATTTGTGTAGGCACGCAGGAAGCGTAACGTACATATAAATGCATAACATATTTTTCATTTCATTATTTAGAAAAAGGTAGGTACCTGCATACCATATGAAACCTATCCTTTAGAGCTAACAATGTTTCGGCTCTTCGTTCAGAGATGTCCTTAATGTAACCAATGGGAATATATGGTGAGCGATATGCTGAAATAGGCCAAGCTACTAAAATATTTTGTTTAGTATTTTTTTTTTATTTAGGAAAAAATTTAAGCATAAACAGTAATTATTCATATGTTCTAGACCAATAAAGTTCCATTAAGTTTAGTTTTTGATTTAGTATTTATACCTACACAATATATTTATAAATTACTAAAAAAAATGTTATAAAAATAAATAAACGTAAAAAGGAATTACAAAATATTATAAACCAAGTAAAGACCATTAGTGGTAATACAGTTTTCGCATGATTATACAAAAACAATAAAATAAACTAAGATGATAGAATTATTTCACAATTAAAAAAAATTAAGTTATCATTTTAGTAAGTTGCATTTTATATGTTTTCAAGTTCCAGTTGAAAATATCTACATCTCTAGAGGCATTGTGAGTTTTACATATACGTCCCATAAAAGAGTTTTGCGCATATTTGGCTTTACAGTGTGGTGTTCTAAATAAGTCGTTCGATCTAGTGTTGTGTTCAGGGCAACGAAATGCAATCTTTTCTGACAGATATGATGAATCAACAAAATTTTTCATGATTTTGTATAAGAATAGGGCATCAGAAAATTTTCTGCCTTTATATAAAGCGATAGGGTCAAACCGATGATCACTAAAGCGATACGATAAGGTGTTTAATAAATATGTATTGGATATTTTCAATTCGATCAATGTATGTTTGATATTGAGGATTCCAAATGACTGAGGAAAACTCGAGTTGGGACCTTACACATGACATATATAGCAGAATTATTGTCTGTGCTATAGTGAAAGACTTTGTAATGCCTATAATAAAGCCTAGTTGTTTATAAGTTTTAATAACATTTTAGAATATAGCATACCCCAAGATCTCTGATTGTTTCTACTCGTTGTAGGGGTACATGATTTAATTTGTAAGTATAATTAATTAGCTGTTTTTTACGTGTAAAGGTAAAAACATTACACTTGTCTGTATTTAGATAAAGTTGATTGTTATTGCAATATTGCTTAGTTTTGCTAACGTCTTCTTGTAACAGGTTGCAGTCATCTGTAGAGTCAATTAATTATATAATTTCATGCGTAAAATAGGAAAGAAGAATGACTAATAACACGTTTTATGCCGTTTATAAACAAGAGAGGCCCTAAATGGGAGCCTTGAGGTACCCCTGAGGGAATAGATATATGTGACATGTAACCTTTTAAGGCAACAGCTTCACTTCTATTTTTAACATAAGAAAAGAACCATCTCAGAAGATTTCCACATACACAAATTTTCAAGAGCTTGTTTAACAGTATGTCGTGATTTACTTTGTCAAATGCCTTGACAAAAATCTGTGTAAATGGAATCAACCTGTTTCCCACTATCCATAGAGTTGAGAACAAAATTAGTAGGCTGTCCTAGGTTCGATTCAACAGATCGGCCTGGAAAAAAACCATGTTGGTTGGGGCTAATAATAGTATTTTTGCATAAGTTAAAAAGTTGGTCCTACACGATTTTTTCCATGGTTTAGAGATAGGTCTATAATTTTCAATATTGTGTATTTCCCCTTTTTTAAAAATAGGTGTTAAAAACACTTTTTTCCAAATTGTAGGAAATAAACCTTCTTTAAAAGATTTTTTAAAAAGCAGTGTTACAGGAGTAACTAGTTTTTCAGCACAACTACCAATGCAGATTGGGTGGAATTTATCACATCCTGCACTCTTTTTCGTATCAACGTTGTTGACGTATTTTAACACAAAGGGTGCAGTTATATCAATTGCATTGGAATTAATTATATTCATGGTATCATCATTACTTATTTCGACATTATTAAAGGAAGTATTACTAGTAGTATTATCAGGGATAAAGACAGATTAGAAATAATCATTAAAAAGATTGCAAATTCGTTGAAAATCGCTTAAGGAAATGTTTTTGTGGTACAAGTTATTAGGTACTTCAGAAGATTGTTGTTTTGATTTCACAAAAGTCCAAAAGTATTTTATTAATATAGCGTGGCCTGTCACAGGCTTTACTCTTAGGTCATATTACAGTAAAATTCTAATGACGGTCTCCGTGGTCGAGGGGTAAGGCTCTCGACTACAAATCCGAAGGTCTCGGGTCAGAATCCCGTAAATTCTATTTATTAAATTGTGTTATTTTAAATTTTATTTCACATGGAATAATAATATACACTATCTATGCTTGCTGGATGTTCCAGAGTGGGAGATACTCTCAGTATCACCAAAGTGAAATACCACCATTCAGAATCGAAACGTTTCTTGAAATGGTTTTAGCCATGTTTGGTAACAATATCTGAATAGCCAGGTACTTCCCCACCTTCATCCTTTTACATCTCCCTTACCCACTACATTTAGCTTCACAACATACCCCAATTATTGGGGATGCGATAGTATCACAGGCTCCGGATGGTTGGGAGCAGTTAGGAATCCATTAATTCTGGAATTTGTCGGATAGGTACCTACCTATTTGTAATGTCTCAACCATTACCATTACAATGATCCCCTTAAAGAATTAGACCCTCGAGGAAGCCACCAAGGAGAGAGAGGGATGGAAATGAATAGTTTAGGTACTATTTAAACATTTCAAAAACCGGAAAACTATAGATCGCACTTGCATTGATATTGTTTTATTGAAAACCCTTTATTACGAAAAGTATATATGACACCACTGACTTAATGTAAGTACTCTGCCTACCCCTGGAGTGACCCATCGTTGTGGTATGACAATTTATTTATTTTCCTCCCAGCATGACCTCATCCTTCACCAATACGAAGAAGATTAGAGTTTCCCGCCTACTTCCAGTACCTACCTAATGTCATTGCCTACCCAACTACCCACATAGCATTAGTCCCCCTTTTCCCACGTAGGTACTCCCTCTGCCAGTGTTTAGGACCCCGCACGTGGCCATTCAACGATGACACGTGGACACGTGGCATCATGACGTCACCTAAATGTCTGCCGACTGTCATCACAAGGAATGTTGCATAAATATATTAATTATTCACAGATTTTTGCCAAATCTTATGTGTCATAATTATATGTTATTAAGGACGAGTTGTTTCAATTCATCAAATTTCAAGGACTGTAAAAGTTCTATTCAAGTTCTATTATTATTTAAGTTCTGTAAAGCAACTCGCCCATGTTGATATAATAACAGAATATCAAAAGGTCTTTCACAGAACCTGGGAATTAACTTTGAAATTTGATGAATTGTTCAAATTCTCTGAAACAACTCGTCCTAACTTATTCATTATTGAATGGATGTTAAAATATTAAATATTAAAAAAAAACCATACTATTCCCTCAATATTTACCGGATTCTTTTATCAATATTATAATTTAATTACATAACGGTAATGAGGTTCTTCATGTTAGTAATAATTGAGACACCAATATTTATTTATTTAATTTAAACGCACGAAGAGCTTTTACATACAATGCGGTACATATTATTTGAAAAAGCACAATAAAAAACATATTTAAAAAAAAAACCTCCACACAGCATCCCCAGAGATGTGTTTGGTCAATGTAAAAAAAGTAAATTTAATTCCCCTCGTATATATTATTATTGGCACCAACTTGGCACTAACCGATAGCGCGTTACTATTATAGTAGGCACTCGTTGAGTCGCATATTATTAAAAAAGCTGGGTGAGTCACCATTCACTACAACATCCCTCCATACATCTGCGTTTCATCTCTGGCATCTCATTTCAATTAGTGACGTCACCCTCTTTCATCTTTTTAAGCACAAAAACCTAACAACCCCCCAACGGATTAAGCTTTCAATGTCAGGAGATCTATTGAAGCCAATAAATAAATGGACTGATTATTTTTCGTATAAAAAAGTACGTTCTGTAACCCTTATATTTGCAGTTTATTTTTAGGTAACTCACAACTCCACACAATAACCAATTCCTTACCTTTAAAAAGTGATGATAAACCCAACTACTTTCTATCTGCAAAGTCAATTCAAGCATAACCAGTAAAGTTTTACAATTCATTTAACCCCTTGGGAAATTTTTGGAGATGTTCTTCATGGATAAGAATTCTTATCGAAAGAAGCGAGGTTATTTTTTATTTTTAAAAGAAAGACAAAAGTTCCCGGGTTAAGAATAACCTGACAATATGTATTTGAAAATCTCCTACTACCACCACAGTAAGCGAAAATGTTGCTTGTGTTGTGATGGAGGACTTAGCCAGTCGAGGAATTGAACACAATACGACACTACGCCTGGGTGGGACCCAAATTCAAATTCAAAAAAATATTTATTGCACAAAAATACAAAACACAAGAGTACAAAGGGTATAGCTTATAGGTTACATCCTATTTCTTCCAGCTAACCCAAAGGCAATGCCAACTCAACCACTGACCTGTCAAAAATACGGCAAGAATAATTCGAGAATTCTGCGAGAATACTGCGAGAATACTACGAGAAAACTGAGAAAATACTGCGAGAATACTACGTGAATGCAGAGAATACTGCGCTTTCAGTTTCCATTCAAAAATATACTGAAAACGATTCGAAAAATTACTAATTAACCATCACGCCGTTTTCCCGTAGGGGAAGGCAGAGAGGATGGACCGCCAAACAACTCGGTATTGGCACACACTCCTTGCCTCATTCACATGCATACATTTTCTCATACATGCTCAAAACACATTTGGAAAACATTTGTTAGAGTTTGCAAAATTTTTAATAAATATATTAATTATATTGAACGGAAAAGGTGAAGTGGTAAAATCTTCTATAATAGATACCCTTTTCTAATATTTATGTATTGTAAATTAGTAATCAGAGTTTACACAATAAAAACCATCGGTAAGCTACTAAACTTTATCTCTGTTTGCGTTCAAACTTTTAATAAATTTGATTGCATACAAAATTTTAATTTAAATTTTGTATTGCATACAAGTTTCTAAATCTCAAAGAGTCTTTCATTAATCTGCTTTAAAAAACAGTACTTTATTTCGAAGTACGTTAAAACACATCGAATTTATCTGAAATCGAATGTAATATGAAAACATTTTCCGCGAAATCTGCATTTTGACAGTTCTCATATGAGATGTATATTGTAAAATGTCATAGGCTTCAAGGGATAACTCACAAAATAATATAACACAACACGTTTTTGAAGTATTTTATAATAAAATAAGTCCGTTAAAACTATGGCGAAACCGGGTAGTAGAACGTTTTAATTCAATGAGCGCCGTGCACAATCCAATTTTAAAAATGTCACTCACGCTTTAATCTGTAATCCACAAGTTTTAAAATATAAAATATACCATTGGTACCTGGGTGAGATCACAAAGGGTGCATCCTGTATCTGCTTATTCACCGGGTAGGTACTTCACACCGGGTAGTTTGGTAGTTAAGTAGCTACCCGGGAACACATCAGCCGCTGTGATGTTAATCTAAGCCCGGAGGAAGGGTGGAGATGCGGAGAATTACCAAGGGTGTGGAATCACCACTCTAGTTTGTAAATTCATCTATGGTTTGTCTTTTATTTTTACACACTCAGTAAACGAAATTTTAACCAAACCAATCTAAGCAAGGAATGCTTTCAAATACTTAGGAAGATGTACGAGTAACCACCCACTCATTGAGCTCAAGAGTCATGAGATTTTTACAGCTCAGCCGAAAACCAGCTGCATTCCGAGTCCGGAATGTACAGCTGAGATCCTTTTGTCAATATTGTTAACTAAAATATTATGTAGAATTGTGTATGGATGAATAAATGCTTTTATTATTATTAGAAAAACTATTTTCAGCTCAGCTCCTTCATGAACATGAAAAAATATCAATTTAAATGCCGGAAATCTAGAATAGGTCATGTTGAAAATTTAGAAATGTCGGGTTAGGAATTTACTATCAGATTTTATTAACACAAAAGTAACGTTCGTTAAAAAAAAGTTTTGTTTATTTTTACATTAACTCCACAGTGAAGGCCCATCGGAAAATAGTTTTCCTCGGGGCCTATGTCACCTTTAGATATGCTGTGAGGAGGGTTTTTTTTTAAAGAAAGGAAGGAGATGATTTAAGGAAAAAGGGGTGGATAAGAATTTGGGGGTCAGTGTGTTCAGGAGTAGCGGACGTTTGAATCATCGCTCCCATTGTAAAAATGATCTACCTCTAACAGTCTCTCCAAATTTAAACACGGTAGGTGGGCAGACGCATCCGCCCCTAAGACCTAGACAATCCTCAGCCCATGAATCCGGGCACTCCAGCGAACCATTTGGCGTGACCTTCGGTAAAGGTATTGGCTATCCAATGAATGGTTCCCAGGGCGGCGGTACCGATATCCGCTTTCCGGATTTAAAATTTTTAGCGTTTTCACTGCTTCGTTGGTGAAGCAGATTTGGATAATTTATCTAAAAAAGTAATAAATGATTAAACGCCTGCCAAAAACAATAAACAAAATGTCGTGGAATTTTTATCCTTGTTTTTGAATTCATCCCAATATAACTATAAAGAGAGACTGTTAAAGGCAGACTCCATCCAGACAGTAAGCTCCAACGTAAAAGAGTATATTTCCTTCAAGGCCACAACATCTACTTCCAAACTAAATGGAAAATATTGAAAAACCAAAACAAGTTTTCTGATTTACTTAACGATATAACATTATTGTGTATTGTATTCGACCATATTATGATTCTGTGTATTACCAAATATCTGTGCAAAGATTTTACGAGTATGAAACCCTTAAAAGAATAACGAAGAAACCACACTTTCACAACACAAGGGCTAACCAGAATGACATTATGAACATACCCAAATTCAAAACTGCTTTTGGACAAAGGAACTATAAATACCTCTCCACTTGTCTCTAATTCTAATTTTTCCACCAGCAATGCAGAAAGCGGTTAGTGAAAATAATTAAAAAGAAACAAATCAGAACCTGATTTAGAAATCAAATAAATGTAATTATACTAATTATACAACATTATGAAAAAAAAACGTTATAGGAGCTTAAATAATCTATTAATACTTAATTTAAGCCTTGTCCGCCTCAGCATAAGAACCCCTGGTTAGGAGGACTAAGAAAGATATTATGAATTATCCTTTTTAATCTTATAATGCGTTTTAATGTAAAAAATAATTGTATTGAATTTAAAAATATATATATATATTGAAAACCTACAAATGTTTTGAGAAAAAGGCCTTAGACATCTATTTCAAAAAATAACAACCCCTTTAAAAACCCGCCCTAAGTAGTACTGAGCGATAAAACGCCAGGGAAAATTGAGTGCAGCGCTGCGTCATACAGTGTTTTAGATGAATCACCTCCCACCACCCGGCTACAGCACCCAGCACATAGCATTCTATTGAATCACAATGCGGCCGAGAGAACATCCTAGTCGTGTTTGCTTTTTAATACCGTCCCATCCCCTGTGCACAGACTGCAGGCTGCAGGGGTGGCTTACTGTTAACTGTAAATCCAACGTCCACCTACTTCCTAGCCCAATGCACGACGGAGATTTGCTGTGAATCATCGTGCAATGGGTATTCGTACCGTTTTCGTTGTTTTTTAGAGTTGCCGACTGCCCGGATCCTGTGGAAATATGGTGTCCCCTTTGGGGAATGAAAAAAAGATTTAGGCATTTTAAATAGTGCACGTTTGAATGTATTTATGCACACCAAACTGACAAGTAATTTTATTTTTATTGTTAGAAAAATCTGAAAAACATTCGATCTCGCCTAGGAATTTGACCCAGGTTTCAGCCTTCACGGGGCTTCGCTTTACCATTGATCTAATCCTGTCCCCTTCGCTCATATTTAACTGCATCATACTTCAACTAAGAATTACCAACATTAACATTAACCTTCTTTTTCAAAACGTATGTTTTATTTGTATATATAATTGCAAGATTCTTCCAGAACTAAATGCAATCTAAATGTCTAGGATATCTAGTTGTCTTGGATAAATACATATATTTTTTTTAATGTGCGACATCTATTGAGTTTTCCACGAATCTCTATTTTAATTTGAATATTTTCTTTTTATTTTTTTGTTATCGAAAAAATTTATGGTCCATAGTTATTTTTAGGAGTCACGCCTATTGTGCGTCAAATTTTCTTTTCAGATTTGAAATAATATACAACCCTCTTGCAAGTAGTCGGATTCCCTCAGTAAATAATGGTAAATAGGGGTGTAAGCCGGTGACTAATGAAAACTTATGTTGAAATGTATTTCTCGTATAGATGGGTGGTTGTGTTTTTTCTGACATTGAGCCTGACTATAATAAATATATCCCCTACTCTGTCACACGTCCCAGGTCCTGCAGATTATGTTTCATGTTTCCGCAGAATTTATTTAATTTACTAGTTCTAATAGTCTGCATTCATGGTTCTTGTCATATCAGCACCAATTTTATAAACAATAAAATATTATTATCGTATGATCATTAATATGATTATTATATTATTCCTGTCTAGAACCTACATTATAACATACATGATATATAATATACATACAGGATATTAACATACTTAAACTAAAGTAAATAAAAAAAAATAAAAATGTATAAGCTGTTGAAAGAATACAAAACAAATTTTTACTATTTTTGAATGCAATTCCAGCAATTATGTTGAACTACAACACTCTGTTAAATTATATGAATCTGCTCAAATTGTCAGGCAGAAGAATTTTCACTGACTTGGTATTTCTATATAAAATTCTAAATGGTTTAGTTGATAGTCCGGTATTGCTAGAATAGATAAGCTTCTGGATTCCACAACGTAATACTAGAAGTCAGTATTTATTTAATTGCAGAAATTCTGGGACTAACTACTATATGTATTCCTGTTTGCCCAGAGTACTGATGGAGGGAAACAGACCAGTTTGAAGATGCCTTTAACAAGCTGAAACCGGTGACGGTCAATAAAATTAAAATGAAAAAAAGTTTCATATTTGTTTTATTATAATAAATTATATAACAATTATTGTAAAAAGTAATCTTCAATTTATCTTTAAACAAATATAAAATGCTTTTATATTTGTTTAAAGATAAAGAACAAATATAAAATATATAAAAGCCCAGAAAAAGGGCATTAATTAATAAATAAATAATTATGTAGGTAGCTGCTTTATCGCGTGTTTGACATTTAAATTCAGAGCGAATGCGAGTCCATTGAACCAGAGTTACAGACACACAAACGAACTTAAATTTTTTGATTGTTGTTAAAGATACTCAATATTCATAACAAAGTATATTTATATTAGACAAAAAATAATTAAATTTTATATTTTTATTTTTTTCAATCTATAGGACAATATCTTCACGTGGTATCAAAATAAAAAAAAATATATTAAAAATAGACATTTGTTACCGAATCACCCGATAGAAATAATCACAGTTTATAAATTTAAAATCGCTCTCTTGAAAAGTATTGTATTTTTTCGTACTCTTTATGATTAGCATGATAAATTTATGAACCTTATAAATTCTATTTGTGCCTGTTGACATGGCCCGACTCATGTATATTATATATATAGGTCCACATGATCCTACCATGTCTTCCTCGGACGTCTCCGACTTCTTCTACCTTTCATATTCGCGTTATTCTCCTTTCAATCATTCGCCCTATATGCCCAAACCATCTAAGCGTCCCTTACCAATCTTACTCATTACATTTACATCAGCTTTGCACTCTTTGCGAAACTCCACATTTCTCACACGATCAAACATAGTTCTACCACACCTACGCCTTAGGGATCTCATTTAGTCTACTTTCATCTTATCTCTGCCAGTTCCTTACCTCACTTCCATACATCAGTGTTGTTAGCGCACAAGCGTTTTAACTGAAGTTTTCAGTTATTCATCAACAGACTGAATTTGAGGCTTGGGCTAACTTTTATCACGTTTCTTTGGTTATAAATAGAGACACCCATTCATAACTTTGATTTTTAAGAAATGTAGCATTAATTATTGAGAAAATTGCTTTTATAACTTTAATTTTGCGTTTTCATAGCGTTTATAGCTAAATAGGATAACGTCAAGGAATGGGAGTCGGCAAGAGAGGAAAAACAATTAAATTGGCAAAATCACTTGAAACATGTTTATTGTATTATTGATTGAAACTCAACATGGCACATGTTTCTACTAGAGTGTGTCATGTTCGTTCTACGATATGTCAATACAAGATTATAGCGACTAAAAAATCTTTCTGCGTCAACACTATTCACAGGGGCCCACAGTCATCAGAGCTGCCTCAGCAAATTCTCTGTGAACAATTTTTACAGCTAATAGTAGCTGAATTATGTCTACAGTTACTCCACCCCTCACTTGCTCTACAAGCTGTCTTTGAAAATAGCTGATACCTTCCAGGAATTTACTGTCATCAACAGATTCGAATGTTGGTGCAAGCCTACTTTTACTTGCTAAAAGAAGAGAGTCTGATCGCTGGACATTCTGACCTATAATCGCACGATTGAACATTTTACCTGCGTGCTCAAAAAATAGATAAGTGCTGTTCTCTTGACGGTTCAGCATGTGAGATGCCAGTTTCACAGAACCCTTCTGACAACTCTCTCTTATTTGGGTTAAGACGACCTGGTTCTTTACCTCCTGCACAGCCTTTAAGGTTCGCTAAAAACATCATTTATCGCTTTAATTCCCCAAAATATTGTTAATGCTATGAATGGGTCTCTAGTTATAAGAGAGCAAATTAAATTAAATTTCCGCGTTTTTGTTTCATTATAATTATATATTTATTTTCATTTCATTATTACATTTATAACTTCCAAGTGGTTTCCGTTCAAATCTACATTGAAGGCATTTCTAATGGGTATGTATAATCTATTCTAGGTGAGAGGTTCTTTGAGAAAAAAAAATTTGACACAGATAATTAGACACAAAATCGTTTTTATATTTTTTGTTGATAAAACTTTTGTATGCATACCTTTTTTTTATTTTTATGTGACACCTCACAAGAGTTTCCCTGCCTGTGCAGTGCACAGACAGGGGAACTATGTCACCACCCGGTTGGGTGGCGTTGTGAGGCGGAGTAAGGTAGGGGCTGTAGGAAGGGATTTGTTAATGCGGGCCTTGAAGAGGCTCGGATTATAGGAGGGAGGAAAAACAGATGCCGGTAGCTCGTTCCACATACGAGCCGACTTACACAAAAACGAGTCGTAAAAACGGCCCGTTCTCATGAAGCCAACGTCAACCGTGAACGGGTGTTCAGTTCGTGTCCGTCGAGTTTCGCGCACATGCACCGGTGCATCAGGAATCAATGCTGCTAGCTCCTTGGAGCAGGCTCCATTGAAATACCTGTAGAACAGACACAGCATGCCTACATTGCGTCTATGCATTAGAGAAGGCAATCGGTCTGTTAACAACGGATTGTCAATCAGACGGATCGCTCTCCTTTGCACAGATTCAAGCAGGTTTATCAAGTATTTTGGGGCACCAGCCCAAAGGTGGCTCCCAAATTCAATAGTTGGGCGGACTTGAGACTTGTACAGGGTCAGCAGCTGGTCACTGTTGAAGAATCTCCTAGCCCTGTACAAGACGCCCAACTTTTTGGAGGCCTGATTTACTCGGGCTTCTATGGATCCCAAATACCTAATGACGATGGAAAAAAAGTTTAAAAGTTACCTATTATTAAACACACTAATTTCGGATGTGTGATGTGCCTTATTCCTACGTAAAAGTATTCACGTACAACGAACTCAAATTTGTTTTGAATCTAAGTGTCATTTTCAAACATACTAATTTTGGTTTTCCCTAATGTGTATTATTAATCACGTTCAATGAACTCAAATTTGCTTTGAGCTGTCATTTTCAAATTTGGAACCGCAAACATACTAATTTCGGCTGTCTGTGATGTGCGTTATTCCTGCGTGATTTATTCATTTTTTGTTTGAATTAAAGTTTCATTTTCAAAATTGGAACAGCTTCTTTGAAGAATAATTCAGACAAGCTTTAAATTAGGTAGGTACGATTAATATAATATTTTAAAAGAAAATTATTTAAATTGTCCTTTTCAAAGTTTCATTTATTATTATTAGTTTGATAATAACACGTCACAAAAAACATTTATTTTTACTCTCATGAAATAAACATCATATCGCTAATCCCTCATATCAGCTTTACCAACATATAAACCGTTTGATTGACTGCTGCAGTAATCTGTTTACTTGGCGAGATGACATGCAGATACAGGCAATAATATTTACCCAACAACCCCTAAGGCCGGGACCTGTGTTTGACGTGTTGTATCGGGTGGATCCGCCCCCACTGCCCCTGACTCACGGGGTGGCGGTGGCGCTGGTTCAACAACCCCATTGTTTGCTGAAGGGGATTGGAAAAGGAGGTATCTTTACGTGAACTTATGTAACTAGGTACGTCTTATTTTTTGGTAATTTTTTGAGATACACCACGTCGTGTAACACTCGGAATCGAAGCGATAACAATAACAATCCTTATGTAGATTGCGATAAGGTTTAAATTTCCGCTTAACACCAGCCGCCGGTTTTGATTTATGCAAGAAAAAAAACCTCCCAAAAGTGTTTTATTTTATTTTGCGAAGTTCAAGCACAAATATATATTTATTTTATTCTGCGAATTTCAAGCACAAATATATATTTATCTTATTTTGCGAAGTTCAAGCACAAATATGTATTTATCTTATTTTGCGAAGTTCAAGCACAAATATATATTTATCTTATTTTGCGAAGTTCAAGCACAAATATATATTTATTTTCGATCATTTTCTAAAGTGTTAGCTAACATATGTATTATTTTATTAAACATTATTATTTCTTATCCATACATTTCTTTCTATACATACATTACAGTGTCTACCAAATATTTACATTTGTATATAATACATAAATTTAGAACTGTTGTTATGGTGTTTTTTTTTTTATTTTTTTATGCTGGGTGTGAGGTAGGTTTGAGTAGGTGACACTGTGGTGGGTAGTGTTATATGTTTCGTGAACACCTCACTGGGAGAACCTGTGCTGTGGTGTTTACGTGGTTATGATTAAATGGTACATGTATTTATGTGCATTGGTTAAATTTTCTTATATAAGTGTTAATTGGGATTTTAAATTTTTTTTAATGGTTATTGTACATTGTTATTTAAAGAATGAGGAAAAAAATATTTATTTATATGCACATATATATACATACACCCATGTATACACATACATACATAAATACACATATATGCATGCATACACACATATAAATAAACACATGTATACATACATACATTCACATTCATCCATGATTATGTTTGGTTTGGTGTTATAATGTTTTGTATAAAGTGGATATCTTGTTTTTTCATCCAGGCTGTGATCAATTTTTTGTGAATGTTTGTGTATGTATTTCCCATTAGTAGTAGTTTCAGAAAGGTAGGCATACAATTAAAAAGTTTTGTAGCGTAATACTGGAAGTGTCTTTGTCCGTGTGTGGTGTATGTTATCATTGAATAAGTAAGTATCATTGAATCGCTGACAGCCCTGAACTGTTAATGTCAAGTTGCGATGCCTACTCAGCTATTCCAAGTACAATTAATTTTGTGGACTAACAATAAACTCACTACCTACTACCTACCATTATCATAGACACCTTATATTTCGACTTATGACAATGTGTCTTATACAAGCCTAATATAAATTAGTTCAACTATTGTTATGCTGGTACATATTTCTTTTGAATTATGCATTGTCTTACTGCACTTATATTAATAACTGCATCACTTACAATAGTGTTTTTGTGTACACATTAATTGTTCTTTAATTTTTTGCTATTATTATCCTGTTTACCACTGTACGCTTGTAATTCGATTATCACTGTATTGTAAAAGCCATTTTAAGACGTTTACATAAATAAATAAATAAAGAACTTTATTTGCCGCATTAAACAATAAAAAAATAACACAAAATGGGTTCGTAAGTACGAGATTTTGAACTTTAAAGAAGTTTTCGTAGGTCTGAAACTTTATTTTTCTGGGCTTATAAAAAGACTTATCAACAAAATGCTTGATTATTCTAAGGCCAAGATGTCTTCTACTAGCTGTATTTAATTAAAACATTCCAACGATTAAATTTTCAAAACAAAGATGCATTTCTTCGTAAGTTGCCAGATATCATTGGTCTTGGCAGCACTTCTGGTTTTTGGTTCCAATGTGGTTTTAAGATAATCAGTGTTGTAGAGTTGCACACAAAACCATAAAACTACAAATTTGTTGTTACACCCCTTCTTCGCAAAAAAAGTAAAGTTTGACAAAAAATTGTTTCTTCGTTTCGTAAAGAAATCACCGTCGAAGGTGCACGGAGAAAAATGAGTATTGCTAATGTATTAAGAAACTCCTCAAATTATTGGTAATACGGTTAAAAACGGGATTGCAGGCCTAACGAATGAATTAACAGGTTTCCTGATAAACTTTTAGGAAAATACGAATGTTTGACAAACACGTTATCTTGAAAATATATTTATACTTTACAAAAACCTGTTAATAGCAATACTAATTTTTCTCCTCTTCTTTTACTCCATAAAACATACGCGTTAACGTGCAAAGCCTTAAGAGTGCGTTGTTTGGGTCAACATTGCACCACCTATTTGTTTCTTAATTAAAACTTTAATTCCGATTGAAACATACATAGGTAACAAAATATCTGAATCGCATACTGCTGAATATTAAAAAAAACGCTGTCAATCAGACAAATGGTGGAAAAATCCACCCCTCAATGATAAATGTTTTCACAAGAGGTCTGTTTTGGTCGTCATGCCCCACCCTAATCCCCCAACAGCCTCTAGATACTGAACACAGATCTAGTTCGCACTAGGCGTAAACAGCGGTACTTACAATACCCGTACTGGCTGTACGGCTCTCCACTGAGGACGAGAACTAATATAACTGTGACTCACCGCAGAAGTAATCTATTTCCTTGTATCCTGTACCCTGTACTTGTACACCCTGATAAGGCTGGTAATACGGGCCCTCCTTGTACGAGTTGCGAGTACCTTCTCAAGTGGTTACTATAAGCAGCAAGTCTGTGGGTGCTTATCGAATTTAGACTTTCAGTTACAGATGTCCCCCTAATTTTACTAGGAATTTGGGTACGTTATTTGTTCACGTGGATGCTGTATCTAAAAACGAGACTGCGTCAATAGCTGGCTAAAGGGTGGCAGGAATAAGAGTTAAATTAAAGGAAAAAGTGCATAAATATCTACTTTTACGAATATTATGAAGAACAAAACTTATGTTTGGATTTGAAGCAAAAATGCCCGTCTTTACTGAAAATATTTCTATTGATTCATATATTTCGCAAATATCCAGTAAAGATATGTACTACTTTATTTATTTTTGTTTAAATTGTTTTCCATTAAAGAATTTTATTTTTTTATGGTTTCAAAGGAAACTTTGAAACCTTAAAACATTAAACGATAAATAATTATATGTATAAGGGGTGGGAAAAGGGGATGATGGGGTGGTTTTTCTAAATCTCATGTAGGCAATTACCTTCTTCATGTTTTGAAAATCAAGTGTGCAAAGTTTGATTAATCTCGGAATAAAATTGTAGATTTGTATAAAAACAAAACCACCCACGAATACTCTTCTTTATACATGGTATCTGGAAACTCGTAGTACAAGCGGGAAACTGGTTACTTAGAGATCCTTATTTTTTATCGTTCTTTTTTCGGCATCTAAAGAGTTTTAAAAAATCTTTGTGCCGGAGGGTTCGAAGATTTTTAAGACATTGGGTTTATTTAAAATTTCCACGGGAACGCACGGCGGGAATATTTTATTGAAATACACCTTTTTCAAGTACTGCGCACACACGAAATGTGGATATAAATAAATATTTATTGAACCGGTGGATCCCACATTGTATTTGTATGCCTTTCTTGAAAGAATTGAGTTTTTATACGGACAAAACTATTTATTCATATTCATATTGCGCATGTACGGGCGCAAATAAATAATTCGTCTTAGTATTGTAAAGCATAACTTGCAAACGGTGTATTCAAGTAAGGTAATTAGCGCCATCTATGAAAGAACAGATTACTAATTCTTTTAAGTTTTCCATTAAAGCCCCGTAGTAAGCGTTCATAGATGGTTTGAAAGGGAGATATGTAAATACTAATGTTAGAGGGAGCGAGCTAATATTAAAAAACGATAATAATTAAGCGAAAATTGTGAAAATATTTAATAAAACACGACTCATTTGAAATAGAGCAAAAACCTCTCGACAAATGCTTTAGTTACATTTAAAGATGCACTGTGAAATTTTTTATGCCTATAACATATTAAATAACAGAACAAAACGTGTTTCACATCATTTTCGGAACTTACTTTGCGATTTTTTTCTATCGTGAGAATTTCATATAATTAAAGTTTGAGCATAACAAATGTATGGATATTATCTTCAAAAATAACATATAATTTTTTGGAACTTACTTACTTTAAATAGTTAACGAGAAACTTGTTATAAATCAGTAGAAATTTGGTAGGCGGGGGCTTAACTAGTATACTGGTACCGGCGTCTTGTGTCGAGCTGCTCGAACGTGTGAACGCATCAAACCGTCGAGCATGAATATACGTGTGTACAGCTTAAAGGTTAAAAAAACTCAACATTTTTTGGTCTTGTAAAATTTTGAAAACCGTAATTAAAGCCAGACCGCCGCACTGCTATTATTTTCATACATTTTTCACCTTAAATATCATATAACGCATTTTATTATCCAATTTCGTGTGAAATCGATGCATTCAATATATAACGCTGTTATCTTCCTGCTAAGCCCTTAAACGTGTTTATTGAAGATATGTATGTCATGACTGTCATGAGTCATACTTTAATAAATATAATTAAGTAAGAATCAATATTATTTTTATTATTATCACGATAACGGTTTTCCTTAAAAGCTGATATCAAGGTTTAACTGATATGACAGAGCCGGGGCAAGATGGGATAGTTGGACGCCAAAAAATGTAATTATTACTAAAAAATATAAAACATTTTTTTTAAATACTGAATTTGCTAATTTATATAAAACCTTTCAACTTATAGGACTAGGTCAAGCCAGTATGTTCATCGCAAACATCGCTCTCCGGCTTACGGCGAGTATCCTTTGTATCTAACACAGTGAAATCGATAACCTTACAATATCGGATCGATAGGTAGTAAAACATATGATCGATTTCCCGAGTACAGTCGCGCTGCTGATAGGCAGACCGATATTGATAATGCGGTAAGTAAGAAATCGATGTACTGGCAACACTCCTAACGTCAAACGGCTACGTAGAAGTTAAAAATACTAATAAATTCAAAATGTCGGATTTCAACTTTAATACGTATTGGCAGTCCTCTTGTAATTTTTGCACTAAAAAGGGAGCTAATTTTAGTCATAAGTCTTAACTAACAATTTTATATCTACGCGAGATGAATTAATTAAGTCTAAGCATCGTGTATATGATTTCTTTCAATTCTAAGAGCTTCGTTAGTTCACCTCCATTTATTGATTTTTAATAAGCTAGTTTTTTGCATAACGAACGAAATTTGTTGTATATTGACAACATATCCGACAACTTGGAGGCCAAGAGACTGTCGGAATCATATGCTGACCGTGCACGCAAATATCGCTAGCTGACCATAGATGACGTTGATATAATAAAATAAAGTGGTCCAAACAAATTAACACTATTTAATTTATTTATAATAGATAAATCAGTAAGTTATGACTACATCAAAAAATTTCCTTATTTAATTGTTTGTTGGGAGCGGCTTGACGTAGTAATTGTTTGTTGGAAGCGGCTTGACGTAGTAATTGTTTGTTGGAAGCGGCTTGACGTAGTAATTGTTTGTTGGTAGCGGCTTGACGTAGTAATTGTTTGTTGGAAGCGGCTTGACGTAGTAATTGTTTGTTCGAAGCGGCTTGACGTAGTAATTGTTTGTTGGAAGCGGCTTGACGTAGTAATTGTTTGTTGGAAGCGGCTTGACGTAGTAATTGAGCTTTGAAATAGCAGTCGACAAGACCGCACGGTGTTTTCATCCCATAGAACCAATGGGACATCGTGAATTTTGATAATGTAATGAAATTAACATTTTTATGATTATCTTGATATGATTTGAATGTTTTTTTATGCAACTTGGTTGAACACAATCGTTGGGACAAATTTGATTATATTTAAATTTTGTTAGTGTTTTGTTTGATTTAGAAGGTTGGTATCGTTAGTATTGTTTATTTTATATGTAAAACATCTTTTAGTTTTTATAAAAAAATATATATATATAGTTTGTCCACCTGCGTCCTCTTGGAAACCAATATATAAAAATTATGTAATATGTATTGTAGTAAGGTTGCAAAATTTCAGCTGCGGATATTTACGAGAAGTTAATTTTTATTACATCTACTCTATTTAGAGAGACATTTTTATTTATTTCGTGACTTCAGGGAGCTACGTGTGTATCGTCGATTATCGTTATTTATGTGTAGTAACTTTAATTTTTCACATATTTTCCGATACTCTTTTCCTAAAAATATTTTTGTACTTGATGATGTTTTTTTTATTTTTCTGGTACAGGTGATTTTTCAGTTTTGAAAATGATAGTAAAAATGCATCAAACAAAATTTTTAACTTGAATAAATAATGGTTGATGATGGTCCAGGAAATTATATTGTACATAATATGTATTAACCAAAAATGGTTAAAAAAAATAATAACGCAATAAAGGAAGTAATTTAAATAATAATTCACGTTTTTCGGCCTTTTTTAATTCTGCTGTCTAATTTTATTTTGTATTTTTTTTTTTACATTAACTCCACACAGGAGGCCCTGAAGAAAATAATTTCCCTCAGGGCCTATGTCATCTAATTGTATGTCCCATCTCTTCATTCATAATTTCAGTTTACAGAATTTAACAGTTATTTATGTTTCAAAATATCTGATGTTAATTTCAAGAAAGTTTATATTTTTCCCTACCGAAATTATAGGTACATTTATGTAATGTACTTACACAAAGTAGCTTTAGAAATTGACTTAATTTATATATAAAACCACGTGACCTTATCACTGGGTACTCCAGTAACCTCAGTAAGAATTTATTTTTGGTACAGTTAAAAAACTTTCGAGGAAAGAAACTTCAAATAAAGTTTTACCATAGCAAATTATCAATTTTCAAGATTTGTTTTTAATACTTAGCTACCTATACACCCAAAGATTATGTTGTTGTTCCAATTTTTCTTCCTCTAAATACTAAAAAAATAATATAATTTTCCCGAGAGTGCGTAAAAAAAATATTTAAAAGAAAACATTTTAATGTTTTTTTATTGTCAGCTTTGTTTTCCGAGAGAGATGTTTCCGTTCAATTTAGTACCTACACCTTATTTTTATGCAGCTATTTTTACCTATGCTATTCCATTAAGAACATAACATGTAAAAAAATATAAAATATGTATAAAAATAATAAAATTGAAGTATTTCAGGATTCTTTCAGTATTTAAACCTGAATTTCTAAACTTATTTTTGGTGCTACAAAAATCGCAAACTATAATAAATTCAAAATGATGGAAAACCTATAATATTTATTAATAATACTCCTATAAATATCTATAATAGCACAATTTCCGTGTTTACCTTAATTTCAGGAACCCAATTTTGTTTTTCTCACTGCTACATTTATCTAGAAGGATTTTCATGAAAAATTACTAAACAGACCATGTTTGCAAAGACACATTTTGCGACACCGCGTGACGTGTTTTTAGATTCTTTGATAGAAAATAATGTTTTAATCAGTAAAAAAACCTCAAATGTACGCCATAGACCGTACACATAATCATAGATTTTAAATGCTATTTACACAGATAACATATATTGAATCATAGTTCCATGGTGAGCCATCAGTACAGCGATGAGTAATAAACTGGCGGGTGTGTAATGCAGAACATAAATGATGACGCCTTTATGTTATTTGGGGGTAGTTAATAGTTAAAAAGGGTGGCCCTTTGAGGAAAATCATTCACCAGAGAACTCTAAATAAACTTGTGATTAAAGCTGCGAGCTGCAAATAGTAGGTAGATCTTTGGTGCTTCACACAATACCACTTCTAGAATTGCAACCTCTAACAATAGCGTGATAAATGAGCAATGATGTGATGTTTTGGGAAAAAAATATGGATATTTCACCAGTGGTTTGCAGATTCTAGCTAGATTCCGAGCAGAATCTATATTCAAACGATTTATAGAAAAAATTCACAATAAACTCAACGAATAAAAAAAATCAAATTATTCGTACACAAGTTAAAAGCGGGATTGCAGATTGCAGGCTCTTGACGAATTAATTGATAGAATTCACCCTTAACGAATGAATTAGGCCCTTATCGAATTAATTGATAACGAACGAATTAATTGAATTAAATATACGAGTTTATTAGGTTTCTTAATAAAGTTTTAGTAAAATACGAATGTATTATCACGATGTCGGAAAAAAATCAAAATAAATAAATAAAATAAAAATCCTACTATTTTCGTATTTCTTAAATATTATCAAGGTAAACGCAGGTGAATGAATACGTCTTCCGACATATTTTGAATTTACTAAAAGTTTGTCAGGAAACTGTCTGTGATCCCGTTTTTAACCGGGTTCGTCTTCTTCCATTGTGCTACAGCCTTTTTCGAGCCTTGGCCTCCTTTAACATGAGCCTCCACCGCCCTCTGTCCTCTGCCGTCGTCTTCCAATCTGCAACATGGAGTAGTCCTCTGGCATCTTTCCTGACATCGTCCTCCCATCTCAGCCTAGGTCTGCCCGCCTTTCGTTTGCCTCCCGGGTGTCCTGTTAGAACCTTCTTTGGTTTAACCGGGTTACCAATAATTTTAAGAGATTTTCAAAAAATTAGTAATACCCATTTTTCACCGTGCAGTGTGCCATTTGCAATTTGCAAATGAAGTTTACATACTAAACAAGCAAACAACTAACGCAGCAGCTAAAACGCAGCAGTTAATGCAGCTAAAACATAAAATACAAGTAACTAAATGATATGGCTTCCAGATATTATAATATCTAACGCATTTTCAGAACAAAACATTTAGGCCAGTTTGTTTCATAGAATTTGAACAAGTCATCAAATTTCAAAGTCGATTTTCAAGTTCTGTGAAGTTTCTATTCAAGTTCTACCACTATTTCAGGTTTGTGGAACGACTGGCCAATAACGATGTAATAACAGAATTTGAATAGACGCTTTACAGAACTTGATCATGAAACTTGAATCATCTTTGAAATTTGATGAATTGTTCAAATTCTGTGAAACAACCCATACTTAGACTAATAACCCTTACAATTGGGAACGAGTGTGTAGGACGGCCAACTTACTCTGTATTTTCCTATTAAAATCTCTCTGCTGCTAGAAGCCTTACTGCTAGATAGCTTGGGTTTTGAACTGGAGGGGCGAACCTATATACTAGAGATATCTTTTAGTAATAATAATAATAATAAGTGTTTTTTTTTGTAACAAATGGATATATGATGATATCCTCACTGAGATCTCCCGTGTTGCTCTATTGAAGAACTCTATAAATTCTTTTTATACTAGCACTAGAGCTATATACTCGTATTGAACGCGAGAGTCCTATTAGTTAATCTTTTGGACATAATTTCTTTTCGTACAACAATTTTAAATACATATATATCCCTTTGTACTCCAAATTATTTTATATGGTATACCAGCTACTCCATAGAGTGTAATGTAAAAATATGAGGAAAAATTACGATATTCTTAGAAAATTAGGAAAATATGTTTTTTGGTAGGGCAGTAAATAAAATGAAGTTATGTTAAAAAATATAGATTTATTATCATACAATATTTTTAATAAATGAAAAATTTGCAATTGTTTATGTCGCCGCTGCGGCGCCATCGGAGTACAAAGAGTTAAAATTTCACTTTTTTTGGTAATGAATGAATGCACATCTTGTAAGTGGAAAATAAATCGCTTCCCTACATTCGATCACGCTGAAACTTAGCTGATAAACTCGTTGTTATTGACAATGCATTCTATACATTTTTAGTGGTGGTGGTGGCATTTTTTTAAATCAACGATACAACAGCAGAAAATATACGAAATAAATGTTAATCTTACCCGATCGGCATTTGGCGAGGTTTTTAGAGTTGTCGACCTCTATTCTTGTGTGGAAGATTCAATCAAAAATAAAGAGTTTAAATAAATTTTATAGACGTGTTAAAATAGATTTATTTTTAGTTTTGAAACAATATTTTGATAATGCACAATGGAGAGCAAGGAATCTAGAATTAACCGCAATTGATTAGATAAACGGTCTTAACATGTGTCTCTATAGATATCAGAGTATTGTGATTTCTGAGAAAAATAAGGATCTTATCTTATATATATCCTTTTTTCATAAAATCTGATATGTGTAATTTGAATTAGATATCTATAGACTATCGATCACAAAATCTCTATAAACAATCTAACCATATATTTATCATAATATTTAAATTCAATTTCTGTTTTTCATTTTCATAAAAACGAATTATTGACAACAATTCGACGGCCTACGTGGCGAAACGTAAGTTCCTTGGTGCTGGACACAGAGGAAACGGATCGAAACCCGGCGTAGCCGATAAATAATTAACAAAAACAAATCAATACCTGTAACGCGATTTTGCACATTTTTTTCAGAAATAAATATCGGCCCGGGACGACCAAATGTTTTCTGCCATGTTTAAACTTTCTTCTTATATCATTCCTCTCTCCTATCTACTTCAGCCTTGTGATAGCTCGAGCTACCAGACATAGATGGCTCTAGTGGAGAAATATCTTAGAAGTTATAGAGTAATCCGACAGATGTCGGTAATATATTAGAACGCTCCTACATGGTTATTACCAACTACCACGACACGGGGAATAGTTAGGTTTCGAGAATGAGATTATGAAATTAGACACTCGTTCCTATTATAAGAGTTTTTAGTCCAAAGTATTTTGTTGTGAAGAATGAGTTCAGTTCTAATTTGTTTGCTTTTGGGAACAACTCATATGATCTCACAGAATGTGAAACTACAAAAAATGAGGTGGCGGTAATATTTATAATAAATTTGTCTAATAAAATAAGTGTTTTTTTGTTATATTTTTTCGTAAGCAGTAATTTAAGCTACAAAAAACATAAAGTGAACCATTTTAATTTTTTAATGCATTTCAAAATACATGTGTTTATTTTTAATAAAAAAAAAATTGATGTATATTTCATCATATTTAAAAAACAGTTTTCAGTTTTTGGATAGGTTCGGAAATATTCCATTTTTTGGATTTTATTGCATAGTGGAAATACTCTGAAATATTTTCTGACAGAACAGGTCTAAGGCTTGAGGAGGTAATTACCATGAATCATTCACAACAAGCATTATAACATTCTACCAATGGGGATGTCACAGTTCCGCTGGCTCCGTGCAGTTTTAGGCGAAGAACTAACAAAACCAAAAAATACACCTAAATATATTATGACCGGTCACTGAACCTATGAAAAAGACAACGGCATAAATAATATAATATCTCGCTCTTATCAACGTAATTATTAATATTATCAATGTATTGGAAAAAGTTTTTGAAGATTTTTTTATTCATTTAAATTTTTGTTCGACAGTTTGATCATTGATGTTAATAAAATTATTGATCTAGGCATTATGTTCGACAGTAAACTCACCTTTGTATGTCATATTAATAATATTATCAACAAGGCCCTAAAGACTCTTGGCTTTGTTTTGAGAGCTGCAAAAGATTTCAATAATTTAGGAACATTTATAATGTTATATAAAAACCTTGTCAGATGCCAATTTGAGTATAACTCTACGTTATGGTCTCCATTTTTCAATATTCATTCAGATAACATTGAAAAGATTCAACGGAAGTTTCTAAGGTTTATAAATTATAAATTGCATATTCCTATACAAAACATAAATTACAATTACCTCTTAGATAAAATGTCTCTATTGAAACTTTCAGAAAGAAGAATAGGCACAGATTTAATACTGTTACAAAGAATACTACATTTTAAAATTGACTGTCCCGAATTACTTCAATGTATCAATATCCATGTTCCCAAAAAATCATGCCGACATTTCTTACCTCTTTACTTCAATAACACCAGGACACTAGCTTACCAAAATTCTCCGATTCCGAGACTTCACAATCTCGGAAACAAATATTCTGATCTGGGTTATATATTTCATTTGAAAACTAATGAGTATAAATGTTGTATATTCTATCACTTTTATTCTTCTAGACACAAATAGACCTATGTACCCATATAACTTCTCCGCTTCTACTATTTTGTTTTGTTGAATCTTTTAAATTCAATTATATGCGTGAGGATTCATTTTTGCCATTATGTTTACATTCTTCTTTATTGTATTAATTTTTAAGTGTTTACTCTGATACAAAATGCATGTATTTTTTTTAGAAAAGCCCATTAGAGCGTGTAATAAATAAATAAATTAATTAATTTTCCATTATTCTGTTTCTTATTTTAACATTTTTAACATTCGGGAAGATAGTTACTATAATTTTTAAATATATCTATTTGAATTTAGATTTTGTTTTCATGATTGAACGAACAAACGAATGAATGTGGAAATATAACCACCACTTTCCAACACCAGATTGCGCTGAAACTCGGCAGAGAGATTCGTGGTATTCAATGCAGACAATGTATTCTTTCAAATTTTGGTAGCACTCATGCACACTCACCCATGCATACACGCATTTTTCTGAAATTGGATGATATTATATTTTAAAAAAATACAACAATTAATACACGAAATAAATGTCGGTATTATCCAATTAGGATTTAGTGTTAGAGGTGTTCACTCCAGTCCCTTCAGAGGAAGGTTCAATCCTTAGTCAAACTGTTTTTTCTTCTTCTTTGAAATCGGCCACTAGCCGGCTCAAGACATGGCGCAAAATTGACCCCAAGATTCCTACCCTCCCCTCATACATTTTTCCTTCCCAGAACATCCTCCCCTTCCTTTCCTAAAAAGACACTCCAAACAGCATCCCAAAGAAGACACAGGCCCTCAGTGCAATTATTTGCCACGGGACCCCTGTGTGGAGCTAATGTAAAAAAATATATAATAATAAACGTTACTGTAATTATTACAGATAACTGAAATAAAGAGTAATTTAATAAAATAAATAATCACTTAGTTTTAACTACTTTTTTTATTGTTTATGAAACCAACATGTTTCGTAAGCAATGCTTACTTCATCAGGGTATACTTAATAATAAATTAAAACAATAGACTTAAAGACAATTTTTTCTATAATTTGTACTACGCCTATGATGCCTAAAATATGCCATTACCGTCTACATTACAAAGAACTTTTCAAATGACTTTAACTTCAACTTTAACTGATTTTATTAAATTCGCAGAAACTCCAGTAAAATCACATTCATTTATCTATAGGTACTATATTTGTTATTAATTTAACCACTACTGTTTTGTATACATAATTTATAACGCCCATTGTGGGATATTTTTTTGTTACTGTCTTATATTTTGTATAATTATATATGTACCTGTATGTATAAAAAAACTGCCAATAAAAAACATATATTTATATATATTAAAAAATATATATAAATGAAATTTGATATATATATAAAACGTCCAAAATCTGCATAAATATTTCACTAATTTGGTCAAAACATCGCTATTCCACGATTTGATTTTTGATATTTCGTAAATATTTGATGAAAGAGTCACGTTGGTATTTCGTGTGTTGTGTGGGTAGTTTCCCCAAATATTGGCATGTTTATTTCGCTTTGGAAATTGATAAGACATTATTAGGTGTAGATATCTATTCATCTATTGTACACAGAATGTTCCCTCCCGATGAGTCAGTTATTCTAATCTCCCTAGTCTGTACCAGACGGATGCGGGGTTGGTATATTGTAAATATGGTTACTTCTGGTCCCGGTATGGGAAGGGTGTGAAGCAGCGAATTGATAAGGCATAGCTTAATGATAAGTCACTATTTTCGATTAATCTTTATAACGAACTGATTTACATTATGAATTCAAAAAATTATGCTTTAGATAAATTGATGGTTTTCCTATCGTCACTTGAGTAGAATACGAATAATTTTTTAATTACTCAATAAAAAATATAAATGTACATTACTAAAAAAATATTTTTTCAATAGAAATGTATAAATGCATAAAATAAACAACATAAAGAAAATTAAATATTATAGCTAAGGATATCTGTGACAGTTTCCAATGATTATTTTTTTTGCTTTCTTATAAAATTGTTTACAATATAAATGAAAAACAACTTTTGTGCATGAAATCAAGCGTTTATAGACTCCGTTTGTCAAGCAATTTTAATGCCTATTACCCATATTCGTGACAGTACAAGGCATACCAAGAATATACACATTTTTGGCTTGTTAGCTTCCTCTTAAAATATTGTACAAAATTTACTTACCCGCTTGGTGCTTTCAGTCTGTGATGATGAAACTCGACAACATATATTTCGTGAGTATTATTGACTTAACCATCACGCCGTTTCCCGCAGGGGTAGGCAGAGAGGACAGACCGCCAAACAACTCGGTCTTGGCACACACTTCTTGCCTAATTCACATTCATACATCGTCTCATACATACTCATAATAAAATATTGCACAAATTAAGTTAATCGCAGACATAATAAGAAACACATTTAGGAAAGTGCATTCTGATCAAAATTTGCTTTTCCTTTCCTATACACGCTCATTAAAGAACATAAATATATATTATTAAAATAAATACCGGAAAGTCCAATGAAAGTCCTGTGCATGAGAACCGTGTCTAAACTTCTCTAGTAAACAATAAACAGTGTTAATCACAAGTGACTCACCAGGTATGTATATCACTGTAGGAATGTATTATATATTTGTAATTGTTTGTGAGGCGATTTGGCGATAAAAACGGCGCTATACAAATCATCCAAATATTATTATTATAATTCCACTGACTCCAGATAGTTGTGGGACTCGAGGTTTTACATAAAAATATAAAGATAGATTGATTGATCGAGGCTCTCGATGGGTAGGTCGCTCGGCAAGCAGTCGCACGGATCGGTTTCGATTCTCATAGTGGGTATCATCATTCAGATCAAATACCTAATTGATCTCTTGAAAAAAACATCGGGTTGAGATACGTTAAGGATTAAAGACTTCTTCATACTTGAATATCACCAGTTGTTGTATTTGACTGAGCGATCGTAGCGAAGTCTTGTTAAACTCGACTGTTTTGCATGTCATCTGTCTCTAAAATTGTCCATTTCAGTTTCAAGATGATGACCGTTTTAGTGGATCAGTAAAGAATCCATTTTCAAATGTGAAATCGTGTTGTTTGTTTAAAATAATATATCGCTGTATTTAAGTACCTATATAAAAACCTGTTGATTTCAGAGAAAAAAATATTTTGATTTTATTAAACAATATATAAAACGTGAGGACTACTATTCACAGAACTATTAGTTTATACTATTCACGTATTTCAAATTCCAGAATATTTTCATGCGTCGTTGTAAGCTAAATCCACCCCTGTAAAACTATCCATGTAAGTACCTAGACATAGTCATGTTGTCTCTAGTTCACTAGAAGATATAATATATATCATATTCAATAGACAGTCAACGCCTCCCCTAAACAACCTGCATGATCGAATAGCCAAAACGCAATCCCTCGGCAGTCGGGAGGGAGGTGGGAAGGGTGGGGGGAGGGGGCGCTTACCTCATTAGAGGGTGATTTCATCGCCTGTTTGCAGCATCCCCGACACCCTTCTCTCGAGGGATGGGCGAGGAGAAAGAGAATTAGTTATTTACTATGACGTAATATAAGATCTGCGTAATTTTTTAATTTTATTTATTTAACACCCAGAAGGGTTTCACATGTAGGTGGTACAATTTTGATGACAGACAATTTTGAAACACAAGAAATAAATAATAAAAATAAAATTACATTAAAAAATACATGCAAGAAACAAAAATAAAAAAAAAACAAGAAAAAGAACAAGAACATAAATTAAAAAAATACTGCAATTTGATTGGTTTACAAAAATACAACCTCTATTTAGGAATAGTGTTGGAATAAATCTTTTGCGTGATCCACAAAATTCGCAAAGTTAATATTAAATATATCGACATCACCTAAGTATTGGTTTCTCATAGTCTGAAACCGTTGTATTGGGGAGTTTGCAATGTGATTGCGCTTATGTTTGCTGCAGTGGAATAGTGTATTTTGTCGTGTTGTTATTGTAGGTATTCGTAAGTTTGTGAGTTGCAGAAGTTCAAACAGTCGAATTTAGTGTTAAGAATTTTGGATAAACAAGTTAAGTCCTTTATTTTACGCCTGTCTTTCAATGTGTGTATTTTTAGAGTATTTAATAAGAAATGATATTGTAAGTCTTCTAGTGGGATATTTAATTTAAAATTTATAAAACTTTGATTTTTTTTTGTATTCGCTTAATGTTATTAATGAACTTTGTAAGAGGGAGACCAAACTATTGAGTTGTATTCAATTATGTTTCTAACTAGAGATATGTATAACATAAGTTTCAACTACTTTTTAGGCTTCGATGGGAAAGTACCAAATCAATTTATGTATTTATCAATCGTTCCATACTTTCTGTCCTTTAAAATAATCGAAAATATGATATATGAGTTTTTCCTTAGGGCTTCAGGGTGGATTAAAATTCTTTTGTAAACTATTATTTTTGTAAGCAGACCAATAAACTAAGGAAACCATTCGTAATGCAAAATGCATAGGTTTTACATGGCTTGCTACATTATGGATCGGGTTTCGTGCTTTTCTTGCGTTAAAATAAACTTCTCGGCGTGTCGATAAACAGTTATCTTTTTTATATGAAAGCCTTTATACTAAAATACCAACCATTTTCCATTTATTAATTTGAAGGACGAAAGTGGTTTTAGGTGCATCCTCGGTCTATAGTTAATTTTGGCTTCTGAAATTTTTGCAGCCACCTGCTAAACGAAATCTCTGGACCGTGCTGCCGTCATAAGCAAAAAAGGAGGTAAGAATTTGCAGAAGTTACACCCTGATGTAATTTTTTTTTTATTTCAATAGGTGAAAGGTCTCTAATATCAGAATGAGCCTGCCTTTTTGCTTATGACGTTAATGTACATTGGGTCCCGTGTGAACTTCAGAGTGAAATTTAATTAAAAATCAAAATAAATGCCATTAATAAATTATACTGCACTAAAAAACCTTTAATTCTGAATGAAGCTGGGGGCAGGGCTTCGCAACCTTTTCCATGAAAATATTTACGATATATCGATGTACACACATTTTTTGTGGTTTTTTACATATATATATAATACATGCAATCACTTGTCTAATTAAAGTAATGTATATTTAAATATTTGGGACCGAAATTATAAAATACAGTAAAAACCCCTCAGAAATAAATATTATAACCTGCAAAACAACCTATAATAAATGGTTAATTGACTTGGGGACTCAATCTTCTTCCTACAAAACATAAATTTGGATTTGACGACAAAATACTTATATAAAATACTATAAATGATATTTTTTCGATCAAAATGTATAGAAAATATTAGTTACGGATATTGACTACTTTATTTATTTGTGTTTTAAATTGGAAAATATAGGCCATTAAATAAGTTCATTTATCGCGACTTTGAAATTTTTTGCGAGTTAATGGTAATTATTAAAAAAATAATCTTTCCCGACTTACTATGTAAATACAATGAAATTTAAAAAATAATTATAAGCAATAATTAGTCATCCGAAATACAAATACAAATTGAAAATATCGCCCAAGTAAAAATAAATGCCGCCAACGGGAATTGAACCCGTGCCTTCTGATGTCCGGTCAGGTGCTCTGTATCCACTGAGCTATGTCGGCTTATTTCCAACCCGCCAAATGCTTCAATATGTACTAGAACCTCAATCAACCATTACTGCTTATTATATTTTTTCACCTGAACACAAAATATTTCACCAATAAATGAAGATATCATATGTCTCGACGCCATCTAGTGAGAAATTTAGCACTAACAAAGCCTTTCCTACAACAATAAAGTTGGTTGTTGAACGGAAAATTCGATTTTTATAAGGAAATTTCAGTTTGGTCGTGCGCAGCACGTATTTCCAGAAAATCTTCATACAAAAAACCGAATTTTCCGAAAAAACCGACTGAAAAACACCAACAGTGTCGGAATTTAAAATTTATGCATACCTCAAATTTGTAATCCAACATAAAACGGTCGTCTGAAAATTAATTTTAAACCCATCAAATAGTTTTTTTAATAATTAATATTTTAAATTAAATTATATTTGCCTAGTAAAAATTGCAAAATTATTTTTTTAGTAATTACCGTTAAGTCACAAATAATTGCCAAACTTTCATCTAAAATCGAGAAAAGTCGATTTCTTTAATTGCCAATATTTTAAATTTGAAACAAAAAAAAATAAAGTGACACAAATCCGTACTAGATTTTTGCTACATCTTTGAATAAAAAAATAATTATTAAGTTTGGTTGGGCATTTTGGCCTAAAATTTATTTAAGATTTATGCAAAAAAAAAACATCGCAAAAAATATGTTTTATTTTATTTTGCAAAGTTTATACACAAATATTTAATATTTTTCTTTAATTGTTAAGAATTTAATTTGATACATTATACAATAAAACCGTAATTGAAAATGGGTTCGTAAGTAAGGGATGTTTAACATTAAACAGTTTTTAAAGGCCTGATACCTTATTTTTTTCTGGGCTTATAAAAAGACTTTCACAAAAAGCTGTGTTCTACGGGCAGAATTTAATTACATATATAATATAATATTTCAAACCGATCAAATTTTCAAAACCTTCGCTCAGTGCTTCGCCTTAATAACACATTAAGGACGGGTTGTTTCGGAGAATTTGAACAATTCATCAAATTTCAACGTTCATTTACGGGTTCTGTGAAAGTCCTATTCAAATTCTGTTATTATATCATTATAGGCTAGTTGCTTGACAGAACTGAAATAAAAACAGAACTTAAAAATATCTTTCACAGAATTTGAAAATTAACTTTGAAATTTGATGAATTTTTCAAGTTCTTCGAAACAACCCGTCCTTAGTAAGTAGTTTGAAGAAATAAAAAATTACGTATTATAATAATTTATACACATCGCGTAACTAAAACATTTTGTTCTAAAATAGGCATTCTGCATAGCTAGCTTGTTCACATTTTATTAAAATAAAATAAAACGCATTGTGTACTATATTGAATATTTGGTACCTTGGATTGGAACATTAGAAATAATTATAAAACTACTTCGGCACATAGCCTTCCCATCATCAAGTCTACAATGTAACCAGAAAAACTTATAATATTGCTTCATGGAATACATCAAAACCTTATTCAGAAATTATCTTCCTGATGTATGTTTTTGAGCAATTTGTCATTGTAATAATCAGATGACGTTGGTTTGTTGATACCTACTATTCTCTTCTTTAATTTATATTATTTTTCAGTTCGTGTTATATCCTATGTACATGTCAAAACAAAATAATTGTTATAAAAAATAAATACAGTGACAATCTGCTGCTATTTGAATACGAAGCTTATTTATTAATTAACGCACTTTTTAGGGACTTTTACAATAAAGGAATAATAACAATTATACAGTACATATTTACTACACCTAACTAAACTGTCTCAGTAATAATCTCTTGTATTCATAAGTGATAAATTAGAGATGTCCACCAACTCGGTATAATTATTTCCTTCCATAATTATTCTGGGCAATGAGGAATATATTATATACTCGTATGGTACGAATGGTAGTTAGTCGACTTCTGGTATTAGGTACGTAGTGGAATGCAAAAGTTTAAGACTATCAAATGCAAAATTTAGAATTTTATGTAGAAATACGAAGTCAGTGAACTGTCAAGATTTGTCCGAAAAGTTCAACATTGCCGTAATACCCATTTTAAAACTTGTATTATTTCAATAGCTTGTACATGAATATTGTAATGTGGGTTCCAGACGGGAGAATCGTACTTAAGTTGACTTTTAACAAAGGCAAAATATATCAGTTTAATACACTAACTTAATATTTTTGAAATTTCTAGTTAACCTAGTAATAAATCTAAACATTTGATAGCTCTTGTTAGAGATTTCCGTTAAGTGGTTAACAAAATAAATATCCAGTACAAACTGTGCTGGATGGTGTTTAAATCCATCAATGAAATGGCCCCACCCTACATCTCTGAACTATGCGTCCCGGAAAACACTGGTCTGAGGCAGTCAACTCTTAGATCAGCTACATCATCAGCTGTAGGCAGACTGATAGAACCTAAGCGCAAGCCAAATACTAAGTTTGGTGATCGCGCTTTCGGAGTATCTGGGCCGAAGGCTTGGAATAAACTCCCTCCCGAACTAAGATCCATAACAAGTCCAACAGAATTCAGGTCTAAGCTAAAAACTTACCTTTTTAAGCTGTCGTACCCTTAAATTAAATATACCAATCCTAAGAGAAAAACCAGTTATATTCAATTTTTCAATTAAGTCCTAAATCCTGTATTTAAATTTCGCCAATAAACAATTAGATAATGTTAATTAAGTGTTAATCTCAAGTGACCTACCAGGTAAGTATTGTACTGTATATTTTCTCCATAAATAGTTAAGTAATAACATAGACACTGTAGAAATGTATTATAAGTTTGTACAGCGCCCTTGAGGTGTTTTTGCACAAAAACGGCGCTATACAAGTCATCCAAGTATTATTATTATTATTTGATTGAAAAGTGATGTCTAAGTCTTTAATTTATGAAAAGAGTTAAGTTATTGGTAGTAAAAAATTGTATAATATACATACCTACCTATTACCTAAGTACGTTCATTTGTTTAATTCAGAATCAATACGACACGGCCCGCTGGTTGCATAGCACTATTCTAGTCAATTGTATCCGGGGAATATAAACAGGCAAGGGTGGTAAACTGATAAGTAATAAGTGAATCATACAAATAATGCATCGTGGGATCCCCCTAACCCCTCCACACGTGGAACTGACACTGACACGTGTCCAGGCTGCCCAATCTGTGTCACAGTGGCTGCACACCGCACTCCACAGCCCACACTCGGCAGTTTCCGTCCTTCCCCGGGATAGGGGAGGAATAATAGAACATCCCTTATCTTATCTTCCCCCTGTATGTTGCATTACCGAACACACCATTGACTGCGGGTCTTTTATCAACAGTGTTAACGGTTGTCTTTATTTTGTAGATACTAGCAATGTGTGACTATGGATTTTTAGGGTGGAGACACATTACGCTATATCATCATAACACCATATCGCTCGCCATACAATCCCATACAAGACCTGACAGATGATCTGTTATAAGTGTGGGCGTGGCGTCAGCCAGGCGTATTTGAAAATGATGTGACCCCCTAGTAGTAGTGTAACACCTCAACTTATAAGCTGCATAGGTCACTTGTGTGTCTTAGGCTTTATGCATAAACCAACAACCGCTCTTGCGATGATCTTCTCGCGTATTTGAGACATGTTTGGGGGCGGTGATGAATGAATATTACAGTGAGACCCAAACGGTTGATTTGGACATTTTATAGGCCTTTGACTGGGTATGGCACCGAGGACTTGTCAACAAATTGCCTTCTTATAGACTTTCCGCATCCTTGTTACGCTCGTCCAACGCTCGCCCAACCATTTGTAAACAGAAGACACTTTTAATTTATTTTACAGCTACATCATACATGTACACAGACTGTGAATGATATATATTACAAAGTAAAAATTACGTGTACTGTAAATAATGCACATATTACGCTACGTATACATACGCCAGCCGAACTAACGAACTGAACCTCAACTTATGGGAAAGTGTTCTCAACTCACAAATGGCGCGAAACGCCGCTTGCAGTGGCTTCGTTCCTTTCTCGCAATTCGTGGCTAGGTTCGCGTTTCGGTTCGCAAATGTATACGTACTATTATAGCGTTTCGTGAACATCTCACTAAGAACCTTGTGTTCAAGTGTTTTTGATATAGTGGGGTCGTTCCTACTCGGTTCGGCTGTTGTTTCCTCCCTCCTACAACAAGAACCAGGTTCACTCCTTTTTTTCTCAAAAAGACACTGGTATGTTAAAACGGGACACTTTATAATTTATAAGGAATAAATAAATGAAATACAAGGATCATGTAAATAATAATATTTATTTACATGTAAATAAAGTTAATTTAACAAATAAAGAGGCACATGTGAAAAGTCAGTGTGGCATTTAACAGGTAATCATTTGTTTCTTGTCTTCTTTTTAGTGAAATTTTGAGTTTGACATATTATAATATAATACAATACATATTAGGCATTCATCATCCAACGTGATGTCTCTTGTATTTTGAGTGGGACATATTATAATACAATACATATTCGGCATTCACCATCCAACGTGATGTCACTTGTATTTTTAGAACTTGGTGGACATTTATAAGCAGCCAAACAAAAACCCACCTGCCACTAAACTAAGAAATAATAACCTAACAAACTATCTACAACTTTAGCTAACATTAATCATTATTCAGGATTTACTTGAAATTATACAATTCCCTACACTTCGAGTTACAGTACATTATTATATCAGTTGGCTGTGATTGTTTCTCGTACTTGGTCAGCTAATTCTCAAAATTACAAATACAAGCTTATTTATGTTATTATTTTATATGCCTCGCTTTGTGAAAGATTTTAAATGTATATATATTTTTTTTTCAATAAACCAAGTGGTCCCGAGATCCAAACCAAACATAAGAACAAAATTATTACTGAATAATATTTTGATGTTAAAAATGATTTAGTTTGGATTTTAATTTAAATATTTAGTAGCTGATATGTCGTTGAAGCCAAGAATATTAAAAATTACGACTATACAATTCAGGATATCAAGGCAATTTCTGGCATCTATTTAAAAGGTATTTCTAACAATCGTTTGGCATTTGAACGTGCACTATAAATAGCAATCGCGCCTCTCTCGGTACATGTAAATAAAGCTAGTTTGATTATTGTTAAGCCGACTTCAGGTTGACAGATAAGACACAAGTCATTTGTTAATAAGTGACTCATCTAAGAGAATAACAACAAGAATACAATATAATATAATCCCAGTATCATAAAGGCTATATGATATGGCTCACGATTTGTGATAGTACAGATATATTATCAGTTAATGATACTTTATTATATCATTATCTTACTTATACTAGAAACGATCGGCGAAAAATCATCATTTTCCACGTACGCTATTATTGTTACAAATAGATTTCTCGCATTTTCTTACGAATGATCAACACAGCCCGGGATCTCGACACGACTAGAATCTGCTTCACCCCAATATCGGAGGTCGAAGACTTGGTAAGTGCTTTTCTATAATCTAACTTAATCTAGCAAACATCACACACTATCATACTGCGACAGGGCGAGTTGGATATGGCTACTACTATGGATATGGCTACTACTATGGTACAGATCACAAGTAGTTTAGGCTGTGTAGGTACGGGTACGGAGAAACCCTATCCAGCTCACTCCATCGCCGCCTCTCTCGAATATCTCAATCCAGTGCAGCGCACACGCACAGTACAATGCAGAGTGCGACTGACAAATTTCACAAACAGACGAAAGCACACTTATTCCAGAAACATATAATTATAACAATAAATATAATCAAGAACAAAAAGTACACTCAGTAAGGAAGTACAACTTGTAATCATTTTACAACAGAATTTTGTTTGTACAAGACTAATAAAACATAATACGCCTAGATTAATCATTCAAACCCGTACAACTTCCTAAGGATTTTATACAACATAAATAACTAATGCTTAAAAGTACTTTACAATCAGTTCAGGGTGTGTTTCATACCTTAATGCTATTGACAATAAATAAATAATGACAGACTGTGTCTCCTCGCGATGAGGAACTTCTCGGGACGCGTGGCGTTTGGCTGCCAGGAGTGCAGAGCAGCGCAGGAGTGTGTAGTACAGTACAGACAATACAGTACACAGGGTATAGTGTAGCTCACGATGAGCCGCGCTCGCCCTTGAGCGCCTGTTCCAGCTCGTACAGCTGACCCATGAAGTTGAGGTTGGGCGAGATGATGGGTCGCGCGGCCTTCACCAGCTTGTAGGCCTCGCCCATGGACATGTGCCGGTGGCGCATGAGGTACGCGATGGCGATGGTGGCGCTGCGCGAGATGCCGGCCTGGCAGTGCACCAGCACGCGCGTCCCTGACGTCCGAGCGCTTTCTGCAACACAAACAAAACAACAATCAGCTAAAATTCAAACTCTAAATGCTGAACAACATATCGGAGAATCATTTTAGAAAGAGAATATCAACAACACCACAAATACACGGCGAAATATAAAAAGAAAAGCAACGGGAATTTTTTACGGTTTTACCGAATATATCAAAAGAAACTATGATTCCTGGAACACTATTTTAAAATTTGCCAATAAATCGCCGAAGACGGGTTGTTTACAGACGGCGAATGAATAAGCTCAATTAAATATATTATAAACAACATATCGTAAAGCGAATACGATAGAACTGCTTAGCTGAAACTAACCAGCAGACCTGGTACGCGATTAAATCTGCCCGATACAATTAGAATCACCTCCATTACGTCATCGCAAACTTGCGTCAAGAGAATCACCGGTTACCTTGTAGGTAGATTAATATTTGGTGTGTGCGCACCGGGAGATAAGAGCGACAAAGGTGAGATCTACGTAGATTTCAATCTCGCGAACACAATATTGTATTGTGTGTTGCAAACACCTTGATATGAGTCAGATGACGCACGAAAATGTACCAGCGATGCTGCGAGTCGAGAACTGAGGTGAGGAGAGCAGAAGAAATACCAAAGCTAACCGTACACAAGCGCGGATTGGAAACGTTTTTAGATATAGCCTTTATTTATGCTGAGTTAGCTTAAATACCGGAACCGGAGATGCTATCGAGTCAGGAAATACCCAATCGTTGACCTCAGACCGGAGTTGAAGATAGAAATATCTAAATAACCGATCCAGTCCACAGTAACAGCTCTATTTTGATATAAAGCAACGGAAACCGTTATCAGCCCAATAGGGAATAAGGTCGTTAAGTTTTCAATTCGAAAACAAAATGATAAGACAATATTTAGGTTAAGAACAGAAATAACTAAGATTTAATAAATGATATGACATCAAATAAATAGGCCAACGATCGATAAAGAAAGGTTGCGTTCCGAACAGAAATAACTTGATAGGCAGCAGGTACCAAGCAATTGAAATAAATATTAGTCTTGCCGCGATGTTAAATTATTGTATCCCAATAACTACGCCATAGTGTACGGAATGTAAGGCTAACTTTTATTTATTATTTACAGACGAAAATAGAGAGACGTCCATAATGCGGCAGCACCTAACAACACAAGTCGCGATGAGTCACTGTATCGATGGCCAACGCTACAAAATAAAAAAAGTACCTCCGTTAAAACAATACGCTATTCTCGTATATCAGAAGAACCGAACAACAGAACAACTGATTATATAACAATACACAGAGGTTTCGAAACATGCACTAACTGGGGGAGTTACACAACGGTCGTCTATCAAAACTCGGTGCTCAAGAAGTAAAAAGATATTATGTTTTTTATAAATATAGCGTTAAAAATGGTTTATGAATAACTGAATAATAATAAATACCTATTACAAACTAAATAATAACTAATTAATAAATAATCATTATACCTAGCTCTCTCATTAAAAATTTAGGCGTATTAGATCTATCAAAAAATTATATATAAATATGCAAAAGTGGGTCATTTTGAATACATGTAGGATAACGAAAGATTTTTTAAATATTTATGTTGAGGGATCAGTAGGATTTATAGGCCCTGTTAGGAGTTCTAAAAAGCCGAACCCTCTGATATGAAAATATCTGGAGTCGGTGAATTATTTTCCCATTTGAACTCTGGTGAGTTGACGTGTTGTTCTTGTATTGTTTTGTATTTATTTTGCTTATATAATGCACTTGCATAATGTTGATTGACTAGATGATCATTTGTGGAAATATGTGTGGAAGGGTTTAGTTTTTCCTATGGGGAAGATTTAACCCGAACATAAAATCGTAAGTTAATAAATATATGTTTATGTAAAGAGAAAAAGAAAATGTTGTAGAACAAGAACATAAATAATTTAAAATGGGGATAACATTTGAACCCCGAGGAAAACTCGATAAAACAGCCCTTGTTTGTTTAATGAATTGATTTAACTATCTTAACTAGTATGCTTTAATATTATATATCTACTTACATAATAAATGAATTGCTACGGATCCAAGTGCAATGGGTTCCGCTCGAACAAACGAATCGACAACAATCGATCGATTAATTTGATTGGTTAGCGGAGGCCCAAACACTTGAACCAATTTATATATTTATGTGACACACATGCCGCGACGTCACAATCAAACAATCGATCAATTTAACATTTAACGACGGCACAGAACTCCTAAACAACTATCGATATAAACAGAATATTAATGTTGACGTTAAAACAACTACAAAGGTAAAATTAAACTAGGATGATGTGGTATTCGTTACACTAGGATCAAAGGTAAGGTACTTTTTAATGGCTATTTTGTTCTAGCTTCGCTGATGCAAAAAAATCATAAAATGATTTACTGAAAAATTGTCTTACTTCAACTATATCCTTCCTGAATATATTACACTTTGGACAACCGTTGTTCTGAAGCATCTGCTAAAATAATTGCATGAAAGCCTAGCTCAAAGCCTAACTGACGACCATTCCAATGCTGAACATGTGAAGAAACTATTAAAGTGTGAATGTTTGGCCGGTGACACACGACGTTCAAATACACTTTGAATGTTTGCGTGTTATATTTGACTGAAGACGGCCTGTTTGTATAATAAGAATGTCTTGGATCGATGGCATGTTTGAAGAGAAAAATAATATTGGCATATTTCACGAATGTACAATGTACAACAACTAATAAAATATGTATGAGTTATACATATTTTAGCAATTTAATCATTTGGATCAACAGAGTATTACAACAAGTGTCTAGCCAAAATACGAGAAATAGAGATTTGATCATCAATAACTCTTCATGAAAGGGTTTTTAAATATTTCTTAAAAGGCTTTACTTGCCACTTGCCAGGCAATAGTAACACCATTCGATTTCCATATTAATATCTGCTGTGTGTATTTCGAAACTAAAGAAACCCAGTAAGTCTGACCACAGCCATCTCTGGTGACTGGGGCTGGTTGGACAGAAGCCACGGGAAACTTCTTATGTGACAAAAGCAGTCGCTGGTGATTCACTGCAGACACGCACTTTATAGTGCCCCAAATACCGCCACCAGAATATCAGTTTGTTCTCGCGAAAACGTTTGGTTTATTTTTAAATCTCACGTCTGCGTTTCTAAAGCATCTGACTCTCAGTCAAATTTATAAAAATACTCTCGTTACGAGTGTGAAAACGATGTACACATTTAGTCGCGCTTTAATTTCGCACTTGAAATATTGACATTGGATGTTCGACCTTTACATTCGGAAACGGTTGTTAATCGATTTGCACATACACAGTTCAGGAAGAGTTCCAAAAGCAAGAGAGATAAATTGGATACAAATAAAATAAAAATGGTTTCCTACTTCCCCAATACCCGAGAGCGGTTCACGGAGACTAATTTATTTAGAGTCTGGTCTGGTAATAAATCGAGGACTTTTGGTTACACGATTAGCTGTAGACGTGCCTTCGGGGAGTTTTGCAAGGTAACTGGCTGACTCCATTTCCTAGTGAATGTTTCTGGACTTCGAGAGACCGGCTTACGAGAGAGAGAGATATGCTTTTTACGTTCACGAAATGCGTCGCCGCCTTGGGGGGAATAAATGACGGAGATAAGAATGAACACAGAACACCGGCCTCGAATAAACTGTTCCGGTTTAGCGGCAGATGCAGGAAGTGGAACTCTCATACTCTCCCCGGTGCTGTAAAAGACATTTGGGACAAATAAGTCCTTATTTGGAAGTCACGGATGTTGAAACGCATTCACGAGACATCACGACTCCGCGTGCACTATTGCACAGCGCCATATAACTTGAACCGTACTTTTCACAACAACATGAATCATTGAATCAGTACGTCAGCTCCTCTACTTGATCTTAATCAATTACTAAATAATGTCGATACATAATACATTCTCCGATAGTTGATAGTTGCCCCGTCGCGGCGCCTCGCTTGGCGTAAACAAGTGTTGGGAAATGAACACATTCATGTTTCTACAATAAGTTACAGTCACTTCCTTCAAACGTAAGATACTAGTTTTATCAGCAGCGGTTGAAAGTTGTCGTGATAAAAACCGTTATGTGTTAATTTTACAGCGGTTTAAATACGGTGGTAAGGTAGATGTCATGGCAGTGAGAAAAACTTTCACAACCTGCGGATGCATTAGGTAACGACAACAAAAGATGCATCGATAATAATATGGATACCCGTAGTTCGTGTAGACAGCGGTTCAATGAACTATCGCTTCTCACGTCTGCCAAGATTATTTATCCGACAAAATAATGAAAAGTAGGTTTCAACCTCCTACAGAGGCGCTTCTAGCTCCTACCACTTCCTACACGATCCATCGGAAGTGAAGAAGATTGACAAACAGCAGAGCTCTGTAACGAGAAAGTAGCTGACGACCGAGTGATGTCACGTGGTTCTATGATTGAACCGAGCAGATGAATAAATTACCTCGAAAATATTACACCACGCAAGGCAGAACTAAGCATTGGTACAAATGCGTCAAATCAATGACAATTGGATACAGTAGTACTTTAAAATGTAAAACATTACTACGGGTAGTAAAAACATGAACAGCCAGCGTGTGTAAATTCAGGTGCTGAAGACTGTATAGTGAAATGCAGTTAATAAAACGTGCACGGGTTTTATTGCTGAACTGCAGCCGCGTTCTACTTCGTACGCTGATAACGATGGCCGTGCTAAACTCGCTGTACACAAGTCACTTTTATTGAAGAACTAGCCATACCCCGCCACGCGTTTCTGTGGCTCAGTATGTCTGTGCAGATGAGAAACAATAGCGCGTGTTGCTTTTACGTCCAACAGATGGCGCTGTTTAAAAAAATCATGTTTTTTCCTTCCACAGTAGAAAATATGGCATTATTGATGTTGTTGTAGCTTTTTTTTTTGAAAATTCGGTTTTTTGTATGAAGATTTTCAAGAAATCCACATCCACGGCCATTGCAGTTTCCAAAAAATCTTCATACAAAAAATTGAATTCTCGAAAAATACCGTTTTGGACTAAACGACATCAATGATGTAGAATTTTTTAAAACCTAGCACTCTATCACACTCAAAAGTCACGAGCCGCCACTGGTCACAGGTGACATCTGTATAATATAGATAAATAAAAACACGCGTACTGGAATGCAACGTTGTGTCAAAATTTCAAAACGATCATTTGCATTTTTATTTATATAGAAGTTGGAAACTCTTCATTCTAGAATTATTTTTGCTTTTTCCTTTGACCTCACCTGATCAACTGCAGTGAAATCATTAATGAGATAGCTGATAGACTTGTACCTGAGATAAGGTCGCCGTTTGGTGGTAAAACCATCAAATTGGAAAACCTGTGACGCAAGGGACCTGATAAAAAGGTCACCATTTGGTTGTAAAACCATAAACTTGGAAAACCTGCGACGCAAGGGTAGAGCCCACATACAATTAAAACAATGTGCGTCAGAACTCGGAGAGTACGGGAGAAGTTATGGAATATCTTGTATTATTTACTGTAGAAACATTAAAGATAATTATTGCGATTCAATGTGGTAATACTAGAACAGTCCAGATTGGTCCATAAAAATACAAGGATAAATAGATGCCTTGAACTAACTGGTGTCTTGAGAAGACACAAGTCTGTTTGTGTTCAAAGGAACAAGATTGTTGCACACACAAAATGAGCTCATTGCAAATATAATGCGCAGTAATTGAGTTCATTGAGAGAGTCGGTATAGATAAAAGGACCGCGGATGATGAACTTCTCCTTTTCCTGATTCCCGGAAACCGAAGAGAGCCGCAGTGCTCCATAAATCCAGCATCTAAATACTCGTACATTGTATTATAGCGAAAAATAGATTCTGAATCACCTCCAGCCTGAATAGGCAACCTTTTCATCGTTGCTTTGTTCAATCAATTCAATGAAAAGAAACATTAGGTTAAGAAATGACATTCACACATTAAAAGTTAATTGATAGTGGAACTGTTATTCTGAAAGCAGTGTTTATCTTGGGTTCATTTAAGTAAACAAGAGTTGTGATTCACGTTTCTTGATAAGTTTTTTTTCCATCACAATTGTTAAAAGTGATCCATCAAAAAGAGATCCAAGTTTATGTCCAATCATTCCGTTTAAATCCACAATAAAGATTACTTTTAAGGAGTCAGATTTACAGTGTCCGTATGTTTCGGAGAAGTAACTTTTTCGGACTCTTTTTCAGGCCAAAAGATTGGTTGTTATCGTTTAATCTTAAGTATGTAAATTATACATAAAAAGAGTTCGAGTTTCTTTTCTATTAGCGCTCAATCGACAGATTAAAAACAATCAGCTCAAATCTAAGAACCCAATAATAACAAGAACTAAAGGAGTCGAATTGTTAATGTGAAACGAGACATTTCGAGGTAGAAACAAACACTCCTTTTTTGGTTAGAAGATGCGTTTTTTTTGGAAAATGAGTAGATTCTAAGGCCGTAGTTGTTGGCCCCACGACTGAGTGAGATGGCAAAGTGGTGGGGTATAGAGGTACAATGGGAGGGACGGTTCGAGGCCGGTCGGCGGCTTTCTAGCCCGCGGCAAGGCAGTCGTTGCACCACGACATGACTCACCGGACCACCAGCAGGCACCAGGCAGTAGGCAGCAGCAGGCAGTACCACAAACCAACAGCTCAGCTATCTCAGCCAAGAGTGTAAGCGCGCAGCCTCTTTAAGCTATCATCTGATGCAGACGTACAATTTATTCATTAGACTACAGCTGTCCAATCTAGTTTCATAATGAGAGTACAAGTAACTTAGTTCGAAAGCATTTAGTCATTAGGAAAGCAGACTTGACGAGTGGATTCTTAAGCTAGACTTAAGCATTTCAGTGTGCAGTGTGCAATATTATTAATATGATATCAAACAATGAAGATAAAAGATAATGATAGATAATAAAGACAACCTTTCATTTGCAAGCGTTCTTGAAGTAGGCATTATTATTTATATTCGTTATCATTAGGACTACAGAAATATAGACAGTGCTATTAATCTAGCGTTATTATCATTTGCACGCGAATGCCCTTTAAGATACGTATTGTATGATGCATGGAGAACTTTCAAAAGAAACGAGGAGGCAATTAAAATTTCGTGAGTCACAATAAATAAATGATGAAGGTGTCTCGATTCGCGAGTATCAACATCGGCGACCTTCGCTGTGTAGCTTTGATGGATTTCATATTATATGGCTGCATAATGTTAGTATGTGGATATGATTGGCGGACTTACAAATATGCCCCGGGCGTTTAAATGAAGACTTCCTATACTTGCCACTCTCAAAGGGGGAGTAATGTGATCTAGCTACGCTATAGATAACTAATAAGCAGGAAGAGACAAAAGAATAGGATGGAATGGTTTTTATGATGGTGTACAAAGCTAAGCCATTTTATACAAAACTTCGGAAGACAATGCTTCATGGACAACGTACTTTCCGACCTGTGGAGACAAAGGCAATGTCGGAAGTAGAAAGATATCATTAAATTTGTATGGGCATGAGCATTTACTTAAATGAATTAATCAATGTTTATCAAATCAATGAGTGTTGTGTTTATATTAATTCTAGCTCAAGGGTAACTTTACTATCGATAGTAAGTCACGGAAAACATCAAAAGAGTGTGTGACTCCTCTCTATTATTTAATTGCACAAGACGTGCTCGTACCAGTTTTAAAGCATCTGGTGTCGGGTTGCGTTGGGAAAAGTACTGACCTCTCCCATGGAATTAGTCAGAACGTATTCACATTCCTTATTTTGTTGTTAGTTGCTACGCCACACCAACTTGTGGACAGTGTAGTGTCATGGGAGGTGATGTGTTGGATACAGACAGGCAGACGCCTTGTCTGCCCGGACCTGGTCATATTACAGATTGTATACTCTATAGTCGACAAGACAAGATCCGCCTCGGGAATACAGACATGCCACATGAATTTACAGTGCACACCTCGTGTGTTTAACATGCAATAAAGCTGTGTCTTTAAAGGGTGAGAGAGACAATTTATGGTCATGTAACGTTACTTGTTGCGAGCAGCTGCTATCCAGAAGATTTCAACCACCTACTGGTCAACATAGATCCTATGTGTTCAAAGCGAGACGAAACGCAAATAAAAAATGTACAATTTTGCACTTTCATCTCGATATGATGATTCTTTTAGAATGTTTTTAGAGAGAGATAGATTACCGTTCATTAGTTTTGCAAAGTAACTAGATCAAAGAATATTCATATTCTTTCTCTTCGTGTTTTTCTTTCCATAACCCCGTCAATATTCCAGAATTGGTAACGTTAGTCTTCGTCCGTCCTCGTAGGACTCTTTTTTGTGATAATCAGCAGAATCACCAGAAAGGAATTTGTACAATTCATCAAATTTCAAAGATGATTTCAAGTTCTGTTATTATTTCGGTTTTTTTAAACAACTGGCCAATAATGATATAATAATATATCATGAATAGAACCTTCACAGAACTTGTAAATCAACTTTGAAATTTGACGAATCGTTCAAATTCTGTGAAACAACCCGTCCTGAATAGCCATGTTATTTTGAATAAGTCACACCAACAAATCAATTTGGAACCAACTGTCAGGAATTGGCAACAGCTTCCGCTAACGACAATAATAATTGATAGTAGAACTTCGAGTCAGCTGAATTTAGAATGAAATCGACGCAACAGATGTGACGAGTGGTTTGGTTGGAAGGAAGGGCCCCTCGCTCATTAAAGGGAGGGGAAGAAGAGAACCCGTAGCGCATTTGCTTTATCCGTTATGAGCTCATTGTTGTTTAACCGTTGCGCATGCGTCATCCATCGCCAATGTCAATTATTATTTATATTATACCACGAGCTGCTCCGAACCAAGAAGTAAACATTATTCAATTCAATTTGGACGTATTAACGATCAGATTACGAGCATGTCATTCTGTATGAATTATTTCACATAACTCGACTATTATTTAGTGCTTTATTTGTAACTTGGATCTATAACAGTATTATTCGATGATAACACGTTTGTTCTTCTATTAGGACGTCAGTCTTCTTCGTTCAGTCAGATTGTTTTACAGCATTTGACAATTCATCAAATTTGAAAGATAAAATTCAAGTTCTATTATATTTCATCATGGGTCGGTTGTTTCCCAGTACTTACATAATAACATAACTTGAATAGGACTTTAACAGAACTTGAATTTATTCTTTGTTTGACGAATGTCTAACATGGATGAAGGTCTGGTATACAAAGAGGCTGAGTGATCGTGCTCTACTCTATATATGAAGGCTCATCTATTGTCGTCTCACTCTACACTACTAAAAAAACTTTGCGTCATTCTAAACCCACATTGACTAAAACAGGGTTGCATTGTTTTAAATGTTTGCTTTATTTGGCAGTGAGGTAGTACAGCGAGAAGAAATTCCATTAAGGAAAACATAATATTGTTTAATGAATTTTTTATAATAGAATAGTGCTAAATGGATTGATTCCTGAGTGAAACATACTATTATCAACAAACCAGTAAGTCCAGATAAAAGAAACTGCTTCCGTCCTACGTTTCCTTCAGTCTAACTAAATTCCCAAGTTCTACTGACTACAGAAAGTTAAAATTATTCTCGTGTAGTAAAACCGTTAGTGTGAATCAGGTAGTTAGGTACCCAGATAATAAAATTTTCTTGTTCAAGAGTTGTTTTTTCTCGACAAAGAGACGAATAAATTAAATTTATTCATGTCCATAAAATTACTGAGAAACTCTTTTGAGAATATTTGATAGATACTATTATCATACACAGATGGGACAACAGATTGACGCTAAGAGGAAATACCCATTGAAGGATCGACAATAACAACGACCACCATCATCAGAGTTCTAAGAACGTCATGTTATCTACCAATTAATAGAATAATCTAATGGTGACTGCGTTTAAATATCACAACGCACTTACATTGGACGTACTTAGATGCAAAGTTATGGAGGGGAAGACGTGACACATATTCCTTTATTATTTTGAGAGGGGTTTGCGTCATACACCAAATAAAAGCCCATTGAAATTCATTACACAAAGGGCCCACAGCCAAACTCTCAGATGAGTCATCTAGAATAGTCGTAACATATCATAGGGTTGAACCGGGACGGGGCGGAAGGGATAAGGGTAGTTGTGACAGAACTGCATCCAAGGGAACCCTCCATGCATTACCATAACAATTATCCCAAAATGCGTCAGGATTATATTATATAATACAACAGCGAGTCTTTACTTCCTCCCCCGACTGGGGGGCTGAAACAATAAAGCCGCGAGCAGCGTATCCTGTTTATTAATCACGTATCTGTTTACAATTTACAACCCCCTTTTTAAGAATCGAACGACGGTTATTTTTATGATTCATTGCGAGTTAAAAAGCTACCCCATCACGAAACATCGGTTAAGTCAGGTGCAGCACGAACAAAGTGAATCAGATTGATTCATACAATCTGACCTGCGACCGCATAGATAACTCAAAAACAGTCACTGTAGGAATAAAGCCACAAAGAAACGGCGTCAGAGTTTGTTGCCATGTCTTTTCAGGACGTTCCTGACTACTTCTCCCATCCACTACCGCGTCTTGTATTCTCCCGATAATCCCTTCATATCCGCTACGCGTGTAAACAATCATATAATGATTTAATAGATCAATACAAAATTAGTTACAATATTCTATACATTTACTGTCTAACTGACTAGAGATTTCCTGTATTGAGTACGTGTTCTTTGTTTATAATAAATTTTGCTTAATCATTTTTCCTAACAATCACAATTTAGCTCAGTATCTAATCATCTCATAGTCACAGTCTCGATTACAGTGTGTTTTAGGTAATTTTCTAAATCATATCTATAGAGTTTTCCATTCGCTTCAACCAGTGTATATAATAATCAGGCAGGTGTTATGTTATGAGCCATCAGCCACTTAAGCGGTTAGTAGAACTACACTTGCACAATGTTATGGCATACGGAGTGTGTGACTAACTGTCAGAAGGCTCACCTGTGACCCACGTGGTATCAGATAAAGGGTTCCCCTCCCTGCGTGCATTAATCATCGTATATGTAAATACTGACATTACAGTGACGTCATTTGTATCACTTTCTGTGCCCACTAAAGCGGCTGAAGCTGACGCGGTTGGTTGTTGTCATTTTCCTTGAAAAACATTCAACACTTATGCGGGTCAAGTGAGCAAAGGATATTTCCGGGTCTGACAGACTTGTAAGAACCACAATATCCTGCAGCAACATTTCTTCGCTCCCATAGTATGAATACTACAAGTAGAGTTCCCATAATATGAATAGCACAAGTTCAACGACAGGAAATCAAATATTTGAGTAATAACAGAAGAGTATTTAGATATAATCATGATGGAACAAAGAAAGTGCCAACACAGAGCGGTTTGGCGATATTCCCTTTCTACCTAATAATGGCAGTTAGATAAAATGAGCAATTGTCACTTTAACTGGTGCAGTCATTCATGCAGTGCCATCATTCCTCATTAATGTATTACAATCGACTGCGTTCTAATTAACATGTTCAATTCACAGCCGCATTTCCCACTTCCATTAAACAAAACAGTCCCATTCACAGAGCGGGCATCACTAGGAAAACCAGGCAGTCCAATTAAAGCTACTATGTCGAGGACGTGAAGTAATTACACGTGTTATTTGTTATTCACAATATTCCAAGCGGTGACAGGAAAAACATAATAGCGAGGAAAATACTTTGCTCATAAAGTTCATTTATAAACAAATTTAGAAAACAATCATATGTCGATATCCGAAGCGATTCGATTCAACAAGATTGTTCTCCCCACCGTCAGGACCATTACCACTAATTAAGTCCTGCAAGCCGGGAGAAAAAACAATCTATGCTATCGATTACGAAGATATCCACCAGGAACACAAAATAAACGTTGTACGTAATCTACGAATTTTCTTAACAGCCACAAATCAATATGAAGAATTGAAGAATAAATCCTCGAGAAGTTCTCGGATTGATCGACGATTTGTGTGAAGTAACATTCTTGGCAACACAGATAAGGAAGAATCCTTATTCTATGTCGTATTCTTCAAGGAACTTGGAAAATCATGCACAGATTTTTATTTATTTACAATGTACACAACAACGGACAGGGCTTAACATAAAGAATTACAAATTAATAACCAAGAATACAAATCAACCGTCCAAAAACGGCGTATGGTAATGATTTGAAAGAATAAAACAATAAGTATGTAACAACAACAACAAAAAAGAGACAAAAAATTTGGGTTAAATGAAAAATCAAGTGAAAACAGGAGATTCGAGAAATTTTATAAAGCTCTGGAGGCTATCGCTAAAAGTGTCCGGAATCTTGCCACAACAGTGAATGTTACATAATAATAATACAGCCGACACCTTCGCACAAAAGGTTTGGACAAGGTTAAGGGATAAGTTACTTGGGATAAGGTTAAGTTGGTTATATGAAAAGGAATATGGAAAGTTTCAGGGTTTTTCAGTAGTGTGGCCAAGAGTAAAGATTCTACATGGATATTTTTAATTTTGAAAAGTAATTTGATGACATTTCTATCACGACGTTCATTTAATAGTGTGGGCAATCCAGCTCTATAGGATAATGCCCGATCATACCATCAGACCAAGATTTCTATCAACTTCTTTAACAGAATCAAACCTCTTTTATATAAGGGTGTTGCTTGCGCCTTAAAACATATTATACTCATTCTGATTAGATTTTTTTCTGTCCCGACGAATGCAACTGAAATTCAACAATTATCACAAAACAAGGCATTGCCTGTTTCAATCTTATCAAAAATGTAATTATTTATAATTGAAACAAGGCGACTGTCGTCGTTATTTTTCCACCGGTGAAGTGTGTTTTGTGTGCACATCTGCAAACAGGTTGGGCAACCTGTTTAGTAACTTTTTAAAAAGAAACACGAGCAGAATGACACAACGCGCGTATGAGTCACCACTCCAGCAGACAAAAATACAAGTCCAAGCAGCAAACTCAACAGAACAACATTATCCATTTTAATAATGTATGGCTATCGAAAGAAATGCTGGTGTGACCCAATTAGACAGGTGACTGATTAAAGTAATGTAGGTATGTATCTACCTTGCGCAACGAATTATATAGGTACCTACTATAGGAAGCAATAATTTTTGCAAAGGTCTAAAAAGAGCACCTCAAAAACAATTTACAAACAATTATTACCAAAGGAACATTACGAAACTATTAAAAAAAACATAAACATTGGGTGTATTCCGGGATATCGAATTTTCATTGTAAAACTGGTGACTAAAAGTGTCAACATCCTCAAAATTATGCATGCTGGGATAGTAGCAGTATTCGTACTTTGAACAATAGCGTCGTACAAACAATACATTATTGTAATTTATAAAACTCAAGATTATACTAACTGAATAGCTTGTTACGCAAAACACTTTAAATCGAAAAGATAAAGAGCGTAGCATTTCAATATGTGAATATGTATATTAAAACGAGTAACATAATCAAAAGCGACAAGACTCGAGAAAGTTGAACTGAGAAGAGTCTCATTACGAAATAAAAGTGTCTGCGTGCGATAATACTTATACAGTATTATTATTATTCAGTGGTTCATTCAGCCTCTCTCGTTTCAGTGATCATTCCCCATTCATGAAATTCTATTATCCTAAATGGTGCTTAACATCGGCGGCCATATGTGCGCGGCGAGGGCAATTTGCACCCTCCTCTGGAAAGTTGGTTACAACTGGCGAGTTACTATTTATTGCGAGAGGGTTGCATTGCATTAGACGGGAAGCGAGGGGAGGCAGCATTTAAAGCCCCACTTTAAAACGACAAGATTTAGATACAGCATCCGAGGGGTCTGTGTCCAAGATAAACGACGACGGTCTCAGATGGCCCAAAGCAATAATGAACATTTTCTTCATCAGAAAGAAATGTTTCCAGTTTTGTCGATCTTGGCAGTTTTTTACAAGTCGTTGTCTCATCTAATTTTTTGGGCTATTGGATGATGTGCAAGTGTCCAGCATAGTGCGATTAAAGTGTTGAAATTGTTACAGTAATGTCGATAAGCTTTTTACCATCTCGTAAGGAGACACCTAGCATACCTCTTTCAATGATTTGTTCTTTGTTTTGAAATCAGAGAACGATAAAATACAAAAACAGACTTAATCGTAAACTGATCAATTTCAGTGGAACGGATCGCAATTAAAAGGGCATGATTAATGGCTGTTAAATTAAAACGGTAATGAATGGACAGATTTCCATTATTACTGCTGGTTTTTGCAAATATATTATTATGAAAGACAATGAATTGTTTAAAAGTATCGGGGAACCCCCATAGCATACACGCCCTACAATAGCGGCATGACTAACACTGTACGTTAAAATTTAGTTTAGTTTCTCTCCAACCTTTATAGGCAGGGAGACCTTCCTTAATTTCAAGACAGAGCAGAGAACACAGTGTACAGTGCACAGCACCGCGTGCACAGATTGCGGCACCGAACACGTGGCACGTGAAAGGCGAGTGATTCACCAGCTTCTATATCTGGAGCCATCCATAACCGAGCTAAACTCTCCCGCAGAATCGGGCTATTTCGGGAGCGGAGGAACGCACCAATACTTCAAAGAAAAGTATTAATTCTGGATCCGACTACACACCACGCCTGCAAGTCTGTATGGGTGTTATGACTGCTGGCGGGTTATTAGTTATAAGTAGTACGTATAAGTTATAAGTTATAAGCAACATGTGCCTATGGGCCCAGGCCGACAGACTGGCCACTGGGCAGGTGCCAAGAACAGCATCAGCCATCGTCAGCGGAAGATTTCACAATTTAAAAACGCATTAATAAATATTGAAATGGGAAACACCAAAAGACGGACGGTGCGGGCAGTGTCAGATGTTTTAAAAGCAACTTTATCATAATGCCAATGAGATGAGTCCGCGCCAAGACCTCAATAAAAGAGATTATAAGTGGAAAAGAAGCGATGCAAAAGCGTGTGAAAGATACCGACTTAGCGAAAACAACTTTATAAATTCTCTCAACAAACGGTTTGATACGAAACCACTCAGACTAAGTCCCTTTTTCACCGTATGCCTCTTACAGTAAGTAGCCCAGTCACTTTTAAGCAGTTCATATTGGGTGTTCAGCGATGGCTTTTGAATCCACAACATGATATCCAATTCCAAAGTCAACTGAGCCTTCTTCCCCTCATTTGCACCATATATGAGTCAATGTTTCTTCATTCTCTTCACATTTCATACAGCTACATATTGTTGTTTTTCACTCACAAAAGGTCTCCCAAGGGAATAGTCCTAGATATCGAATATATATTTTTGGTATCCACTCCAAAAATTTGCACATGTCTCCTAAGATGACTGGAGTCGCAAATATTGTATGTGAATCAGTTTTTGTTTTTATTGTGCACTGTAAATCTTTGACACGACTATTAGGGTAGCTGTTGTTAACAGTTATAATTGGAAAAAGGATTTTGAAAGCACAAGCTTCCCTAATAGGCTCGAATTAAACGCACTGAGGGAACACTTAAAGTGTACACTGCACAGGTTTCTTAACAAACTGGTGACGTATAATAAATTTTGCAATGTTACTCATGTAGGTTTTTAGATACTTCGCACTATCAGACAGGAACAAGTAATTAGGTAACAGGTAATTGGGTGGAGGAATGCACGTAGTTGCGTCAACAATGGCAGTATCCTGTTAATAGTTCTACAAACTCCTTCAGTGAGTTCTTATGCACCAAAGTAGTTGCCTGGATTTGGACCGCGTTTATCTAAACCTTATCAAAAAAACTGTCTTATTTTAGATGTCTTTAGAAATTTGTTTACTATAGTGTATTTTTTAAGCTAAGCGTGTTGAAACTCACGTAGCTGTGGGATCAATGATCTCGTTGTTTGGTACCCTGTTAGTTGTTCGCTAGTATCCTTGTTAGTTAGTTGATAGAGCAGTATTGTGTGTTGTTGGTTGGTTGGTAGATGGTCCTAGGCAAGGCTGTTGGTTCGGCCTTCCAGCCTGGTGGACTCATGCGGCTCACCTTGCTAGGTCGGCCGGTCTCGCGTCTCGCTTTCACCGCGGCCCCAGCGCCGAGAGGAGGGGAGACGCCGACAGAGTACCAGTCGGCATTCCATGGAGTTGTTCGCGAGAACTTTCCGGTTAGGCCGACCGCTTTATGAATAATATCCACAATTCCACTATTGCCGTATATAAACTTTAGTACTTACCCACCAAAAGCAAATCAGAAAGGACGTATACTTAGATAAACAGCTTTACGAATTACGTAAAGGCTAGTAGGTATTTACAAGTTACTACCCGGTTTCGTCAAAGATTAAAAATATTTTTTCGAATTTTTATTTACTATATGACATTTTGTCATATTTTTGGACAAATAGCATTAAAATGACGTAGCAAACTGAAAACAGTGGCGTTGGCCTCGAAGTTCTGAACATCGACTAGAGTCATAAAACATTTGTGCAAATTTCATGACGGCAGAGTTCACCGTTCAAGAATTTTAAGCGGGACGTATTATTAAAAAATTATAGTTGGCAAGTCAAAAAGTTTTTTTACTTTAACACATTTATTTAATGTCTTAAAACTTAATATAAGTTTCACTGAGGATTCAACCTTCCTACCCAGGAACTTGAGTCGACAACTCTACAAACCTCGTCAAATGCAAATCGGGTAGGGCCGACATTTATTTAGTATATTAACTGCTGAATGCGTAAATGTCCGCGTGCGTTTGATAGAATGCATTGTCATCGATAACGAGTCTACCTGCAGAATTGCAGCTCGATCGAATATAGTGAAGTGGGTTAATTTCTGTTTCCAATATTTGAATTCATTCATTACCAAAAACCAAAGTGAAATTCAAATAGCTGTATTTAAAAAAATATACATTTATGTTTCATAGTTAACATTTTTTACATAGCAAATATCAAATAATCGATATAAATAGCGATGTCACCGTTGGCAAGCAAACTTAACACTGTGCACGCAACAATCTGATTATAAAAATAATACTTTCAACGTTAAAAATCCCTCCGTGACCCAATGAATTAAGTTAATCGAAAACGCTAGTTCCGCAAGCTCGAGCAGCGATAAATATCTCTATTTAAAATTGTCACAGATCCAAAGCGAAACGGCATTAAATAAATACACAAAAACATTAAACAACACGCACAGTTCACGAAACGAACAAAATAAAACTACTTTTAGTCGGCCATCTGAAGTACTTCTCAGCGAACACTTAAACATCGAATGTTTAAGTGTTCGCTGAGAAGGTATACAGATACAACAGTACACGGTGAGTTCTTGGCAGGTGAATCATCATTTAATGTTACTTTGACCCTGTTTGAGCGGAAAAACACGCCTTCTGGTATATCATTCATTTGCTCCAAACTTACCCATTCTACGTCATTTCATCTTGGCTAAAACATCACTACACCGTGTAAGAAGAATCAACCCGTAAAAAATGATATATTTTTAAAATAATAATACTTCATTAACGAGGCTATCTGCCGAGTTTCACCTCGATCGGATGTCGGGAGGTGGGTTTATTTCGGCTTCCAAGATTCGCCATTCATACAGATGTATTCAAAAATACATAATTAGTTTGTTTTAAGACATTCTTGGTAGATAGTAAATAAATTAGCTGTATATTTTAAATTTCATTCACTAATAGAGCTTTGAAATCTGTACAATTATAAATATTTATAAAGATGGGAGAAGAAATCGTGGGATCGGGGTGAGACTGGTGAAGCTCCTAAAATGATGTAAATATACAGGTAAGGTAAACAGCTGGAAACCAAACACGTCACGCCGCGCTGGTCGGTTCGAATGGATGTAGAAGAACTTCGTGTTATATGTCAGAATAGAGTCGGAGGATCACATTTCAAAACGTTTCAGTTTGCTGCCCCCAGTTGAATTATAGTATCTGGTAGCTGGTAGCAAGCAGTAGCTAGTAACGCCCGGAAGGAGCCGACTCCTGTATCTATTAGAATTTAAATGTTGTATAATTTTCGGCAATACAAGATGAATCATAGGCAGCCAGAGCTAGAAGGTTAGGTCGTATTTAAATAATTGATGTAAACGAACGGAGAAAGAATACAAAATGAGGGTAACTAGGAACGAACGAGGACTCGCAAAGATCGGGGACATTCTCTATTGTGAACATTAACCGCGTATTTTGACTTCCTGGACGAAGAAGACATTTTGAGAAGTTAATATGATCCTAAATAAATGTCACAAGCAACAGAAAGTTAGATTAAAACGGATCTATCACCGTATGTCTATAAAATGTTGACCTACTAGCGGGAAAACACCGAGCGGAAAAGCGTGGCAAGTAGCTAAAAAAGCACAAATCAATACCCAATAAATCACCCATGAAAAAAAGGTGGACACACCGACCAACGCATGCGCGCCGTACCAAAACAAAGTCACCCAGAATAGCCCGAGAATTTACGCGACGTCCGAAGCGGAGCGGCGGGGCCGGCGCGGGCAGGGGGCAATTAATAATAGCCTCGCGGTGAGTCACCGCTACTCCGCCTCCCCCTTGCCCCCAGTCGCGGAGTGGCGCACTTTTCTCTTCTTGCGGGCAGCCCGCGCCCCCTCGATGAGTCCCTGCCGCTATTTTGCGCCCAGCCGGTAAACAAACGTCCTAGACAAGTATGGTAGCGTCCGAGAGGGGCAAAGACCCGCAAAGATGCCCATACGCGTGAGAGCTTATTGCCAATATCTGGACTACGCTCAACTTCATAATCTTCATTTGGTCTGTTCTGTACGTACGACATGTAAAATGGCAATTACTAATTAAATTGATCTAGGTGATGCTAATTAATAGATTGAATAATCAGTACAAGACGTGATGTTTCCAATCACAGAGAACACTGTAGAAGACATCGAATTTGCACGACTGAACTCTATGAAAATTACAGTCAACTCCTGGTTTCTCGTTGCCCAGTAAATACTGGTCCTGTTTTTAATAAGGCAATGTGCTTCCACGGACGTTGTGCGATTCGTGCACTCCTGAAATACCTCCTCGAAAAACTATTTGATTCTACAAGTCCATGAATTCAAATGCCTGGTCAAAGCACTGATTGAGGTTTTAACCGCCTCATAATGATGGATGCATGATAATTGATTTGTCAGACTTACCGATGAATTCAAAGGCCTCCTCGAAGTACTGCTTAAGGTTCTGCTGTCCGGAGTCACTGGCGGGGATGCGCTTCTGCGTGATGCCCGCTGAGAGCGGCGCACCGGGCAGCGAGCAGGTGACGTTAAGTACGCAGGTGGTTCCGAGCTCACGCAGTCGGTCCGGGTCGGCAGCATCCTTGCCGTTGCCGATATACAGGAATGGCAGGACTCGGGAGGCGGGGTGGTTGTCGATATCTATGGAAGAAACATGTGATTATATCGTCTGAAGAAGACAGGAGGTTGTGGACATCAACGAGATTCTTGGACCGTTTGTAACTTTATTTTAAAACTGAGGGATTGACAAATTCATCATTCGATATATTATGACGAAAATTGCAGCAATATGATGGGATTTACTGAGCTAATGACGTAACACATAAAAGTGAGCAATAAACAATACTATAAATCTATTCGACGAAGGATCAGGAACTCACAATATGATGCTATGTATATTTTTACGCATAATTTACATGAGCTAGGATTAAATCACTACAAAAAATAGCCAAACAGCCAGTAGTTCTGTATGACACCGCAGATTCTGAGAAGTGTTGACCACATAGGGAAAATATTTCACCCGTTTCCGATGTTTGGAGGAACTTCGTATGTCTATGGAGGAACTGTAAATTTTCAAGCAGACTTGGGAATATAAGATAGTAAAAACATATTGTTAAGGCTACGATGGCGATGATTTCATAAATTAACCCTTCCAGATGCTATTGTGATTCACAGGAGGTTTTCTCCGGTTCAGATGAAATGTGACTAAAGGATTACGATATAATGGTGCCATTATGAAGTGATTTCAATTGACACGCAACCGACATTCACAAGTTATTAGTCCATCATTTTGTTTATCAAGAAATGATGATGTAAATATTTGCAGTACCTACCTATAGAATTTATTAAATCATCTATAATTTATTGATCAATTATTTCAATGACTGTATAGTTTGGGATTGTTTTAAACGGAAGTGGCGCCCTCTGTTAATTTCAAAAAGAATCTTTGAAGTTTACAAGCTGTGGGAGAGGGTTTTTACCTGATGGGAGTTATTCGATATGGGAAGTGTATTTCCATCATATACAAATGGCCCTCCTTTTCGCCTAAATGTATATTTTAGCTTACTATTATTTTACGTATTAAATAAATTAAACCATCAATAATTATAATCAAACCGCAATAACTTAATAATTGTGCGACATTTAAAAAAATATAAATTATAACGATAACTGGTTCACGCACAGAATTACTCTTGATTGTTTGAAGTTGTGTAATGTGCATCTCTCGGCGCTAATATATGCACAGTTTTAACGCATTCCAATCGTCATAATCAATCAGCGTTTTCAATAAATCCGAAAACGGAATCCACGAGCTGTTCCACAATTCCACATTCGCCGACATAGCGCAATTCAATGGAAATCAATAGACTGAATCATCGTTTAATTATTGTTGCATCGTGCAAAGTGAATACTATTCAATAAGAATTCAGTACACATTCATACCATGTAAGAAACAAGCATATACGATATAAATATGAAGCAATTTAATATAGCTGCAGCATCATTGAACAACTTGATACAGTCTAGTTCTTCAGCAACTAACAATGTACTCACGCAGAAAAAACTCGCAAACAGTGAGTTCTGGCAAAATGAAATTTTCGCACATTTTCACTATTAAATTTCTTTGTCAATGCAACTACTCTCATCCCATGTTGCTACCCCATTCACATGATGAGCTATAGAGCTATGAAGTATTTATTCAACTTCCAAAAAATAAGATAATTTTTAGTACCCGTTTTTCAATTATTACGATCAGAAAAGCAAGTCAGTTGTCAATTCAACTACTTTCAGGTCGCCATATCAAACTAGCTCAGACACGTGAAAAATCACGGGATATTTTTATGTTAGCAAATATAGTTGGAAAATAACGCTTTCTTGAAAATAAAAGAAAAAACACTTGAAAATTGTTTTTGAATTATTGTTCAGTAAAAATACCAGAAAAGCAAGTCAGTTGTTAATGCAACTACTTTCAATTATGCAATTACAGTTCCGCCATGAGCTGTAGAGCTATGAAGAATCTATTCAACTCCCAAAAAAAGGAAGTTTTGAATAAAAAAGACGAGAAAAAGAAATCAGTAGCAATCTTAGGAGGGGTTGTTTCACCGAATTTGTACAATTCATCAAATTTCAAAGATGATTTTCAAGTTTTATACCAGTTCTGTTATTATTTCAGTTTTGTGAAACAACTGGTCAATAATGATATAATAAAAGATCTTGAATAGAACTTTTAAATATCTTGAAAATCAACATTGAAATTTGATGAATTGTTCAATTACTGTGAAACCCACCCGTCCATAGTAAAACGTTTCGAGTTGGAGCATTGACGTATCTTCTCCTTTCGACTGGTTTTACTGCCATATTTGGACGAAATACTACCCGAACCATTAAATAGGGTAAACGGACTCAATGTGCTAGGGCCGCGGCAAATACATATAATAAAGAGTTCAGCATTCAACAGTCCAACGTTGGAAATACCTCCAAAGTGCCCGGCTGGCTAGTAGCTTCAAACAGGTTTATAACGATCATTCATGCGACGTGCATTTTTCACAGCAAGTAGCTAGTACCTACCTGAGCATAGGTACATTGGTAGGTACTTACCGCCTGACAGTCAGTGAACACGACAAGTAAAAAGTGGCCGCCAATCCGAATTTCGAAGAGAAAACTGGCCATGCGGTATTAACGATCAAAGAACCACGTAAAAATGAAATATATAAGGCGATGCCATACGTAGTAATGCAAAATCATGTGTTTTTGGTTTGAAAATTTGGTCGCCTAGATATGTTTCAGATGCTTTAATTAAATACTGCGAGTAGAATACATCTTGACCTTTGAAATAATCGAGTATTTTTTTATATATGTCTTTTTATAAGGCCAGAAAAAAATAATGTATAGGCCTATAAAAACTGCTTTAAAGTTCAAAATCTCCTACTTACGAACCCATTTTCGGTTATGATTTTATTTTGTAATGTGGCAAATTAAGTTGATAAAAAGATAAAATGATCGGAAAAAAATTAAATATTTATGCCTGAACATCCACAAAATAAAGTAAAAGGCACTTTTTGGCCATGTTTTTTTCATGCATAAATCAAAACAGGCGGATGGTGTTAAGCGGGAATTTAAACCTTATCGCCATCTAGGTAAGGGCTGTTATTGATAGCGACTCAATTAAAAATATTACACGACGTAGTGCATCGCCATAATGTACTAGCTGACGTGTGTGTACCCGGCGTTGCTCGGGGATTTATAAATGGTTTGGGGTAAAGTTTTGAGATTGTGAATTTTAAAGTACCCGACAACTGGGTGCATTTTTAAGGTGGAAATAATATTATTGCAATAAGTGTTTGTTTCACTTGATCGTGCCATGTGTTCCTGGAGCGTCCTCGACCTCTTCAACCATTCACTTCCAAGGAATGCATTATCCTTACAATTCTTTCTTCGTTCATCACTTACCATTTTACCACAAATAATTATTTGATTCATGTCTTTCTCGAGCGTCCCCGACTCCTTCTACCATTTAAACCACTCTATAAACACTCCTGGCACTAATAAGAACAAATATTGAAATTTTCAGCGAATTCGGATGAATGGTATAGGAACCCGTACGGGACGCGTATTTCCTTTTCCGTGTTCAATAGGAGGCAGTACTATAGTTTAAAAAGATCATTAGCGTAACAAACCCGTGCGTGTTTCTGAGTACTGCCTCCTATTGAACACGGAAAAGGAAATACGCGTACGGGACACGCAAGAAACATTAATTTTTATATTCGATATATATATTATTGTATAGTTTGTAACGTTTTATCAATCTATGATGTTGCATAAAGGGTAGGTATTACCGACAAGTAAGAATACACATGTATATAATTTTATGCGATATTTATGGATTTCTTAGGATTTTAATTTGAATTGAGTCACAAACCTTTTCAAAATAACGTCCCTTAAGTTACGTTAAAACCCAATTGAAAATAAGTTGATAAATTAATTGTTATTAAATTAAAAACAACAATTAATAATTTCCATTATATTGACGTTAATATTCGAATAAAATAATCAGGAACCCATAAGATAGTGTGATAAGACTACGAATTTAATTATATAAAAACCAGCAATATTTATCTCCGATGACCGCAAGCCTAGCTAGATGATAATATTATTATCAAACTAGCGCAGAACCGTGAAAAATCACATAATCTGACTCTACTAAAGAAACTAAATAAAAGAAATACATATTTCAAAAATAGAATTAAAATAATTTTCCGATAAAATTTTGTTATACTGTAGGTATTTATAGCTTGTTTGAATTCTTGACATATGAGATCCAATTTTCAAAATGACAGTAATTAAAATAATTTTCTGTTAAAGTTTTAGATATGTATGGTAGGTATTTTTTCGCTTGTCTTAATTCTTCACACAATCAGTTCCAATTTTGAAAATGACACTTAAATACAAAACAAATCCGTTGTTTGAACCAGAGTTACAGTCACAGACACACACACAACCAAAATGAGTATTTCTGAATACGACGAATTTTGGGTTATACTACCAGGAACATATAAGATCAGAAGAGTCTCCAATAGCAATAGTTTTTGTGTTATCGAATAATGATAAAGATTGTATCGATATTTTGGGTTGAAATACCAGGAGCATATGAAATAAGAAGAGGTCCCAAGTAGATACTAACCAGCAGGCGTGACAGGGCTGCCCAGGGGCGGCTGTCCCTCCAGCGAGGGGGCCGCGGCGGTGAAGACGGGGGGCGGAGCCCCAGCCCCCGGCAAGAGGGCATCTTCGCATAACTCCCGATGCCGTCTGTGGAACTCTTTGTGTCCACCTAGAAACAAACATATCGGTCAATTACAAGTTGCGTATGACCACTATCATCTCAACCTACAATCATACTTAAACCAACTCACAAATTTCACCTAACCAAATAAACTTTTTAAGAATTAAAATAAATAGAAAACTAGGCTAAATCTATTTTAGTAATAACCGTGTCTCGCTTTTCTGCATATTTGCCAATAATAACTACACAACAGAACTTGTTCGTAAATAAACAGTTTTTTATAATGATGGCCTAGCGCACACATACGTAAGTGCAATTTGAAATTCAATTCATAAAAATACTCCAGGTTAATTATAAGATTTAAAGCAACAAAATTAATGTCAATATCCGCTTTTATAAATTTACATGTTTATAAATTTCCCCAGAACATCTATTTACAAAGTAAATAAACTTGATTAATGCTTTTCAAAACACGTAATTGTTTTGTCTTAAAACTGCACGCGTTCCCTAGGCCATCGATAAATTAAATAATAGTATTATTGAATAGATAAAATAAAAACGATTGTGAACATATTTCTTAATATGACATATTATTAAAAGCAATAATTATTAGCCTGAAACACCCATACAAATTGAAAAAAATCTTCAGGGGAAAAAATAAATGCCACCGACGGGCCCGCAGTCTTCTGATTGCCGGACAGCTAATCTTTATTAATGAAATATTAAACTTGATAACAATAAGGTAGGTATATAGAAAAATTAACTCCACACAGGGGGTCCAGTGGTGTTTCCTCGGGTCTATGTCAACTTAAGGGATGCTGTATCGCTGTACGGAGGATGTTTTAAAGAAAGGAAGGAGAGAAAAGGCTCCTGAAAACACCCGTGTTGTGGGCTGAAGAGTCAATGTCATCCGAATGCAAATGAAGGGCAGGCGTTTGGCGTTTTTTTTTATCAACTATGCCCGGTGCCGAGAAATTATTGATTTGAAATTATTTATAAAAGCAATTTAGTTAACATGACATTCAATGCTGAAACCAAAACATTTAGATAAAATGAAAATCTGAGAGTAATTTCGATAATATCGATAGTCAGTCAATGTTGAGATCTGCCAAAAGTAATGCATTAGCAAGACGGATATAAATATGATAACAGATTATAGTAGGTTTCATAAGAAGTATGCTCGTATAGTCAAAAGAAAAAACGCGTTCCACATACATGTAACTATTAGCATGGAAACCAGTCATTCATAGAAAAGAAAACTGGGTTAGGACACGGGTTACTTGCGATCGATAAGACTGTATTTAGGTCCCATATATTCCGAATTTCTTATTTATGAAAAGTCACCGCCTGTAACGCGCACGCGAGCCTATTTCTAAAACTAAAATTCATAAATTATACGCCTCACAAACGCGAAATAATAATAGTGCTGAAACGTAGGAACTAAGTAGTTAACTTTTCGAATGATAACATATTATATTGAACGCAAGGCTGATGAGGACTATCGATTTTTATTCACATTCAAGTACCAGTACTTAAACGCTAATCTCTGTGTTTATTTTCATAGACTAAACCACTTTATTGGTGACTCAGCGATGGCGCTTATAATTAGTTAATCGATATCGAATTTATCACGTCACGCCGGGATTGTGACGATGTCACGGGAAAAAATAGCGATTCGATTCCGCACATCACTATTATTTCACAGTTCGCACCTGGCGGGAGCCGGTCACGATACAAAAGAAGACCTCGAGAATCCCGCTCCGAGGCCGCGTGACTCACCCCGAGAGGAATAGAGATGTGGAAACGTACCAGACAATCGGTACATCGACTTCTTGTCGCCGCAAAAATACATCTGTGATTCATATTTTTTTCGAGAGGTATTTAATTTTATTTGAACATCAAACCTGGTGAATTATGATCTGAATATCCAAGGAGAGTTGTCGCTCTTGGCTATGTTTAGTTCTTCAAGCGCGATTAACTAATTAGCGGACATGAATAATGTTTTGTCTAACCTTCACTTACTTCGATTCTTTTGAAATGTTACAGGATTAGGGGCAAACGTCATGGTTGTTATTAATAATTCTAATGAAACACAGTTGTTACTTCCCGGCTTCGCCAGAGTTTCAAGACTTTTTTTGGAAAACTGTTAAATTAAAAAAAAAAAATTTACAATTTTTTATGAATACTTTGTGATCTGAAATTAATTGCATTGCATTGACCTAGAATTCCAGACAGAAAAATTGCGCAAATTTAGAAAGATTTTCTGTTATTGTAAGATGATGGCGAAAATGACTATCATCTCAAATGAGTCCTTCAGGTGAATATTAAAATAATGTAAAAAAAATCAAAAATTATAAAAATGTCGATCAGGGAATGTTGAACAACCGCGGTAGGTACTACCGAAGTACCTATTCAACCCTATATTCTTATTACTAGTTTCCTTCAGAAGAAGACCGGTAAGACGGGTCCGCTTCCTCCAGACTGCATGCTTCGACCGGATCACATTGTGAGAAAATACACTCAACTACTTCAATTGCTTTTTACCAAACTCTTTGCTCACGCTGAAGAAATGTTCATTGCGTTGAGCTTTAAATATGGAGATTAGGCAGGTGATTTAGTTTATACAGTTATGGAGACATTTTTTTTAATTAAAATTCTCGATATACGAGTATTATAAAAGGAAGGTCGATTACTCGATTGTACCGATTCTGTACAAATAACTTCCTTATCAGGCGTGTTCGTGGGCAGTTTAAAAATGGAATGAAATACTTACGCCAAAAAACACAAAACAAATTATTTGAAAGTAGGTAGGTACTTAAAATTTGCATGATAAGGTACTTAAATTGAAATGCACAAAATTTTGTGCGCTGTTTTCACTGAAGCATTTAAATTCACATGAATGAAAATTAATGAAATAAAATATCTATGATTATAGTACTGATATAGGAAAAATTAGAGCCCCATAGTATTTTAATGCTGGCATGCTTTTCAGTATGTTATTGTTGGATGTTATTTTACCTATCCAGTTTAGATTGTTGGAATGTTATTATTTTTGAAAGGGTTGTTATATACCCATATATGACATAAAAAATAGTAGTAAAAATAATTTATAAAAAATATATAACAGTACACATTAATGTCATTGGGACAACGCGCACTTTTCACATTAATAATATTATGTAATTTTAATATTGGCAAGAAGAATAAATTTATTTTGTTGTAGGTATAAAGGCTGCTGACATTTATATTTGAAAGAGTGGTTATTTCCAGGTGTAACCGGATTGTGTATAGCAGCTGCAACAAGTAGTGTATAAGAATAATATTGTTTATTTTTGACAGATGTTTGTGTATTACCTACCGCCATTTACAATATAACGTTATTATAAGTTATTATAAGTTATTAGTTTGTTAGTATTGAGACTAAGCAGTAGTTATTACAGACTTTTCCTTTGGCAAGAATTTAATGAAAAATCGTTAGTTAGGTACTTCAGTGTTACTTTATGTTTGACACATTTTGGTATAAAAATAGAGAAACAGTCAACATTTTCAATGCACATTAGAAATAGTAAATTAGGTAAGGCTTCTGTACATAATCCAAGGATAATATACAGGCAATAGGGACACAATTAATAGGCAAATTTTATTTAAAAAACGCTTTGTATCTGTTATCTGTATAATGAAAAAAATGCATTTTAATTATCTCATTAAAATTAAAATCGTTATTTTCATTTGGCGGCCATTGCTATTGATGTTTAAGTTTTTCTTCTATTGTTTATGCCAAAATATGAAGTTATCTATTTATATTTATTATCTATATTCATCTCCAATGTAGTTAGAAGTTCCTAATTACTCTCTTAATTGCTCAATAATTAGAATGTAACAGAATCCTATATATGTACAACTACACATATAGATAATCCAGAAGTTTAAATTGTTCCTATTTTATATATATATATATATATATACTTACCTATTGCATAATGTTATTGTATTTTCCTTATAATTAGTGTAACTCGCTCACCAAGCACATGAACCAGTTTCTTATTTGGTGAGATTGCGATTATAAATATATTTTGTAACCATATGTAATTTATATAACATCACTGTACTCAATTATATATAATTAAATAAAAAAAAAATCTAAAATAGTTTCTTAGTTTGGAAAAATTAAAAAAATTGCATAAAGAAAAAACGTCAACTTTTCCGTTTTTTTTAACGAAATGGCTATTAAAATGCATTAGTCCTGTTTCTGGAAACTGAAATACTTACTTCTCATTGTTATCTAATTGGAACAAAGAGTTTTTTTAATGAAATGTGCGTTTAAAGTGTGTATATTTACCAATTCAAGATTCCTAAACATCTTTCAGCCAGACAGAGAACAGTGGACAGATTCTGTTAATCTTTTGCTAGCTTATTTTTTCTGGAATGCGGTGAAACCGGCTCTGAAAATCAGTTGCTAAAAATCTACCAGACAATGAAATATTCGTAGAACTAACATGCGTACGAACACATTAAAACCTACTCCATCCACGCATTTCCCCGCAGAATGAGAGAATAAAGCGGTTAGTATTACAAAATTACAACGAAGAAATTTACGAACGAAAATATTCCAATACGAATGAGTCATGTAGTGTTTTAAATTAACCTTGCACCCGCGGACATGGTGACAAGACGATTGACGTATTCTTTAACCGCGTATTGTATCCACGAGGAATTCATTAAACTGTTATGTACGTCTCGACTGTTATACACATACGTAACTAATTGCTACTAGGTACGAAGAGATCTAATTATTATTCATACTAGGTAAATAGGAACTAGTAAATAAATTAATTGGTTTGCTGAAAGATGACAATATAGTGAGACCAAGCAAGAACTTCAACAATAATAAATGTAGGATTGTACTAAAGTACAACTGGCAACATTAACGAAGTTTTCAAATAAGATTATTCCATTGAATTTACTGCTGTGTATGAAGAGATTTAATTATTATTCTTACTGGGTATGCAGGAACTAGTAAATGATAATAATAAAAAAATGGTTTGTTGAAAGATGGCAATACAATGAGAGCAAGCAAGAACTCCCAACAATAATAAACTAGATTGTATTTAGGGTAGTACCTAACTGGCAACATTATTGGAATTTTTCAAATAAGATATTTTTTCATTGAATTATTGCGCAACGGGAGGCACAGCTAAATAAACGTCAGCTGTATAAAATTGAGGTGAGTTTCTTGTGTTGTGTTAACGTTGACAGTACAATAATAGTAAAGGAATGTGCAATATTTAGAAGTAACGGAAATTTGTTTGCTTTTGGGATGAATGGATGGTTGCCTTGTTGTGGAATCGAGTTATGTGGTGTTGAATAAATAGTGAGCTGGACGTACCGACAGCCTGAAGGGGCATAAACCTCAGAACCAAGCACGATTGACGTTTCATCCTCATATTAACGCCACCACAGTCACTACCAGATCTACCCGTACGTGGTCCCTTGATCGACGGAATCTTAACAGATTATCTAACTTCACTTCACAAAACAAAACTGAATAATGTCTCGCAAATCTACCTCACAAAACGCACAGAAGCAAAATAAAAATCGTATAAATCTGTTCACTGTCAATGAAACAAATCGGTTGCTTCAGCACTTGAACTTTCACTGAATAGTTGTAAAATTTAAAATTGTAAACACTGGTGTTCAAATTGTTTTATTTGTCAATAAGCGCGTAATCCAATGTTGTAATTGTATCGTGGAACAAATCACTACAGACCACTCACTCCGAGAACGGTTGTAAATAAACTGAAATTTGTAAAGAGCGTTGAACAGACGCAGTGCCGCTCGGGCCGATGTGTCATCATAGGCAGCGGGCCATTGGTCGGCCGCATCCATATGGCGGACTGAGCGAGACGCCGCTATACACTAGCACTAAGTACGAGCAAATATGAGTCACCCGTTGCGTAAAAAGGAGAAAAATACATCATTCAGTTGAGATAGAACGCTCTGCTTTTCGCGTGCGCAAAAGCGAGGGAAATAATCAGAACGATTTTATAAATGATTGAATTTGTCACAATTTTCTTTTGTACTTCTCTAAGCCTATTATTGTTCTGTTTATAATCTTATCTATGAATATTTTTTCTTTTGATAAATCTGTACCTTTTAGCGCAATTCATATTGGAATTTTAGTAGATTCCTGCTAAAATACAGGCTTGAATATTGGAAGTTGGTTGTGTGGCTTTCTTGCGTCTCGCTCTTATTGGAGTCTGAACTGGGGAATCTCCGCGAGTGGGAAGAGTACACCCGTATCGGCGTACTTCCCGCAGGAATGCCGGCCTTGCGGTTCTGAATGATACTACCCGCCAAACTAGTCTGCTTCCTGTTGCATTTTTCAGAATACATACATCAAAAATTGTTATGTACCTCAAACATCAACAGAATGTGGAGCGCCACAAACACAAATAAAGATAGTGTCGTTATCGCATTGACTTCCTATTATTTTTATTATTCTTAGACCAGCTAGAAGCCTGGGATAGAAAAATAAGTTCTTACTATATTTGAAGATTAAATATTAGGTACATTTTTATCGATATTTTAAAATAGTTAGGTTAGGTACTTTCTCAGATCATAGAATGTAATTCACATATAAAATAATTGATGGATATTGAATCAAATTTTATTTTTGCATGGTAGTACTGGCTATAATTACATATGTTAATTTATTTGAACGTTTTGTTTTATGTTTATTTTGCAAAAAAACCATTAGGCATTTTGTAGTACGAGTACGAGGTAGACATGGCACGATCAAGTGAATCAAGTAGGTAGGTAGGTATGATTTATAAGACGATGTATAAACATGAATGAAGTAAAGTGTGTTACCAAGACAGAGTAGTATGGTGTTCCATCCTCTCTACCTACCTCTGCGGAGAAAAGGGTGTGATGGTTAGTCAGATGGTTAGTTGGAATCCCATCCTACCATGACACTCAAAGCTGAACGTTGAACACCCTTATCAATGAAATTGAAGTAAGTGAAATTACATTAGGTATTTCTTGAAACAGATTTGGCAGATTTCGAAGGAAATAATTATAGAAGAAAATGTATCATAATGTTTTCGTTTCTCCAATTACAGATAAATTGGTGACTAAATGAAAACTGATGATATTACCATATTACCGTTTATAGTATGTTGATTATAAAATGCAGATTCAACGAAATCCATTAATATTATAATTATGGTCGATGATTATTAATATTTAATATTGCACAATTTTAATCCAACACATACCTAACGCGATCGCGTGTGCAGTTGGAAAGCAGACACCGGGAAGGCTAGTACATTAATGTATGTAATTTAGTTTTTACTACATGCATATAATTACGTATCATTTTGTTTTTGGTTAAACTTGAGTAAATTGTATGCATATCTAACAATTTCCAAATTTAAGTACTTATTGTTTATAGAACATTCAATACGAATTTATTGATATAACACGTTAATATGTTTTTTTTAAATTTGATTAAAATTTTCAATTCATCAAAGTTTTTCTGATACTTCTTATGTTTTTGTAAATATAAAAATTATAATGATTGTTTTTGGTATTATATGTATTGTAACAGTTATACGTATGTATTATATCTAACGCTGCATTTTACGTGTGCGAAGGACAATTAACAAATTTGAAATAATTATGAATTAGTTTGGTTGACGGTGGATGGTCTTTTTGAGGATAGAAAGGAATGAACACAGGCCATGAAGAGGGCGGCAAATCATTCCACAGCCGAGCGTAGAAATGACACATCCTACCGTGTACAAATGTTGGGTGCGCGTTTTGCGTGTTTTCCGACTATTACGCTAGTTCCTCGGAGCATCTTCCGATGAAATACCGGTAGAACAAGGACACTATGCCCCTGTCTATAAAGCCCTTGCTCTAGAGACAGGTGGGAATTGCAACCTATTTATTAAGATAAGGGAAACTATCAAACCGACCGAGATTTAGCCAAATCTATATATTGATTTAGTCAAGTTCTCCATCAAAGGATTGTGTATTGGAGCAATGGAAAAGATTACAAATTTGAAATACATGTAAGTATAAAAATACCATGGGGGCAATTTTACTACATATAAAAGTGGATCGTAAATCTGATATGGAAAGTATATCTGGAAGTGACATCGAAAATGTCGATGGTCAATGTAGACAAAATAAATATCTTTTTTTTTTAATTTTCCATAAAAACAAATACCTTTTTAGAAACTAGATAAAATTATCTTTCCGGTGTATGTATTTAAAATAAACATTACTATTTCTAAATAATAAAATTTAAGTTTAAAATATACCTAATTTAAAATATATATTTTAATATTTATATTTACATATTTTATATTTATATATTTTATATATTTTAAAATATATTTAAAAAAATATATATATTTTAAACACCACTGTTTTATCCTTACACTATAATACCCACGGTCAGGCTTCGCCTTTGTGGGATTTTTTTGTTTCTCTTTCATTCTATATTACTATCATGTACCTGAATATGTATCAAAAATTTTGTTAAAAAAATAAAAATAATAAAAATAAAAAAAAAGTATCAAACGTGAAAAAATTTGTCAAAAAGCTTCTTTATCATTATTGGCCAGTTGTTTCACAAAACTGAAATAATAACAAAACTTTAATAGGACCTTCACAGAACTTGAAAATCAACTTTGAACTTTGATGAAGTGTTTAAATCCTGTGAAACAACCCATCCTTAATGTTTTACTCCAATCATAGAAAAATTGATAGAACTTAATATTTCGAGAACACACTCGTTTTTGGGGGAATTTGTAATAAAACTGTACCTTCACTTTATCTCGTTCATATAATAAAAAATATTTTTTAAAGTTAAACCGATTGTTACGATAGCTGCGCGAAATATGAATTATTCATTTTGGATATTTTTAGGATTTTATTAATGGATGCAAGTAAAAATATTTTATGCAAACTGGAAAGAATTATTACTTATCTTTCTTTCTGAAAGGCAGAAGTCCTCGCTTTCCGAGTGTAAAAAAGTGCATAGGATTTCCCATGAGTATACTTGTAAGGCACATATAAGTTAACCTTTTTTATAGTGAATTATTAGTTCTAGCGATTAACTTTACGTTTACCTAAAAATATTTTTTGCCTGACTTCTAAGGTGTTGAAATTCAACAAAAAATATTGTGTATCTATTGTCAAAACACATAAGTAATATACTTTTAAATCATAAAAATCACTACTTTTTAATGATAAACTAATGTTTATAAGACAAGGTTTTATGCATAGCATAGCAAAAATTATAAGCAATAATTAGTCGCCTGAAATATCAATACAAATTGAAAATATCTCCCGAGTAAAAATAAATGCCGCCAACGGGAAGGTCCCGTTCGTTCCCGAGGTTTAATGTTTAAGGTTTAAGGTCCCGAAGGAAGCCTTTGGCTTTGTGATGAAATTCATAAAAGTACTGAAACGCAAACTGCATTTTTATACAGGACACCAGCACCACGTGTCTATTACATTAAAATGCACTGACTAATCCACTGACAAGTGATTCATTTATCACCAAAGTGAGTCAAAATTCATACAAGGAACAAAGCTTCTGTATGACGAGATACAGCCACGAGATAGAAATGTATGGCGCGTATCCGCTCCGTTTACCCCTACGTGACTCCCCCTGATGGTATGCTTTTCTTTATATGCTATTATACGTGGCATCATAATGTTGTATGTAATAAATACATACTTAGTGACTAGCATGTTTATTCATCTAATATGTTATGTTAGTCACTTTAAAGTTTTATTTGTCATTAGTTTGCCTTCTAATTAGGTGTTGATGATGATGTAAAGAAAGAAAGTCAATGATGACAGTTAAGAATTAGAATTTTACTTTCGTAAGAAATCTAGAAAACTCCAAATTATATTACGATTATTTTTCATGACTATAGTTTCGAAGTTCGAAGGCATTGTTATCACAATAAACAATATAAATTAGGTACTAGCTGATGTCCTTGGCGTTCCCCGGCATTTATTCTGCTTTAAGGGGGATGACTGGGAAGAGGGTAGGCAAGTGTGCAAAATTCCATCAATCTCGAAATAAAACTGTAGATTTGTATTAGAAACACACTCACAGAAACTCTTATTTATATATCGGTCTCCGGAAACTCATAGTACAAGCTGGAAACTGATGGAGGTTTACGTTTTATGGAAGTCAAACAACTTTATTTTCGATCTGAGCATCTCGATTTTTTTTACATTTTATGTAAGAAATTAAAAAATTACACTATTGGAGCCGGATCTACGCTTCGGCGCATTTTAAAATACATTAAACACCTTATATTGACCCCCACCAACCGATGTTTTTCAAATTTAAACTAAAAAATTCCGTACTCGATTTACTTGAAAAAAAGCTTAAATCTAAAAATTTAAACAAAAAAATCGATTCCAAATCTCTGATGTAGATTCACCCACTTCCAGCTTGTACCGTGAGTTTCCCGACACCGTGTAAGTACCTATAGATAAGTGTTTCTTGAACAAAGCAATAAGCAAATATTTTAGCTTTGTAGATACCACCCTTGTTGATATTCCGGAAGTATGACAAAAATTTTTTTTTTCAAATATTTTCATAAAATTTTAACGCAAGGACGAACGGAGGCATCTTATCAAAGGAGTCTAAAAATACGAATTATATTGTCTTATAAACGTAGTAATAATTACTGTCACGCTTATGGATAAGTAGGCACTAATTACGATAGGTACTATTATGTAAAACTTCGTTAGACAAATAACGTATAATTCAGGTAATAATTTTGACACATAAATAAATACTCTGCTAATGAATACCTTTTCACAAGGGAGTGTTCAGCGGCGAGTCTTTTGTAGCGTGGGAATTCTAATTTCAACAATTTAATATACTAACTTGTTGTCAGAGTGATTTTTATTCAAATTGAATAGGTAGGTACCTATCTAAGTAAACGACGATCGTTTTTATCTTGGATTTCTAGAAAGCGTAGATTGGTGTCGAAATGATCAAATACCATAAATTTGTCCTTTGACAAATAAAATTTTAACATCCGATTAAAAATATTTTAAAATCCTTCAGGCTAATTTGTTCGCCTTTGTTAAACACATTAAACACCTTATATTGACCCTCACCAACCGATGTTTTTCAAATTTAAACTAAAAAATTCCGTACTCGATTTACTTAAAAAAAAGGCTCAAATCTAAAAATTTAAACAACAAAATCGATTTCAAATCTCTGATGTATATTCACCCACTTCCAGCTTGTACCGTGAGTTTCCCGACACCGTGTAAGTACCTATAGATAAGTGTTTCTTGAACAAAGCAATAAGCAAATATTTTAGCTTTGTAGATACGAAATGATCAAATTCACATGGTTTCAAAAAATCATTTTATCTTCCTACCGTCATGATGAGAGATTTGATCTAAACATATTCCAATCCAGAAGTTAACTGCAGAAGAATAATTGTGTACTTTTATGAAATCAGAGGGTCTGAAAGCAATTTGCAAAAAAATGAAACTATATGAATTTTTTAATAATAATTTTTGTATGAAGTGACTAAAAAGTGAGGTGAAAGTAACGTTTGTAATACGTTTTTCCAATAAAATGTGTTTTTATATTTTTTCATTATCAGCAATTTTAGTTCAAAAAACGTGAGATCAGACATTTTTGTATGTTCGCAATCATAAAATATTTTTATTTATAATAATACAATTTGAAAGCGTATTTTATCACCATTTAAAATCAGCTTTTAGTTTTGTAATACGTTCAGAAATATACCAATTATTAGGATTTTATTGATACATTTATAAAATTCTAGGTGATGCTTGGTTTTCTGTTGTCTCTAAAAATTATATTAATATCAGCAAAATTTTCTGCACTGTCATGAAAATTATATAAACAACTACTACGCAATAGAATTATAATAAAATTTCTACTATCTTCTAGATTTATGGAGATCGTTTAGATAAGAAAGAAAAGGTTACTTATAACATAACAAATAAACAGATTAATTACTGTGCTTCTGCAAACAAGAATTGTGGTCTGTCTCTTATAAAACGTGCCGTATTTAGTCAACATTTCCCTTCTAATCACGATGTAAATAGATTAGATTCACTTTTGTGACAAGGCTAATGACAATTACATAATTTGATGGGAGAAAGCATTGTTGTTTATTATTGTGTTTTATCATAATCTGTTGTTGTATTTTCAAAACAATACTGTTTAAACATTTATAATAATATAACATATATAATAATTTATTTGATCATTCATGGAAGGAATATAAGTTATCATAAACTCTAATGGGTCAAGCTGAAAAAGGACAAACAAGTGAATAGTCAATAGGATTTTTTAAATGTACCCAATCGTTTCAAAGGTGTTCTAGAATTTTTTAAATGTACGCATTCGTTTTAGGTATTCTAAATTTTTTAAATGTACGCGATCGTTTCAAAGGTGTTCTAGAATTTTTTAAATGTACGCATTCGTTTTAGGTGTTCTAAATTTTTTAAATGTACGCAATCGTTTCAAAGGTGTTCTAGAATTTTTTGTAAATATTTTACACGATTATGAATCACTTCTTATATTTATTAATCATTATTTTTAGTTGCTTTGGTAGTCACTCTAGATATAGGACAGAGGAAGAAGTTACAATATTCTGGAAGTCCATCAGAGAATGTTGCAACACCTCAGGAAGAGGTTTTTTTTATTTAAATACCGGGGTTCGTTTGTTTTCGATTCAATGGATGTTTAATTTTAGCTACGAAATAGGCAAAACACAATAATTTAAGCATTCATTATAAAAGAGGTTTTATTTTTTAAATAAAAAATTTTTGAATTTCAATTTTTTTGTTAATTAAATGAATGAATGAAGTGAAAATTAACTCAATTTCCGACATCCGATCGAGCTAAAACTCAAAAATTTACAGCAGTTTATACGAAATAAATGTCGGTACCATCCTATTAGAATTTGGCTTATGTGTAAGCAGTGTTGACTTCAGTCGCTCGGGAGTATGGTTCCATCCTCAGTAAAAAAATGTATTTCGAAGAGAAAAATTTAAGATATCGCAAATATGTCGAAAATTGAAAATAGATGTTTTTTACATTAAAATATTAGTTCCTACCGAGGTGCCTGCTTGTGTTTGATTGCTTCATGATTCATTTTTGTTGTATTTATTTCAATACATAAAATCAATATTTCGAGATGAGTCTGTAACGATTTCATAATATGAGATAACATAAGTAAGTACCTACTACTATCTTATGTAATACTTATTACCTACTTTATTACCGTCGCCACTATCGTAAAAAATAGAAAAAAAAACAATCAAATTAAACGATAAAACACTATTGTAAATTTAAATAATACGTACATTTGGAATAAGATAACGTTTTTCCTCATGGCCTGAAAAGGTATTTACTTGTTTTATTTTCGTTAAAACGACGTACAAAGTTTAAACCATTTTTTTATTTGTAATTTCTATATGTTTCCAAATATGTAAGACACATTTGCTTGCTATATTCTTATACTGTCATTTCATTCACACAGGAATCAAAAATCAGCTTGGAGAGTTGCACGTTGCCTTTTTACTCTCGTCTGAATAGGGCTTAAAAACAGAAAATGACGACAGGCGAATATAATTAAAATACTAAAATTTTGAATTTTTTTAGACGGCAATCTCTTTTACGGAATTAAGGCCCCGTAGTAAGCGTTCTAAGATGCTTTGAAAGGGAGATATGTAAATACAAATGTTAGACGGAGCGCGCTAATATAAAAAAAAACGATACTAATTAAGGGAAACACGACTCGTTTGAAATTCAAAAATTTCTCTACAAATGCTTTAGTTGTGTTTTTTATTTAAAAATACACTGTGATTTTTTTGATGCCTATAAAAAAAATTAAAAAACACAACAAAACGTGTTTTCAATAATTTATGGAGCTCGCTTTGCGATTTTTTTCTATCGAGGAAATTTCATATAATTAACGTTTAGGCATAACAAATGTATAGATATTATTTTCAAAATTAACATTTTTTTATTTTGGAACTTAAAGATTTAACGATAAACTTGTTATAAATCGGTAGAAATTGGGTATACGGGGGTTTAAGTCAAGATGCCACTTTTTTTTCAATTTTTCAATCAAGATTTACCAATAAATTGTGGAAAAACAAAGATAGATTTTGGTGGCAACCGCAGTTTTTAACATAGCCTTTTGAGGGTGAAACAGCTGTCATGAGTAATATTATTATTGTTTTTGCTGGTATAAATATTGTTGTAAGAAGCATAAATGGAATAAATTAATGTATTTTTTTTATATTACAGAGATAAAACAGTATGTTGGTTACAGTGTTGAAACAATTTACAAATATTAAATATTTCTTATAAAATGTTTCCTTGTAATGTCTTATATATTATATGGTGTGTATATTTTGTAATTACCGAGTGACGCGTGTAATGCCTATGTGTGTGTGTGTATTTATGAGCATTGAACAGTTTATATCTTCGACATGATCAGGGCCGGTCATGTGCAAACTAAATTGGAGCAGTCCACTCCGGGCGCCGACTTGTCAAGACGCCAAGGAGTCAAGGAGCCTAGGCGTTGATAATACCTAACACTTGATATAAAGCCTTTGAGGTTTTTACTAGCATCTTTTATATTGGCAATGAATCTAAAAAATGTCGATGTTATAATTTAGACAAATACTAGTCTGTGCAGATAGAGGAACAATAGTGCTGTTGCACTTGAGTCCAAGAGCTGGCGCTGTTTTTTTTTTTAAATATCTTTTAATCGTCACTGGTGGCTTCTATACAAACAGACGCGTATTCGAATGCAACGTTGTGTCAAAATTTCAAAAAAATCGGTTAAAAACTGTCGGTAGGTATTTAAGATTTTGAACAGACGAACCTTAACATTTTTATTTTTTAATGATAAACTATTGTTTATAAGACAAGGTTTTTTTATGCATAGCAGAAAGGATTACAAATTATTATAAGCAATAATTACTTGCCTTAAATATCCATACAAATTGAAAATATCTCCCGAGTAAAAATAAATTAGTACATATTGAATTATTTGGCGGGTTAGTAATAAGCCGACGTAGTTCAGTGGTCCAGAGCACCTGACCGGACATCAGAAGCTGCAGGTTCAATTCCTGTCGGCGGCATATATTTTTATTCGGGAGATATTTTCAATTTGTCTGGATATTTCAGGCGACTAATTATTGCTTATAATAATTTATTAACATTATTTTTTTATCTAGAAGATTGTTAAAAATGTGACTCAATTTTCAAATTACACTATATTTTAAGGCGAAGGAAAAGGAAACCCCTGCAAACGCTTGATATGATTTAAAAAACACAGTGATTTTCATTAATTTTTAATTTACACATACCTAACTTACGCTACACATCATACATCATATTAATGACTAATGAGTCATTTATATCTACAGTGCATTGATAAAAATAATAAAGATTGTTTAATCGAAACGTAAATATTATTCTTGCGACCTTTCATTTTAATCTCATCGTTATTATACAAGCTTGAATAATGTATATTTATATGAAGGATGATTATCTTACTAATTATAACACAGTAAACATAATATTATGCTCAAATTTATATTCTTAAAATAATCGAGATTAATATTTTTGACAGCCGTTTTAACCGATGTGTTGATTTTTGATAAATGTTAAATTTGATATATTTAGTCACTGATGTTACAAATTTCATTTAGGTGTAATCACAAATCAATGATAGTATGTCATGTTCCTTTAACTAAAAGGCTTTCAGATACCTACTTTCCAACCGGTGGTTATTTGCGGTATACAGGGAGAAAAATTAGTATTGCTGATTTATTAAAATCCTGTTAACACGGGATAGCATGCCGTTTCTTAACACGTGATCATGTTTGACCTGCGTTTTAATTTATAATGACGAAATGCGATAATAATAGAATTTTTTAGAACATGTGTTCCGATATTGCCATCGTGTTTTACTGATAGTTTATTTGTAAATCTGTCAATTCATTTGTTAAAGGCCTGCAGTCCCGTTTTTTTAACCGAAATACAAATAATTTGAAGAAATTCTAAATAAATTAGCAATTTTTCATATCAGTAAGTTTTCTCCGAAAAAATAAACTTAATGTCGTTCAGCTTCAGTTTTTTTTTATTCGATTTTTTTGTCCAATTTTCAACAAAGTTTTTTTAATTTCAGGTTCAGTTTTTTTTTTAGTTTCATTTTTAGTGCCGATAAATCTGCGTTTATTGAAATACGTATTGTTTTAACGGTTTCATATTGTAATATGACAATATAAGTATCAACGATAATTTGCTATATAATAGGGGACGGAGATGAGAGAGGCAGGTGGGGAAGTACTTGGCTATTTGGATTGGCTAAAACCATTCCGGATGGTGGTCAATCTGGTGTGGATTCTGAAAGCATCTACCACTCTGCAACGTGACACACATATAGTAGATAGTTGTGGATTACGTAAAAAACGAACTTAAATAAAATAGGACAAATACAAAACCGTTTTTTAAAAATTATTATAGAAAGAAAAAAAAACAGATGATCTGAAGGCGATTATAAAAAAGTGGTCCCCATATCTGATAGGGCAGATTGACAATTAACGCTGGATGAACTGTAGAACACAGAATTCTAAAAACCTGTGAACCACAACCCACTATTATGCATAAAAAAAACTGTTTGAAATTACTAAACCACAAAATGTATTCGGACGTAGAACAAGGAGGAAAAAAATTCTTAAAATGTAACGCATTGAAGATATACAAAAGAGACATCTGTTACGAAATTAAAAACAAATTCAGGTCTTTCTACCTCCCTAGAACATGAAAAAAATACCTTTGTATATATGAATGAAAAATATTATAAAATAAAACCTAGTTTTCATGTAACTACTGAAATACGCATAACATAAAATATTTTGCTAGAAATAAACCTAATTTTAGTTCACACTGCAACATCTATCAAGTAAAACTAGTAACAAAACTGACTAATGATATCTATTTTATTTTTGATATAACCTAATTAGTAAATCCTTAAATTGTAATATTTAATTATTGAAGACAATATTAGTAGTTAGATTCCGAAACGAAAATTTGAAACAGAAAAATCGGAAAAAGCTACGGTCACATCAAAATTTGAAACAGAAAAATCGGAAAAAGCTACGGTCACATCAAAATTTGAAACAGAAAAATCGGTAAAAGCTACGGTCACATCAACATTTGAAACAGAAAAATCGGAAAAAGCTACGGTCACATCAAAATTTGAAACAGAAAAATCGGAAAAAGCTACGGTCACATCAAAATTTGAAACAGAAAAATCGGTAAAAGCTACGGTCACATCAACATTTGAAACAGAAAAATCGGAAAAAGCTACGGTCACATCAAAATTTGAAACAGAAAAATCGGAAAAAGCTACGGTCACATCAAAATTTGAAACAGAAAAATCGGAAGAAGCTACGGTCACATCAAAATTTGAAACAGGAAAATCGGAAAAAGCTACGGTCACATCAAAATTCGAAACAGAAAAATCGGAAAAAGCTACGGTCACATCAAAATTTGAAACAGAAAAATCATAAAAAGATACGGTCATATCTAGAATCGTATCTTTTTTCTGATTTTTCTATTTCAAACTTTCCTCTGGGAATCGTTAATATTGTCTTCAATAATTTGAGAACATCTAATTTAAAAACTATGCAAAAATTCTTAGTAATTTTCAATCAAACTGAATATTAGTCAGTTTTGTGAGGATCATGTTAAAAAATCATTGTAAAAAACTGAATATAAAATAAGTTAAATAACACAGAAAAATAAAATTAAACCAAACACGCGATCGTCGAAGATTTTAACCTCTCGCCACGAAGGTCGTCGGAATGACTCACTTTTATCATATCGGCGTTAGAATGTCACTATTTTCATAGTTACTCACCTTTGCGTATCTATTTGATAGTAGAGGCAAACCCTTCAATTATAATGTTCATGTTGAGTTTGCCAGGCCTATCAGTCATACTATTTATTGTTGCAACTGATATGGAAGAGGTAACGATTTTTATTTAGAGTGCATTGCAATTAGCCATTTTGTTATTAGTCGAACTGACACATCACTATTACTCACTGCCCTCACCCCAAACTTATCTCTACCTCCGCCTTACTGCATATTTATATTTCTAACGTTAATAAGTGGCGTATCAGATGATTCCACAATTATAGGTATATACAAATAATACAGAATAAAGTTATAAAAAACTTTTCAATTATAACCCAGATACCACCCACGAAGAAACTTAAACTTTAACATGAAGTGAACCACTTATTATTTTATTTTAGCCATTTGTACATCCATCTATGTCTAATTTATAGTAACTTAAACACACAAATTATTACATTTTTATTATTATTATTTTTTAAATGATAAACTAATATTTATAAGACAAGGTTTTTTATTCATAGCCCAAAAGATAACAAATTATTAAAAGCAATAATTAGTAGTAATAACTAAGCTGACGTAGCTCAGTGGTCCAGAGCACCTAACCGGACATCAGAAGGTGCGGGTTCGATTCCCGTCGGCGGCATTTATTTTTACTCGGGAGATATTTTCAATTTGTATTGATATTTCAGGCGACTAATTATTGCTTTTAATAATTTTTTACATTTTTATTATTTACTAGCCGACGTGTACGGCTTGTGGGGGGACTTATAAATGGTTTGGGGTAAAGTTCTGAAGTACATGACAATTGGGTGCATTTTTAAGGTGGAAATAATAGTATTGTATTGTAATATAAATTTGTTTCACTTTATCGAGCCATGCCTTCTTCCGGGATCATCAATCTCTTCAACCATTCATCCAATTCATATATTCTCCTTTAAAACTCTTTCTTCTTTTACTCTTCGATTCAATTCATGTAGTATCGTGTTAATCCACATCATTACTGTTAAGAAACTAAATTATATCGACTTTAATTCAACTCTGTATCTCGTATTAATTAATTATATTTAAAATAGACTATATTTTCTTTTAATTGATATGGCTCCTACAGTCCAGCTTCAATCTATCCAATGGTACACACTTTATAGTTTTCGGCAGCGCATTATAAAATTGCATTCATTTTTAGAGTAATTTAATAGTAAATAACTGTTTTTTGTATTGGCTTAGTCCTTTTTTGGTAGCCTAATTTCATTGCACGCAATACTAAATCAATATACTAAGTTAATACTAAATACAACATCAATGATTGCAAGTATATATTATTTGGTTATAAAATTTAACAAATTATATCTAGTTTACATCTATTCTAAAACTACAAAAATAATCCATTTCCTACGTACTCCTATTTCGACTTCACAGCATTGAGAAACAACCCGCGAAAAACGGCAAGAATTTTGGCTACCTTGCTGTTTATAATTTTGTTTGTAAAGTATTTTGATAACAGGTTGTTTATTATTTTATGTATGAATATCATCGCTTTCAATGTACAGCATCTGTTTCACTGCTAAAATTACTTCCTTTGTCATTTTAGTTACTTTGGAAGATCTATTTCACCTAAGTATTTTACTCGTTGCTCTATTTTGGAGAATAAGCTACATATTTGGTTCACTGTCGTTATGTAAGAAAAGAGTCGTTGAGCAGTAATTAAACTGTGGAATAATGGAGTGGTATAATTTAATGATTGTATTTTTTTCTGGAAATTTTTTGACGTATTTTTCTAAAAAAAAGAAATAACCTTTCCAATTTTCATTTGTGTATAATCAGCACGTTAGTATTGAATCTAATAAATATAACTCCCAAGTATTACATATCAATAACATTTTCAATCTAAGTATTTTATGTTTGGTGACCAGATCTGCATATCCGGGTACTTCCCCACCGTCGTCTACCCATATCTCCTTTATTACATTCAGCCTAACAACACACCCCTATCGGGAACGCCATAGTATCATCGGCTTTAGATGGTTCGTAGTACCCTTGTGCGGTACTCAGATAATAAAAATGTAAAAATCCGAGACCTCAGTTATTTAAGGCTGCCCAAAATGCCAGCGCTGTCGCTACGTCCCTGTCAACTGTCAATCCTGTCATGATAACGAAAGAACTAAATTTATCTAAAACATACAGGAACTCCAAGTCGGCGTGGGATTAAAATATCCTTATCTATAATATTATTTTTAGTGAGTAGATAGACATAGATACATTTTATTATATAATAGGTGGGTGGTAGTTATCTAGGTACCTACTGGATTAGAATAGATAAGAAACACATAAAAGTGTCACATGAATCATTCTGGATTATAACTTTTTAATATACCATTATTATTATGAGATAATACAATGGTAATTTTTATTATCAGATCAATCAATATTATTTTTCTGATGCCCTTGGAGATTAGGTACTTACTGAAAATGTTTGTCGAGGTCGTTACGATAGGCGTAACTACCGATGTCCCGAGCACGGTCGCGCTGTTGATAGCCAGACCGATATGGGTAACGTAATAAATAAAAGATCGACATAGGTTTGAGGTATTATCTATGAATTGACATTCCAAAACGCCATTTAATCAAACGTCAAACGCCATTCAGTAAAAATATTAATAAACTGGCAATGTTAAACCGAAATAGCATTGGCAGTCTGCATTTACTTTTTGACACTAAAAGGGATATAGTTAGTTAATGAAGGTCTTTCTTCACAACTTGTTATGTGAAAAAAATTGTTTCTGCAAGCCCGAACCAATGTAGCGACATTGGGCCGAACGGATTTAACTCGCCGCGTATATATATTTTTTTTCAATTCTAAGAGCTTCGTTAGTTCAACTCCGTTCGTTAATATCCCAGTAATTTTGCGTAATGATCGACGTTATTAAAAAAATATGTGTATTGTCAGTTAACCGAAGCTTATCTGAATGGTGAATTTACATCATATATGAAGTCCATTTTGAATTAACTATTTTTTTCACTTTTTATTTTTTTTTTTTTTCAATTTAACAGACAAATTTGAAAAAAATCAGTCACTTCGGGGTATATCAACTGTTTAGTATATTGAAATGCGTCGAGGCATATACCCACCCTTCTTATACCCGGCTCCTAAGGTGTTTTTAAACCCTTTAGAAATGGTCAGATCAAAAAACAATAATTTTTGATTTCTCGAACTGAAACAGGTTCACCATTTTCCCGTTTGTACCATTAGTTTCTGGACACTATGTATACAGTATATGTGTTTTTTACTAAAATTATAACAATAAGTAGGAGTGAGAAAAACGAAAACTTTTTCTGTGACGAGAACGCACACGGAGGAAAAACAGTATTAATAATTTATTATTATTTAGAATATTTTCAAAATTTTCGTAATCCAGTTATAAACGGGATTGCTGGCACTTAATAAATGAATTGACAGGTTTCCTGATAAAATTTTAGTAAAGTACGAACGTATTATCACGATGTCGGAACACGTGTTCATAAAAATCTTAGTATTGTCGCATACCGTCATTATATATTATCAAGGAAAATGCAGGTGCATAAAACCGTGTTCCGATATATTAGAAATTTACTAAGAGTTTATTAGGAAACAGTCTGCAATCACATTTTAACCGGATTACCAATAATTTGGAAAGATTCTTCATAAATTAGTAATATAAAAGTTGAATAACGAAATAAAGTTTCTAGTTTCTACGTAATATTGATATAATGAAGAATTGATATTGTAAATGGCTCGATGACTCCATTCGGATGTGTTCTATACCCTAATTATAAATTCCGTCACCTAATGTGGGTCAGGTTGACTCAATACGACAATGACAATGCAAAAATCACTTGTGAGCTTTCAGTTTACGTTAAAATTCCACAATTCATACAAAAATCCAAGAACAAAAACACACATAATAATATTATTATTGGAAATCTCAGCTGCGCCATTGATATTCTCGTTGGTCACCGCACACGTTGTCTTCTAGGTAGGTACGCCCCTGAGTACTGTATATATATCCTCGGAAGCGGACCACCCAATTAACAATTACAATATGTCAACTCGACCACAAGTTTGCATCATCGCAAATGCCACTATGTTGTTTTATTGTTGATAATAATTGAACTGGGGTGACAGAATGACCACGAATTAATCACTGTGTGTTGTCATCATTCAACATACACCGCTACATATCTTTTATATTCTAAATAAAGAGTATTATAGCAATATCATTTAGTGCAGTGTTTACCTTGTTGTTCGATTAATAAATAAGAAGAATGAGTACGCGAGAATTAACTCGAGAACTTGCGACGCGTACTCGAGTACATTACGCACTTACTCGAACGTTCTAGTACAATATATTTTCATACTATATGCATTTATCTCGTACAACATTTACATATATTTTCATTGCGGAGTTTATCGTATAAATAAGATAAATAATTAAAGGCTAAAGGTTACCAAAGGATAAACGACATTCAACAGGTAATATGAATTGAACTTTCATTCGCAAAAGATAAGACTTAATAGAATAATTTAGGTACCTAATATTTTTTTAGTAACGTTGTGGCAAAGAATATATTTTGTGAACCAGTTTTGAATGAAGGATATTTGTTCAAATCATTTCGTGTTTGGACGTTTTTCTTTCACAGAATTTGAACTACCTATTCATCTAATTTCAAAGTTGATTTTCAAGTTCTGTGAAGGTTCTATTCAAATTTCTCAAAAATGAAATAATAACAGAACTTGTATAGAACCTCAAGAAAATCAACTTTAAAATTTGATGAATTGTTCAAATTCTGTAAAACAACCCGTCCTTATTTATTTTAGGTTTATAATGATACCCGTAATATTAAAATTACAATTTTGACAATAACTTTCTGTACAAATATTATGTTATATTAGGTATTTATTCAATCTACCACTTTTTCGCTCGTCGGAATCATTCTTCACTCAATCAGTTCCAATTTTGAAAACTACAAATAAATTCAAAGCAAATTTGAGTTCATTGAACGTGAATAATTTCACGCAGGAATGACACATCACAGACAACCGAATAATATATTTCATGACATTATTATTGTTAAATGTTAATCTTAGTAACACGGTTTTAGTTTTGTTAATTTATATATTCATTTTTACGTAGCACCTTCACATTGCAAATTATACAAGAGTAAGAACATAATATTATAGTATAAAATCTAATTAACAACAGTTGAGAATATTTAAATAAATATAATTATTAATATTTTATATTATGGTAACCATACCCGGAAGAAGACACATATTGTCCGTAACTAGTTGGTTTTTATAATTTATTTGGTGGCATATTATATACGCAGGTACGACGAATATGTATGTATTACACGCAGGGAATTTTTTTTATTTATTTATTTTAATCTACCTACAAAAAAACTATACGAGTATCCTGGGGTAAAGTGCATAACTTCTGGTGGTGATTATAGATGATTATACAAGTAAAAAATACTTTTTTTTTTAAATTTCAACGTAAAGGTGATTTTCAGATGTTTAAATTGTTTGGAAAAAATATTTGGGAAATGTATGGGAAAAATAACATAATTTCGAAAAAGGTTATTTATCTTTTTTGCTTCTACCATCATCTAGAATGTGCACTTTACCCCTGGACACTCTGTATACTGTGGCAATGATTTCAAAGTTTGAACAAAATGCTCTGCCATTGTAATTTTTGATTATTCGTTCACTGGCTCAAGCCGTGATTTACTCTCATTTACATCAGAATTACCCACTATCATTTATTTTAACAATTTTTTCATCTCTTTCCTGGAACCCTCTCTCCAGAACTCGGCGCAACTCGTGCAACGTTTTGCACCGAGATGGTGAAATCATGACGAAATATGACAGTTTGGTTATTGCGTGAGATGGCAATATTACCTCTCGTATTTGCAAGTGTTTGAAAATGATACCAAATTACATAAATAGGCCTGATAACCGAGTGGACATTGGTTTTGTGACATGAGTTATATTCCAGGGACCAAAGTGTAATTAATTAGAAATTCAAATGTATGTCAATTCTACGGTTTGCAATGTTTGACGTTAAAGTATTCGATAACGAGATAAAATCTTACGTAAGCTTACGTAATTGATAACTGATTGGACATTGATTTTGTGACATACTAATGTGATATTCCAGGAAGCAATGTGTTACAACTTGTTGACAAATATTGAAAAATGTAATAATTCTAGAATTTCCTGTTTGCAATGTTCGTTCCGAGTGTTTGAAAACAAGATCAAATCAGTTAATTAATCTGAGGATAAAAGTAATAAAATATTTCACAGTTTCTGTTAAAAATCAGTCAATGTGTTTTTTTCTGATAAAATCACTTTGCTTTTTTTTTAATATCAAAAAAGCATTTTTTGCCTACTACTCGTAGTTTCGTAACTATATTCGCGACATCTCCAGCGCACTATAAAATTATATTTAAAAAAATTATCACGTACACATATAAATTAATACATAACTTTATATGATTTATTTATTTTTGTCTATGGTTTTTGTATGCGATACCTCTCGAAATATCTATATTCTAAATGCACGACGTCAGTAAACTAAGAACTAAGTACCCATAGCATGCTAATATTGGTGTTGGTAAAATTGTAGTAAGGCTGTAAAGGTGGGGAAGGGAATGGGATGGAAAAGGGGAATATTGGGAAGTCCTGGTTATTCAGATCTCGTCACTTACGGCTAAACCCATTTTCGAGCATTGTTTTGAAAGTTTTGCAGTACACTGTTCATTAGTTCACTGTTCGCAGCTATTGGTTATAAAAGGTATAGACCTCGTCACAGGTTTAGTGCCACCTTGCGAAGATGATATCATTTATATCTCTCTTGGGTCATTATCCAGCTGAGGTCAGTCCAATACAGCGAGATGAGTCACCTCCCAGCCCGCAGCATCCAGGGTCCTGTGACCACTAGGTAGATAACTCTAAATTCTTGGACCCAGGTAAGAATAATAAATAACCTGCCACTAATAGCTATACGCATCCCTCGTACAACTGCCCACGCCTATTCGAAAGCCTAAGCATATGCGTTATTAATATGACTTCAAGAATTTGTTTGTAGTGTCTTCCATACAAGAAAGTATTTTTTTTAATAATATTTATTAAAGAAATAAGATGAGTAGGTACATATAAAATATTAACATTGAGTTTGTAAGGATTGTGATATTCATATTCTACTCTTCCTTGGAAGTGTAAGCTTGTGGTTGGAAGAGAAGTATACAGTACATTATTGTAGTTATTTATAAGTAATTAATAATTATAGGTAAATGCATTTTGAGATGAGAAGTACATTGCAGTGAGAAAGTAAAAAAATAATTAAATTACATGTTTGTTAAATGTGAAATAAATGTAGTTATTTAAAGCGTATCTATCTAACTAACTAACTAAACATCACGCCGTTTCCCCGCAGGAGTAGGCAGAGAGGACGGACCGCCAAAAAACTCGGTCTTGGCACACACTTCTTGCCTCATTCACATTCATACATCGTCTCATACATACTCTTCTATTATTCTGACTCTTGACATGGCCCAACTCGAGTATCTGATGCACTTGATCGTGCCATGTTTTCCTCGGGCGTCCCCGACTTCTGCTACCATTCGCATTTGCATCATATATCCTCCTTTCGCTCCTTCGTATAAACGTATCTAACATAATGTAAATAAGTAAATATGTAAGAAATTGTCACTTGTGGGAAATGAATGAGATTTAGGTTCAAGAAGAAAAAGTTTCTCGATAAGATTGTCTAATATTTTTTCACAGTGTTGATTTTGTCATTAATGCTTCTAATTTCTTCCGGTAGTCGATTGAAAAAAGTTCTTCCTTGGTAGGTATAATAATTTTGTGCGAATGAAGTATTTAATTTTGGATTATATATTATTTGTAAATATATTTTAAAAACATTCAAAGGCTATGATTAAGAAACTATTTTAGTAATAAACACACGATAACTTGATCTCAAAATGAATACCTACATAAATTGTGGTTAAAAACATTGTACAAATATTGTATTTCTACTTTATAAAATCGCTGGGTTTGTTGAATTAAATTGCTGTTAGTCAATAAGTCTAAATTTGTATGTTGTCACGAAGCAGATCTCTCAATCGCATTTTAAAAACCCCGCGAAACTAAATTCAACGTAGATCCTGGCAGCACAGTGCGACGCGCATTCTACTGCGCATCAACGCCAAAACCCCAACGGTTTTTGTGACCAGTGGCGATCGCATTCCAACTCTAGCCTTGGTCTCAACAACACGTGCGGTTTGCAACTCCAAAACCGATCTCGGACGCTGAGCACCGGACCCTGGTCCCGCAACATTACCAAAGTCTAGCACGCGCCCATTTTGCGCGTGTAGACGATCACAACCTTGGTTACCACTCCACAATGACTGGGAGTAACACCTCGCTGGCCTCGCAACTCCTTCATCCCTCGGGACAACTCATGTAAGCGTATACCAAACCTTTGCCTCATTCTGTGCCTTCTTTTAATGTCTGTTAAACACGTCTTCCAGACAGAGCAAATATGAGAAAGAGATTGTTCTTTTTTTTTTTTTTTTAAAAAGAAAGACAAACATTCCCGGGTTACGAATAACCTGACAATATTTGAAAATCTCCTACTACCACCACAGTAAGCTGAAAATGTTGCTTGTGTTATGATGGAGGACTTGGCCAGCCGAGGAATTGAACACACTACGCCCGAGTGAGACCCAAGCGCGATGTCAACTCGGCCACCGACCGGTCGTTGTTCAATTTATCATCAAGGAAATAATTTAGGATGTATACTGTGTCCCCATTTTGTGTTATTCTGTGTACCTGTTGACTGTAAATACACTCATTTATCATTCCCATAGGAGTTTCATTTGACGAGGGAAGTGGAGTCTAGATTGTTGAATGTTCCCCGTGTAAAGGTATTTCTTGCCGACCCAAACCTGAGCTGAATAATTAGAGTCCCATGATTCTACCATAACACTCCCCATAACACTGGCACCCTGCGTGGTTCTTAACAATATACTATTAATAAAGTGTAAAGTTTTTATGATCGCATATAATTATTATTTCATTAAATTCGCCTTTCCAAATACTATCTACAAATACTGTAAAAATGTTTTTATAAGTAACTTGGGTAGGAACTTTAGGCGGATATATAAATAAGTTTTTTTAAATTTCATTTCGTCCAAAAATTTATAACCCATATTATTAATATCATTACGGTTGATTATTTGTCGATCAAAAATCCAAACCATTTCCGGTGAAGACATCATTCACAAGTATTAATTCTGATAAATGGATGACTACTTTAACAGATGACTTGACCACAAAAATAACAAGAACCTTTCAGAGAGATATATAAGACGATTGAAATAGTAGTTAGTAGTTCTGTAAACAGAAGACCCTGCTTCTAGAAGAATTTTTTCTAATATTCTCTTTTAAAAAAAATCAAAACCAACATTTCCTCTGAAAAGAAAAGATTTGTAAGTAGGTACTTAAATACTTAATTAATTAATGTAAACCAAATATTAAATATAGTTCTTATTTCAAACTTTCTTCGGGCAGGTAGGTATTATAATATTTATAAAAATGCGATTATGAAAGCCCAAATAAACACAAAGATTACACATTAAAAAAAAATACAGCGGTTTAAACGGTCACCATATTGAATCGGAAACGTAACGTAAAAACAAATTGACAGACAGACGAAATGCAGAACGGTCATGAACAAATACAAGGTAATGGTGGAAATCGATGAAAGAAATATCAAATAAAGAATCCGTGGGTCAATTTCAGTTCTACTTAATGATAAGTAATTGTCCTGAATCTTAAAATTAAAGACTTTTCGCTATCATCTGTAGCATCGCTCATATCTAGAGAACTGGAGTCATAGTTAATGAAAAATCGTTCATTTTAAAGTTAAGGATAATTCTGCTGTCATCCGAAAGAAAAAAAGAATCGCAGTTAATAATAATTTTAAGGTTAATGGCAATTCCTTATACCTAAGTAGATATTATGCCTAAATTTACCCTACTATAAGAAGAAGATTATTTGCATAGTTTTTACATGGACCTCGCAGATCTAACATGTAAATACAAGTCTAACGTCGAAAGCAGATAAGTCATCCGTCCTTCCAAGAACTGTGAATTTATCCTATTTTTATTCCAGACGTGTTTTCCTCGAAGACCCGAAGCGAATACTTAACGGGATCTGAAGGATGCCCTCACATCCCTTCAAGGTTGCTGACCTTCCTGCTAATATTACAATAGGGCGGCAAATATCTAAAGCGAGTATTTAAGACAGGTCTGCGAAGTTATATTTTTTCTGTGTTCCTGGAAACTTTAAGTAAATAACTAATAGTTCTGTGAATAGTAGGAGACCTCGCGTCCAAAAAAATATGATTCTATTTTCCTCTATTTTAATAAATCAAAACCGAAATTTACTCTCAAAGCGTAAGACTTGTAAGTAGGCACTTACGTACCTACCCACTTACTTAATAAATAAGTGGGTATCAAGACGCACTCTTCGACAATCGCTCACATTTAAAAAATAATATTCACTGAATCGTTAAAATGGCCACCATATTTAACCGGAACCGGAACGTTACAAAAAAATTTCAATAGAATAAATTCCAAAATAAGTTCCAATGCGCCGCAGAAGATTTTTTCCATACTTAAAAGAGATCTGCGACTTTCCTTCTTGGAAATGATGATTAGAAGGGTAGAATTTTTTAAATCTTTAATCAATAGACCCACGGTTTGCAACTACGAGGTAATAATATTAATGTATTCTCATGGCATCTATATTATAAATATTTAAATGTATGTATTCACGAAAGGACGGAAGGGCATTTTGGGGTTTTCGTTCGTGCAGAAGGTATTTTTGATACGGATAATCGATTACCCACTCATCTTACTTGCAAATATTTAGTAAAGAGTTATACAGAAATATGTGGCGTAATGTCTCCGAAGCGTTTCGTGAAGAAGAGCAATATAGAATAAGTATGTAGCGTAATATCTATATACGTATCGTTTAGTGAAGAATTACACAGAAAGATGCGTAATATCTCCGTGGCATTTAGTGAAGAGTAATGCAGAACTATATAGCGTAATTTTTCCGTAGCGTTTAGATTTGCTCTTGTTCCGACACACACTCTTTGATTCATGCATAAATTTGATTCAATAAATCCGGCCATATATCTTCCTAATCTTCGTTCTACTACTAACTATTTGCTGTAAAATGAAAGCAATGTTCCTTTCAGACTTCTCATCTCTCTCAAACCATCTACTTATCTTTGGTTAAAAGATTCAACCAACTATACAGTGTCTAGGGCTTACTTACATTCAGCATACAATCAATGTGCAAGGAAACTTCGTCCATCGTAGAACCTAGACATAAGTCTCCAGTTCTTCTATACTGCGTCATCAGCATGCAAAAGACAATTTAGGTATCTATTATAGGTATTTATATCATAGACAATATCCGTGTGACTAGTTCATATTCATTTTACTCCGTTTAAAAGTTTATTTTTTGAAGGTTAAATCGCAAAATTCAGTAAGAAACTATATTGCTTCCTGTCGTGGCATCAAAGTTTAACATATTCAAATAATATCAAGGTGTTTTACTGTCGCACTTAGTTTAATTCAGAAAATATACTAAATTTATCAAAACATCATCGTGTCGGTAGTTATTAAAAATCAATCACAATGCACTGCCGCGTATGCCCTGAAGTTATTCTATCAGACGAGTCGATATTTGTGTGTTCGGTGTGTAAAGGCACATACCATCTAGCCTGCGGAGGAATAACGGAAAGCACCTACCTACCGTCGACTCACTCAAGAACGTCGAGAGCAACAGAAATGTAAGCAATGTAAGAAAGACACACGAACGGCCGCCGCCAGCGATCACGCACCTTTGGATCCGCCCAAAAAATTAACGGCCACTAAGGATCAAGGAGTTCCATCATCATCATCATCCCCTGCTAATCTCGAAGATATTCAGGTCTTAGTCATGACCAAAACAAACAACCTGGAAAAAAAAACAGAACGACATCATGGACCAAAACAACAAGATACTGGAAAGCATTCAATTTATGAACGCGCAATATGAAGAATTTATGGCCAGAATCCGTGACGTCGAACACCGTAATGATGAGCTTACTGCGAAGAATTCTGCACTGGAAGCCAGAATCGTCCTACTGGAGAATAGTATCGAGTTCCAAGAACGGGCCTTAAAGTCAAGTAATGTAGAAATAAGAGGCATCCCTGACATTAAGGACGAATCACTAAAAGACGTGGTATTCAACATCTTCAAAATAACAGGATCTCCCATTGAAACTAAGGACATCGATGCTGTATATCGTCTACAAAAAAAAAACAACCAGAAGCAGCCAAGGACAATTGTTCTTAAATTAAAATCAAACCTGGCTAGGAACCAACTGCTAGCTGATGTGAAATCATTCAACAAGAACAAACACAATACCGAAGAAAAACTCAACACGTTAGACATCGGTCTCGCCGGCCCCCGGTTGCCAATCTATATTTCTGAGCAACTAACTTTTCGGGCGAAGCAGATTTGGTATAAAACTCGTCAAGTTGCAAGAGAGAAACGATATCAATTTGCATGGATCAAAGAAGGACAGATATATTTGCGGAAAGATAGTGGTGCAGGTGCAATTCTTATATCAGATGAAAACAAGCTCTCTTCCCTATGACTATCTCAAACACAATACACATAATACCGACAACAAATATAAGATGAAGGTTTTATTATTATTATTGCCATATTTATATCCAGTGATTATCCTCACCCAGTCATTAGAACCAAATATACTCACGAGGTATGCTACTTTCCGCTATTCATTATATTACTATTCCTTATATTATTATTATGTTTCCGATTCTACTCTGTACTTATTCACTAATACTTCTATGTTCACTTACCTGGGAATACTTCGATTATTATCACATGCTTGTTTTCATAAATACTATTATATTATGTTTGTTATACTGTTTCTAGAAATGTATCAAAATCGTATAGTAGTGAAATATTCTGTGCTAAGCATTTCACCTGAATAATTATGATTCAATTACCTCCTGATATCTACAATGACACAGATATAACTTGCAACTCGAATTTGATTGTCGATCTCAGCAAATTAAATAATTACAGTTGGAAGTCTTATAGTTTAAAGATTATTCACCAGAATATCAGAAGTATGTCAAACGTTGATGATTTTCTGTTATTTCTAGATCAATTCAATCATACTTTTGATGTTTTAATTTTATCAGAGTGTTGGATCAACAAAAATTACACATCTAAAATAATACAAACTTACACGGAATATCACTCAATTAATAATATAAATAAATCTAGTGGGGTCGCTGTTTACATCAAAGATGGTATTCAAGCGCAAGTCGAAGAAATCTTAGTATCCCAAGGTAACTGCCTTAGAATTGTTCTTAATAATAACTTATGTATTTTTGCTATATATAGATCACCTTCTTTCCTGAACATAGATTCTTTTTTGAATTCACTCCAAACTGTTATCAGTAGTTCCGATAAATTTGAACGTCAAATCATTATAGGCGACCTTAATATTAACACTTTATCTCCATTTCACCCACAATTCGATGACTACCTATGCATGCTCACAGAAAACGGATTCATAGCAACAATCAATACACCTACTCGTGAACAGGGCACGAACAAATCCTGTTTGGATCACATCAACGTAAAAAATATTAACTTTACTGACTCTTTTGTTATCCACACTTCAATTTCCGACCACTACACAACAGCCCTCTGCTTTAAAGATAAACCGCCCACAACTGCAAAAATTAAGTAGGTACGTCCCTCGAACAAACTACAAGAATTTAATTGAGGACTTGCAATTAGAATACTGGCAAAAAGTATTTGATCAAACTGATACTGACATTGCGATGAACGAATTCATCTCCATCCTTCATACATATATATCTAAACATACAAGTAACAAACTCATACCGAACAGTCAGTTAAAACTTACGCCCTGGATATCTCCCGGCCTTGTCAAATCGATACACAAAAGAAACAAACTACACAAAAGGGCGCAAAAGTTTCCAGATAATATTTTAGTTCAAACTCACTATAAGAAATACAGGAACTTATGCAAAACGATTATTAAAAATACTAAAGAAAATTATTATAAAACGTTCGTTTACGAAAATTCTTATTCTCCAAAACGTATGTGGGAAGCATTTCGTAATATTAGTAAAACAAAAATCTACAGGTCTTCCGAAATTAAATCATTAGATATCGGTAACACAAACTCCTCTAATCCAAAAAATATGGCGAATTTTGCTAATAACTACTTCACGTCGGTGGGAACCACACTTGCCAAGAATATCCTCGATAAATGCAATAAAACTGAAACCGATCTTGCAAAGTTGGTCACCTCTAACCTCAACCATAAAATAGACAATATACAAACATCGACGAACGAAGTCTTGGAAATAATTGACGACCTAAAGCCATCCAACGCTTGTGGACCAGACAAAGTTTCGACAAATCTTCTAAAAGTAATTAAGTCATTCATAGCAACTCCAATAGCTTTTATCTCAAATCTAAGTCTCAAATCAGGAATATTCCCTAACCATCTAAAACATTCAATTGTTGTATTGCTACATAAAAATGGAGATAAATCTACGATTCAAAATTACCGGCCGATATCTCTGGTCAATTCGGTCTCAAAAATTATCGAGAAAATTGTCAAAAACCGTCTTAGCTTTTACCTTGAAAATAATAACATTCTTTCTGAAAGACAATTTGGCTTCCGATCGGGTTTAGGTACCGAAAATGCCATTGGCAATCTTACTAAAGTAATTTCTAATAACATCGATCGAGGAATTAAAAGCATCGCGCTCTTTCTGGATCTGGCTAAAGCTTTCGATACCATCTCGCACAAAATCCTTTTGAAAAAACTTCAACGAATCGGTATTCAGGGGCAGTTACTTAAATGGTTAGGAAGCTATCTAGAAAATCGAAGCCAAAGAGTTAATATTAGTGGCACTCTAAGCGATCCAGCCAATATCGAATTTGGTGTTCCACAGGGAAGTACTTTAGGACCGATATTGTTTAATATTTATATCAATGATCTTTGTAACAGTAACCTTGCCGATCATATCATCACTTTTGCTGACGATACGGTCTTAATATTTGAGGCGAAAAACTGGTTCGAAACGCACAGAAAAGCCGAAATTGGGATAAACAATATTAAACACTGGCTAGACAATAATCTCCTTACTCTCAACACGGAAAAGACAAAATTTATACCTTTTAGTGCAACTCAAGCGGGACAACCCAAGGAAATACTGAATATTACTATTCACATTTGTAATGAACCGAATACTTGTACTTGCAAAAACCTAGAATCCGTAGATAGTTTAAAATATTTAGGAATCACCATTGACAAATATCTGAGATGGGAAGAACACATTAACTCAACTGCCTCAAAAGTCAGAAAACTTACCCACCTCTTTATGACCATCAGAAATATTCTCTCTGTAAAAGATATGAAATCAATATACTATGCCATGTGTAATTCTTTACTCGAATATGCATCCCTAGGTTGGGGTGGCTGTGCCAAAACAATATTAGACTCCCTGGTTAAAGCACAGAAATCACTACTAAGAGTCATACTCAAAAAACCATTCAGGTACCCCAGTGATGCATTATTCACGGAAATAAAAGTTCTCGATGTTAGACAACTGTATATTAGAAAGATTATATTACTTGCACAAAAACAACGTCAGCACTTCCCTTGCATCGACCACCTTCACGACACCCGACTTTCAAGGAATAATCCAATAGTCCCAATAAAAACCACGACGTCCCTTGGGCAACAGCAATTCTCGTACTTAGGACCTAAATTATTTAATATCATTCCTAATGCTTGGAAAACGAAAAGTACAAATGTTTTGCGCAAATTGGTCAACGACTGGCTCCTTGATTTAGGGAGGGTAAAAAGTGAAGATATGTTGATCAATAGATAATCTCATTATAAAAAAATTATAAAAATATATATGTTCATTATTGTCAAAACACTGATACATAATTTTTTAAAGTACATACAATACAAAAACACATATTTATCACCTCTGAACACAATTGTCAATGCTGTATTAATCTGTACTTTATTTATCAATGCTATCGATTATTTTCTAATCATCCAACTATATTATAAACTTATAAACTACCCTTCCCATTTTTTCTACCTTACAACTCCTGTGGTGATCTGTCTTTTTATTACTACTATCTGGCTGATATTTACTTTACCGGTTTTGTTTTATAAATTGTACTAAATTGTAATATGAACTAAACTTGTCAATTTGACTGGCCTAAAACAGGATCCATTCCTAGTTGGCTAGTCAAAGTTTCCGCATGTTTTATTGTATGATTTTTATGTGAAATAAATTTATTATTATTATTATTATTATTTTCAGATTATTCATTTCCGCACATAGACGTACATTATACATTTCCTATCCTTGTAGTTAGAGCCGGCCACATTAAACAGCCTTGCAGAACACCTTTGATATCGTACCGACCCATAAAACCGCCGTTAACTTTGACACACGCAACGCTTCCCTGATACAGAGCAGCGATGAGTTGTTTATGAATGAGCCGCACAATTGAAATAGCTCTTTTTGATTAGCCTTATTCTTACGACTCCCGGTAAACTGTACCACGGCTCAATTGAACGATTACTCTTTTTATCAGTAGACTTTGTATAAAAAAGCGCCATTAAAGTTACCCTTAATACAGAGTATTTAATAACATTAATAACATTAAATACTCTTGAGAGGCGAACGACGTACTACTAACTACCAAGCATCACATTTTCTCGTAAGAGACGGCCGGCGTTCCGGTTTCAAGAGCTGAGTGATCATTCATACGCATACGCTAGGAGCTGGGAGCCGTATCGGTGGAGCCGTATCGGAGAGCCGTAACGGGGGGCCGTATAGGGCGAATTTTACCTGGAGAATTGTATCGGGCGAGAACATTATTATAATTGTTCATACGCTCTGAGCTCACGGCTCCCTTCCAATTAAGCCGTGGTTTAATTGAGCCGTCGTTCAATTGAGCCGTCGTTCAATTGAACCGTCGTTTAATTGAGCCGTCGTTCAATTGAGCCGTCGTTCAATTGAGTCGACTCTTTGAGCCGTCTAAAATATTGAGCTGGTATCGTGGCTCCCGCTCTTAATACAATGCGTCGTGACCCTTCGATAATACAGAAACGAGAATTACATTTGAGATCGGTTAAATTATCTCTATCCAATCTATCCATACTGGTAACACCTTTCATTATTCAAGATTCTTAAGCAAAATAATAATCGTCATAATTTAGTGCGACAATGACGGTCTGGGAAAGATAGAAGATACCTACTATGGTGGTCGGTGTTACAGATTGTAAAATATAACAATTTAATGAAAAAACGAAAAGCTAAAAGCAGCTAAATTTACATCAATATAAAATAAAAGTTGTATTGCGTAATTAAGACGAGTTGGTTTTTAATTTTACTTAAAACCAAAACTTTTTATGCAGTGAACTCGTTAAAATATTCGTAATGTTATATTGTTTAATTAGTACAGCGTTATGCTTCAATAGAGACATATTAAAAACATCAGCAATATTAGCATAAGAGTTTTTTTTTTATTTAATTTTTTTAAAAGAAAAATAATTTTTTCTAGATAACGAATAACCTGTCAATATTTGCAAATCTCCTACTACCATCACATTAAATGGATAATGTTGCTTGTGTCGTGATGGAGGACTTAGCCAGCCGGGTGGACCCAGACGCTGGTTACCAATGGTGTGTAATATATTTATAACAGAATTGTAGCCCGATTTATAATATCTCAATAATAATATTATCATAAAAAATACTAATTTAGGTTGGCGGTGCATCTGTGCATGTGTGAAGTTATGTGAATAATAATGAGTATTCGTATTCAAAATTATAATTAATAATTCTATATTTGAAATGGGTATTTATTTTGTTTAAATTTTCAACATATGATTAGTCAATTTAATAACGCTGTTCATTCAAAAGCGAATATTATATAAAAAAGTGGCAATATTTGTTTTTGAAACGCAATGTGATCCTGAGGCAAATAATTTATGAATATTTCCATTTTTACAAATCTTCCAATAATAATATCCCGTGATTTTTCACGGGTCTGCGCAGTAATAAAATTTAATTTTAAATTTATGTCAATTATTTTTTGTCATCAGAATAAGGAAAATAATGAACGCTTTGATGAAAGGTGATGAAAATAAAATTATTCATTTCTGATTTCAACCAAATACTACATTAAAAAAGAATAATTAGTTCTAACACCGGTCGTCCTTGTCGAACGTTGACTGTAAAATTTACCATAATTATTCATCACAGTTCGCAGAACACGACAACTGAGGAGATATCACGCTTTATAATTTCAGAATATCATTTCCCAAACACTTCCTTTTTGTTATTTTACGTCCTGCCACAATCGCAGAACTGACTCAGCTGACATAACTGAACTCAGATGACCATTTTGTCTTTTTTCACGACTTCCTTTCGGCATACTTTGTCCATTTATTCATTCACAAGGAGGGTAACGCCACGTGTGAATTCTGCACTGATTTTAGTATGAAAAGCTGTGATTCACGTTCACATGCAACGTATCTATGACTAGGAATTTATTCGTGAAATTCAATACTTAATATTATTAACGTTATGAATCAGCTTTTGTATTTTTAGGAGTAGCGTTAAGGAAAACCAGATATTTTTTTTTTCAACTTGATAACAATTCTTTTCCTTTTAAAATACTGCATACCGTACAGAAATTGCACTACAATAATGCATATGGAATAGTAGTTGAACTCCCACGCTACTGCAGTGCATCGAAGATATTTGTTAGAGTTAGGCTCACTCATGAAATATATTGGGTTTCAAAAACTCACTTACTCATAAATTTTGTTGGATTAAAGTGTTGAAAGTAATTACCAAAATTTATCTTGATGTTTGATTATATAATTGTTCTTAAATTTAATATGTTCTTTCCATTGACGAGATCCGTCATCTATGGTCAGAATATGATTCCGACAGTCGATAGACAAAAGCAGCTACTTTTAGCGCGGACCCCTAAGTGTCAGATAAGCTGTCAATATGGACTACTTTTGGATAATGTCGTTTGTTATGCAAAATAACTGGATGATTAATGAATGGAGAAGAACTAACTAAACTCTCAGAATTGATAGAAATCGTTTACAAGATCCATAGACTTTATTAAATCATCTAAGACGCGTCAATTGATTACGTTCCAGCCTGAAGGAAATAAAATTGTTAGTTATGACAAAAGACCTCATAAACTAATTAACTCCCTTTTTAATGTCAAAAAGTACATGCGGATTGCCAATATTTATTAAAATTATTAACTCAATTCGACACTGTCAATTTATTAGTATTTTTTTTACTTTTTCGTAGCAGTCTGACGTTTAGGAATATCGATTTCTAATTTATTGCATTATCGATGTCGGTCTGGCTATCTACAGCGCGACCGTGCTCGAGAAATCCGTATAAAATCGTTGGTTACGCAAATCGATCCGAAACTGTAAAGTTATCGATTGCACTGAGCTAGACCCCTTGAAACCAAAGTTTATCCACTTTTATCAACTTGATAGTTGAATTTACATTTTTTTTTCGATTCACCCTATGTTTAACTTGAATAAGTGTCCGATAAAAGCGAATCTGTTTTTATCATGAGAATACGCGATTAATATAATGTTATGAGCCATTCATGCTTGAATCATAATAAAATGTTAAAGCCATGAACCTAGCAAAAATAAAATGAATTGATAACGAAAAGGTTAAGTATTTACAGTTCACCAGTTCAATGATTACCCAACCCTGACTCAGTTATAATCTGAGTGTATATTAAATATCCTTTAACATTGAGTCATAGACAGAACAGGATACTTTAACAAAATTATGAATAAATATTTATTCAATGTTTTCACCGATGAATGTATCTGTTTACTGAAGAAAATCCTGATTACATTAATTTAAAGTACCTTATCGTGTTTCAGAAAGCGTGACACATTGATGTCAAATGTCATCGTAATGTCAATTTATATTAGTTAAATTAACCAAAAAAAAATTTCAGCGCACTTCACTTCAATACGGTATAATTAATCTCGTAAAATTTTAACAGCTTTTTTTGTCTGGAATATCTTGCATTTTTATAGACAGTCTGTTTGGTATACGGAGTTCTTGCGTTAATTTTTGCTTGTCAATTTTATGAACCCGTTCAGATTTTATAATCATTGAAATATCAACAACCCTAAGGTCAGCCATTTAACAAAATTTTGTTTTTATTCTTAATTTTATATTTTAAAAATTATTTGGTTATTTCTAATAATAAAATATGAAAACGTTTTTCAACAAGCTTTATAAAACAGCTTTTACTTTTCGGACACATTCAGAAATATTCCATTCATTTGGATTTTATTTCAAAGCAGAAATACTCCAAATTATTAGGAAAATATGCCAGAGGCCTGAGGTATTAATGAAAATATGATGATGAATAACAGATGATACAGAAAATTAATAGGTAAAGGTCGCAACTGGGACGTAAACCCAAATCCTCTAGTCTTACCGGAACCAACATCTGACAAAAAATCACCTGTGTCCAATCTCTTCAAGCTTTCACGTAAAGTATTAAAAGGATTGGATGCTCCATATCAAACATTTATAGGACTTTGCAAAGCATTCAACCGTGTAGACCACGACATAATATTACAAAAAAACCCACAGAATAGGATTTGACCAATCTCTACTAAAGTTTTTTGTGACTTATTAATATAGAAACAGATCACAGAATATATGTATCGGCGTTCATGAGTCCAGGAAATTTCCTCGTATTTTCAGGAATACCTCAGGGGTCAAACTTAGGACCTCTACTATTTTTGATTATGATTGATAGCCAAGAATGCACCCAAAGTACCACTTTGCTTGCTTTTTGCTGACGATCTTAAATTGATGATATGTGACATTCAAGATTGTATTTAATTATAAATTAAATTAGATGCAATATTCATGGGCCGATGAGAATAAAATTTCTTTAACGTAAAAAGTTAAATAGTGTGTCACTATGACATAAATACGTTCCAAAAACTCAATTAAATTCGATTATAAAGCAAATGATAAATATTGTCTCCAGTGAAATCTATAAGGGAACTCGGGGTTACATTTGATCCCAAACTTAGTTAGTGGGGTTAGCATCATCGTGCTACAAACTTTGATTTGTGATAAGAACAAGTAAATAATTTGCCAATCCCGAGGCAATGACAACGATGTTCAACTGCATTATACGATCAAAACTTGAATACTCTTCTGCAGTTTGGACCCCATATCAGCAAAAATAAGTAGAATTATTAGAAAATAATCAGAAAATGTTTCTAAGATATCTTTATATGAGAATGCATGGTGAGTACCCACATGGCATTGCTCTCTGAACCACTCTACAAAGGTCTTCATGGGGCCCTTACATTAACAGCGTCTAAAATAAGAAGCTACTTCATTGACAGGCCATACCTCTTGGAATGCTATAAATTGTTCGTACCGAACCACTACCGCCAGGGTCGACATCACGACTTGCTCCATATTTCACAAGGCAGAACGGACGTTCTGGCCTAGCATAGCATGACAAGAGGTAAGGTGCTGCTAAATGAAATCTCTAGATCTCTTGAAATCTCCAACATATTGGCCTTGAAGGTTTCAAGAGTCATTTTAGGCAAGGACTCTAAAATATATTATTGTTAAATATTTAAAATTATGTAAATGAATATGAATGTAGTTAGGTTTCAATAGCAAATTTGTAGTGTTGATCCACGTGAGACTACAGGATAAAGTCCTAGCAGCGACCGCTACCTTATTATTTTCTGTGGCTTTTTTGTTTCATATTTTCATTATTATGAATTGTTAATATTATTTTATACGCTTCAACAATTTATTCCTAATAAAGAGAACATTTGAAACCACAAAGTTCCAACTACCCAAAACCATTGGAACTATGGTACACCTAATTTGGGAGATGTTATGAAGGTGAAGAAAGTAGATAGGGAATGTTGATGGTAGAGGGAGGTTGGGGAGTACCCGGCTATTCAGAACCGGTAATTAAACATATGCAGATTTAAAAAATAAAAATATGTTTTTGTATGTGTATGCAAATCGATTATCATTAATTATGTATGATTAATTTTCAGCTTAATACTTGTGTTTTTTCCATAATGCAGACAGTCTTGACAACAATATATAGCGTGATGGGGAAATTCAATGACGTAAAGGTGCTTCTCCGTAGTGAACTTCTTGGAGATTGACCCCTTCCCTCTACGGTCGGGGTTCTGGGAAATGCGCATTAAATATCCAATCGATGCGGAATTTACTACCCTTTAGAATAATTCCGGAAATATTTCGGATGCTTGGAAAACACCTGCAGGAGGTTCTGGTGGAATTTGAGTGGAAATGCTAAGGAAATAGCAAAGGTCTGGAGATATGTGAATGAGAAAATTCCGGACGAAAGGAAGAGAGGGTGAGAGTAAGGTTTGAAAATACAAAATTTAAAATACAAAATATTAAATAAAAGTACAGTTTAATTGGAATAAAAGTAAATAAAACATATGTACATATCTATCGTATTTTTTTCAAGTATATGGCAATTCATGGCTTTTGATAGGTACTATATATGCACATGCTGTTTCGTGTGCAAGTAAGTTTTATTTTTGGAAGCCTAAAATCTCTTTAGATAATTATGAATATGTTCATGTTACACAATATTAGGTGGCAGATAATTAGGAAGCACGTTATTTTTTCGCTTGCAGATCAATGTTAACTTATCGTCATATGTTGTTTAGTTGGGATGGAATCAAATACCTTCCCTGTTAAAAAATATTCAAAGAACAACACAGAGTCGTAAAATACAACATGACCAAATGGGAAAATAGTTCAAACTAGCTGACATGTACCCAGCTTCTATAAATACATGTACAATATGCATGTACAGGGTTTTTCAATAAGAGGTGTTATATTGATATTCAATCGTAAAAGATCAATGGTTTCGTTGCTTGTGTGGCACGTAGCACCTTCTTGTTGAAAGTGAACGTTGTCCAGATCAATACCATCCAATTCCGGCCATAAAAAATCATTAATCATCTCTCGATAGCGCAATCCATTCACCGTAACTGTTGCTCCAGCCTCATTTTCGAAAAAGTAAGGTCCAATGACTCCGCTGGACCATAAAGCACACCCAACAGTCACACGTTGAGGATAGAAAGGCTTGTCAACAATAACTCTTGAGTTTTCCGAGCCCCAGATGCGACAATTTTGCTTGTTGACGAATCCACCGAGGTGGAAATGGGCCTCATCACTCAAGATGATTTGCATTTGATTCACTCAAGTGAATTTTAATAATTTCAATGCGTTGTTGAAGCGTGTATCTTTCCATTTTTATTAATGGCGTAGTTTCTACTTGTCAAACGTCAAAAAATGACAGCTTCAAAAGTAACATCTACCGAAATAGCGGGCTATTCAAAATAACACCTCTTATTGGAAAACCCTGTATTATGAATATATAAACCTTTTGGAAGAAATCTTTAAATGATAGTGAAAATAGTTTCAAAATCCTTTGCGTAGTTTAGAAGAACTAAACGCACAAACAGACAGACGCGGATAGCTACTTTGTTTTATACTATTCAGAGATATTGAAAAATGAAATTTTTATTCCATTGGATTTAACAGATTAAAGTACTATATTCCGGGAAACCGGGAGACAGGAAATATCAAAGCACAACATTTCTGATAAAAAATCGTAAGAACTAGTGAATTTTTTCTCTTCTCAATAATGCTCTAAAACGATATGATGTCCTGGAAATGTAATGTTTTTTTTTTTAATTCTTGATAATTCCCGTTCCGCTGAAAATCTTTGAAAAAAGTATTTTTCCACTCTAAATGCTGAACTATATGTTTAAAACCGAATTAAAGTTACATTTTCACAAGGTATTTATGTACATATAATTTAAAGTATTTTATGTAATAGTATGCATCAATGTTTATACAGTAAAAATCCTCAATAAATCTCATCGTTTAAGATAGATTGCCAATTTTCCACTTAATAACACCGACCAAAAAAACACTTTAGAGGAAAACCACGACACTTATGTGATAAATGACCATCCGGTGCCAAGTCTACCTGAAAACGCTTTGGGCGAGAGATCTCGACATGGTGTCATTACACATTTCCAAATATACCACGTCGTTATATTTTTCTTTGGAAAATTGCGGTCTGAGAGACCTAAAAAAAGGCAACAACTTAGCGGAAGGTCCCACAGACTATATCTGGGGCTGGGGGTCACGTGAGGTATGACAAATCAGTACAGAGAATTTTAAAATACTCGGATCTATGTGATGTATAAGATATTTGTGTAGGTACTAGAAAAGTCTCTGACGTCGTACTCTGTCGGCGAAATGACACACCTTTTTGTGATTTGAATTTAGAACGATTGCGGACGTGGTGGTCAAACGTAACAACGTAGTTACAGCAAAAAAATTGCTAGACCTCTGATAGACTGACACTCAATTCATTACAGTTTTTTTCAGTAACTGAAAAAAAAAAAAAAAACTTGGGCGAATAATAATAATTAATTTAACTCTCAGTTTTTGGAAATGCTATCGAGCAACTTGAGTGGGTTTATTTTTGTTAGAAAGTTCTTTTTTAATAATTAAAAAAAAATGTATTAAGAATGTGCCAAATAAAAATAAATAAAATCTGAAAGAAAAACAAAAAAAAAGTGTCACGGACCACGGTGCCTAAAAATAATTTGCTGTGGATAGTTTTCAGCATTTTCTCAGATTCACGGGACATTATTCAAGATTTTCTCTGCAATTCGAACGAATTTATTTACCTAAAGCAGCTTTTCATCTAGAAAATCATTGTTGTATTATATTTAGATGAAACATGAAGCGAAAAAATAGGTTTCGCTTTTTTACCTCCAACTGACCTCCAACTCTCCCAACGCTCTAACTAAAACTACCGAATTCGGTTTACGTGCATCGCTAATCGCGTTCTAATAGTGGAACAAGTTTCGACGAGGTATACGCACTGTAGACAGCCACCTTACTCCTGCTGTAGATCAAGTGAACAAAATTTCATCAATTTCCACCGAGAAAAATGAGTACAGCTAATTTATTAAGAATCTATTCAAATTATTAGTAATCCTGTTAATAACGGAATTGCAGGCCTTAAATAACGAATTAACAGGTTTCCTGATAAACTTTTAGCAAATTAAGAATATATAATCACGATGCCAGAACACGTTTTCATGAAAATCCCAATATTTTCGCATTTATTCATAATATATTGACGAAGCAAACGTAAATTTGCCTTGATGTAACATGGACGCTTTTCTTTACATTCTACCCCGGCTTTGCCTGGGCTTAATACAGACTTTTTCAAAATTTTATGTAAGCAGTTTACTAATGTGATTTGTTTAATTGAATTTAATGTGATAGTGACCTTCCCGCTTGTTTCGAAGGTCAAGTGTGCAAAATTTCATTAATCTCGGAAAAAATGTAGACTTGTATAAAAATCAAAACCAAAAATCAAATCCACCCGCCACATCTCTCACACACTCTCCTTTATATACATATAAATACCTAGATATAAGATAGATAGTAGATTAGGCAAAAACTGGTGTAATATCATCATTTACATAAATTAATAAAACAAACCACAATGTAATGTATTTACAAGAACCGGTAATAAGTACGTTTTTTAATTAAATTGGTTTCGTAGAAAGACTAGGATAATTAGCTAATTGCCTTTAGTGAATTCCCTAAAACGTCATGACATGATTAATCTTCTCTGTATTTAGTTACATGACTTCGCTCCTTTACATTTGTGTGTATTATTACACACTGCTATACTGGTTTTTCTTGCCTCTTTCTTTTGACGTACTTTAACACTACCTAGTCCGGATATTTCAATAGTTACAGTAAAAAATTGTATGAAATCTGAAAATGATGAATTTCGCTAAAAATCCTTTAATTACTCATCAAATATCATTAATTTATTACAGAATTCATCTCCATTTTTTTGATAAATCACAAGTGAATGAGATGAATCATGAATTTTAAAAAAATACTACATTCTTCCCGAAAAAGGCAGGAGGTTGTCAAAAAAATTGCCTTTAAATCCATTTTTATAGAATATTAGCTAAAGAACCCGGCATTGCCCAGTCCTTACGAAGAGTAAAGAAGCTTGACTTAGATTATTCAATTACTTACTACAATTACACTAGAATTGTCTTCGGTACAAATTTCCATGGAAAAATGGAATATTTCAAACAATATTTCATTTAGTCCAATAACCCAGCGCCCCGTGTCACTCACTCGCCTGATATTATAGATCTCGATCTCATTTGAATTCCGTAAACACAGTTTTGTATTGGAAATTTAAGACTCGATTAAGCAAATATTTGGAATTTGACTTTCATAAAAGTATATTTTGTGTTTTGTGATAAAATTTTCCTTTAGTAAGGACTAGTTTTACTGCCCAGCTCCGCTCGTGTTTCAATACTAATTTTTCTAACAAATTATTATAAGAAGTAATTATTAGCCTGAAATACCCATACGAGTTGAAAAAATCTTTGAATCGCATAAATTTAAAAAATAAATGCCGCTGACGGGAATTGAACCCTCAGCCTTCTGATTGCCGGTCAGAATTGCTCTCAGAAGGCTGCGGGTTCAATTCCTGTTGGCGGATTTTTAGTTTATCTAGAAATAATAATTGCTAGTGATAATTTGATAACCTTTGTGCAATTCATAAAAACCATTTCCCTTTCAAAAATGAATCTCCCATGTAATCATGACCGGTCGGTAGCTGAGTTGACATTGCGTTTGTGTCCCACCCAGGCGTAGTGTGTTCAATTCCTCGGCAGAACAGAGGCAAAAACTTTCGATTACTGTGGTGGTAGTAGGAGATTCAAAAATACTTTTAGGTTATTCGTAACATGGGAATTTTGGTCTTTCTTTATTAAAAACAAATAATAAAAATACCCAAGGCGGAAGTAGAGACGAACTGTCTGTTCCAACTTCCAACGTTCAAAGGCCCGTCAGGCGCACAGACTAAGGGGGAGACCGAGATAGACGGGAAGGGATTCATCTTTGTGGAATGCGATGTATTTATTCCACAGTCTCCCCGTCTCCAGTGTCCAGAGTCCAATCAGTCCGGGAGTTCTGTGGAATCTAAGATGACTGGACCGTCTGGGGCGGAAAACGCTTTCCTTGCTTTTTTTTCTAACCACATTAGTTCCGCGCGCTTCAATTGTAATACTTGGTTTATTTGTAATATTAATGCGATACGAATCTCTTGTTGAGATTATTTTAATAATGTTCACTATAAAACTGCACTACATTAGAGAGCATTTTTTGGCATTTGTGTTAAAATATAAGAAAATATAAATAATTTATGAAAAAGGGGGGAAAAAAGAAAAGAAATGAGGGAAATAGAAAATAAACGAAAAAGAGATAAAATAATAATTGAGAAGAAAACAGATACAGGCGTGGAGTATCTTGTTATATTATACTACCGACATCTGTCGGATGACTGTTTAAACCCTTTGGTATATCTACACTAGAGCCATCTATGTCTCGTAGCTCGAACTATCACAGAAATTATGTTATTTTAGTTCATACAGTCATGGATTAGAGTTTTCCAATAGAAAGGGCGTTGAAATATTTTTTCTTTAAAATTAGGTTGGTTGTTGGTTTATTTTTGTGGAACTTGGAAACTTGTTATACATCGCCGGTAGAAATAGGGTATGCCGGGGCTTAGGTCTCACAACATACTCGGACTGGGGATCCCATAGCCTCACTGGCTGCAGACAACTGGGAGCAGTTGCGTATCTTGTGCGGTATTCACATAAAAAAATAAAATAAGATCATGTTTTCTTTAGCGAAATGAAAAGAGTATAATTTTTTTCCAGAAATAACTAACTAACTATTTACGAGTGCTGGAAATGGATTGGCACATTGAAGAAATATACTTCTAGGTAAACGGGAGCTGTATGTAAAGTGAATAATTCTTATGAAATGAAAAATGTAATTCCATGTAAAGTGGGTAAAAAAATCAATGTTTTGAAATCGGGAACATCAGTGAATCATTCGGCCTACGTGAGTTTAAACGATTGATAGTGGTTTAGTTTGTTTACTGCTCGTATATCAACAATTCTGTTGAACACAGCTGTGTATTTTTTGTGACTTGTATCTGCGTACGACCCACACGAACACTCAGAAGTGGCGCCAGCACTTTCCAGAATTATTCTTTAAACGATGCACTACGCCGTGTCACATTCGAAATCGGGTCGCTAACAATAACATTCCTTACGTAGATGCGATAAGGTTTAAATTCCCGCTAAACACCAGTCGCCTATTTTGATTCATGCAAGAAAAAACATTGCCAAAAAGCGTTTTTTTAATTTTATATTGCGAAGTTCAGGCACGAATTTAAAATTTTTTTACGATCATTTTATAAATAACTTAATTTGACACATTACACAATAAAACTATAACCGAAAAGAGGTTTATAAGTAGGAGATTTTTAACTATAAAGCAATTTTATAGACTTATAAAAAAGACGTATCGCCTTAAGTTTATTTATTTTTTAATAATAACAAAAAAAGGAGTCACGCAAAGCTGATACAAGGCATAGACACATAATCATTTTGTTGGTAACTTTAATTCAATTGAATTTCACGATAATGTTTATTTATAATGCACTGATCACATTCTGATTGTAGCTGCTTCCTTCTTGATGAATTTTAAATCTCGAATTCAAATAAAATAATTGGTTGAGTCCTTCTTTTGTCTGAGTCAGTGACAATGGCATCTATTGTGATTTTTTAAGATTTTAACACTTTAAAGCACTTCCCGGAAAGATGCCGGGGAAAAAAACTGTAGGGAGTTTGACTATAAAAAACTATGTGTTTACACAAAAAAAGAAAAAACGCACACTTTTTCCATGTTTACAAATTTGGTTAACAGGAGCTTACACCAATACAATCGTACTCATAAATTAACAACTCACTAGAAATTTATTTATTATACAAATTGGTCCTCTATTTAACCATAGATAAAGAAATATATAGATAATACAATTTTCATTCGGAGCCTACGCATTAGCCTAAAATATTTTTAAAATACATTGTTTGAAATGTCAAAATATTACCTCACCACTAAGTTAAATGTCAAGCATTTTTATTTCAGCAAGACAATAAATTATAGCTACATTTTAAATCAATAGTTAATAAGGTAGAACCATGGAATTCTACCTTGCAGATATAATCACGAGACAGTATGGCCTCCAGTTTATTCCATAGACTTTCAGAGCTTTCCATTGGTGGATATAGTTAGGCAACAATATGACGTCACAATATAGAAATATAAAATCAGAATTGAGTCAATATAATGCGGCATATTCGAAATATGTTATTAATGACATCTGTCACGTTTATTGTATAAATAGCTGATATTTAAACCTAATAATCTATGTTCAATTGCACTAAATTATATTGTTAATAATAGATATACGTATATAATGAATTTAATAAAACAATGAAAAATCAACATCAATACCTACTGGATGTCCCGTCCATATAATGAAAACGAAAGACAATCTTGTTTTCTTACTAAGAGGAAAATATTACAAGTACCTATATTGTCTCGTGTACAATATTTTCCACTGCTGATTTATTGCAATCATGTCGGCAATATGCAAACTAAAATAGTGTTCACAGAATCGTCAAATGAACTAATAAAACATAAAGCTCTCTCGGCACCGAAAGCGGAACCATTTCTCCGAAAGCTCGCTTATTCTCATAACGCATTTCTTCAGATTGCTTTACCTTCAGACACAATGACAAAGGCTCATATTTTGAGAAAATTGGCTGGAATGCTTTTTCTCATTTGCAAAACAAATTCATCGATTATTAAGGAATGTATGTGAAAAGGTAATAATTGCATCGACACGTAAACATGGTGTCTGGCGTGTATGTTAAATTTACACATTATGACATATTGTCTATATATTACTGCCTGTACAGGGTGTTGAGGGACGTACTTCACTTAATTTAATCAGTGATTCCAGACATCATTGGGAGCAAAAATGTTAGTAAAATTTTGGTCTCCGGTGACATTTTTGGTGTTTTTATTTTCAAGAAAAAATAGAAGTGATTCGATAGCTAGGGTCACCGGTGACCACATGTAGAAGAATTAGTTTTTAAAATAAAACACACAAAAAGTCACCGGACACCAAAATTACGTTTTTAAATTTTTACACCAAACAATGTCAGAAATCAGTGATTAAAGTAATTCAAGTGCGTCCCTTAATACCCTGTATAACGATTGTCCTCAACGGGAAGTGTAATGCAGCGATCACACGAGGACAGTACAATACTGTTTTGTCCCAGCTCCGGACCCACTGTCCTAGTGTTAACAGTAGTTTGGAAGACAGAACAATTAACCAGGACACTGTTCCAGAGATAGAGGGGCAAGCTATCTTCGCAGGGGTTCCATGATAACTCCTCAAAATGACAATTCAACACATCTATAAAAAGTGCTATATAATAGGTTACATATGTAACTATTTAACATCACTTTTCGTAACTTTATAGGACTTTTTATAGGTATGTTGAATTGACATTTTGATGAGTTATCCGGTCACCCTCCGCAGGGTAGTGTCTTACATCGTGTAAAACGTTTTGACAAAACAGTAGGACAATAGCCAGTCGCTCCGCGCGTACGTATATTTCGGCGCTCGGATCTCGTTTTTCGGCTTAAAATTGCCGCATAAATGGAACACTACAGTACATCTTGGTATAAAATATCGAGAGAAAGGGAATATATTTCGCGAACTCGCTCGTAACACGCTTCGTCGTGAATCCATTTTGACAGCATTCCGCATATGAACTACGGTATAATTATTGTATTGTCCCATTCTCCTGCCCAACGCGGTCGAGGCTGTTCTCTTCAGCAGAGACAGACCTATTGTATTGTCTTCTGTATCGTGTGATCCCGGCATTTGACCTAGAACATCGTGCAATTTATATGTACCTAGATGCAACACGACAGCTGCACAACACCACTAAGAATATCTAGGCCCAAAGCAATTCAACGATATACGTGATGTAATATTCCAGGTCATATAACCACATTCGGGCATAGAAATTATATTTATTTTGCGACGAAACTCCACAAAATTCTTCCCCCTGATATGAAGCGAATAGAAAATTTGTATGGTTAGAAATCACGAATAAAAATCTGGCTGAAAGAGATTAATGAAAAAACTCTGAACAAAACATTAAAAACGACATAGAAAACTAATAAAACAGAAATTAATAACTTTGGTCCGCCTCAGCACAGGTCACCGTAGTGAGGAGGACTAAGAAATACAACGTACTACGTACTACATTTTGAATGTAGAATGTTTAAATAGTCGCTATAATAAAAATAAATATCTTCATTGTAACAATTATCGTTACAATGAAACAATAGTTATATATTATGTTGGTTGTATTTTGGTCGATGATTTTCAGACATATTTGTACTGATATTTTCTACGTACGTACCGGACAGCAGATGGATGTACCTAATAATTAATCAATAATTAAGAAAATGAATATTCTGATATCACACATTCTACGATGAAGAATCCTTTGTGGTTTATCTCGCACGATGAGTCATCTTGCTAAGAATTTAAAGCACCGTACACGTGTCATATCGCCAGTTCAAGAATGAATTACTCGCACGACAAACCGTGGGACTTCAGTATATGTTTAGATTTAAGAATAATTACTCCACATTAACACGTGTAGAAATTAAGAATTCGAACCCAATAAATACGCAAACAACTGGCACAACCAGTTCAGTTGTCCGACGACTTTCGCAAGTTGTGTTTCTTTTCAAATCCTTACCCAAGGTACCCCCCAGAGGAAACCGGCATTTACAGTCAATGTCACTGGCGTAGGTGTCCAGTACAACGTATTTTCATTTATTAACTCACCTTATTGATATTTCTAATATTTTAGTATTATTCAGGGAATTTGTGTAACTAAACTATTTTTATATGGTGCACCTTTATTATTTTTAAGCGTTAGTAAATAGACTAATGGTGAGTTCCTAAACTCAACATCCCACTTTATCCCCCACCATACGAAGAAGAAGAAAAGCATTTGTTTAACTAATGGTCAATACGTATGACGATTGAGGTATGACGAAACACACAACGGAAGAGGATATCCTCAAAAACGATTAAACCGTTTATCCCTTAAAAGGAGAGGACCGTTATAAACAGACGGTGGGAACTGGCCATCGACGTTTCTGATAACATTTATTACACTATGACCCTGCTTAATCTTGAGCAAAATTTTCGTAATTAATTTATTACAATTTCACCTTCATAAGATATTATGAAGATAACCCAGTGAAAAATCACGGGGTATTATAATTGTAGGATTTGTGAAACTGTCAAAAAATGACTAAAGAAACGATCAGAAATTTACCCTTCGAATTCCTTTAGTGAATCAGATAAAGATCTGTCAAAAATTTTTACGAAAGATTTACACATTTCAAATAAAGACTTATTACTACAGAAATAAAATAATGTTGGCAAGTACCTACCTACCTACTTTATCGCCTGTTCCCAGATCATTTCTACACTTGAAAATGAAAGTTCATTAAATATAATTAAACTCATTACATTACCCTGGAATGTTTCACATCACGCACATCACCACAGACAACTGAAATCAGTAAGTTTGATGATACATGTTACATTGGTAAGGTGTAAATGAGTAAATTAATTTGTTTTGATAAACGAAGGAAAAGACAAAGGGAGAAGTTTTATTTCGCATTTTCGCATGATATCATCAATCCCAAGAAAATATTATTATGTGCATAACATAAATATATAATACCAACTTTTATACACGGTACAGTTAAAACAATGACGACATTCATCTTTTTCTAAGGAAGCTGTTACCAAGTGCGATGCGACTTTGAAAAATATTGACAGAACAATCATGAGCGTGTGGAATTTAGTATTTTTAATGTTGAAACTGTCAATTCGTCGGAGTGTCATTGTAATAATAACATCATTTTATAACGGTTGGAAACACAGTTAAGAATTGTTGAAAAACAATAGGTTTAATAGCGTCATTAGTCATACAATGATGACTGACATGGTAAAAAGAAAACAAGGAAAATCTGCGGGAGCGGGAAATTGAATGGTTAAGAGAAGTTTCAGTAGAAAACTTAAACAGAGTTCCAAACTAAATAAAAGGCTCTCTTTTTTAACCTTTCAGGCCTCTGGCATATTGACCGTTATATTTTTTAAAGATGCTGTCAGAAAGTCGGGAGAATTTGTTTGTATTTGAAAATTATATTTGTAAATTATAATTAATTATATATTTCTGAACGTATCCAAAAACTAAGAACTGTTTTCGAAATGTAATAAAATACGCTTTCAAATTTTATTGTAAGAAATAATTTTTTTTTAATTTTGAAAACAAACATAAGCAAGTTAAAAAAATGGCTCACCTTACATTTTTTCGACTAAACACTCACCCAAAACTACTGATAAAGAAAAAATAATATATATATTTTATTAGAAAAATGTATTTTGAACATTATGGTTACCTCACTTTTTTGTCGTTTCATATTAAAATAATTAATTAAAATTCAACAGTAGACCTCGTGTCCAAAAAAGTACGTTTCTAATTTTCGCTTATTTAATAAATAAAGTCTAAATATCCTTTGAAATCATAAGATTTGTAAGTAGTTACTTCATTTTAAACCATATATTTTATAATTTACATATATTTACCATAACATGTTTTTTTGAATTTCAAATAAGGTTTTATACAATTTGTACAAAGAAACGTAAGCTATTAGGCTATATAAAAAACAATTATTTTTTCAAAACTTTCTTCTATAGTACCTACCACACGGAGAATAATGAGTAGGTTCAAATTTAGTAAGAATTTTTTCAAATTATTTGTAGGACGGTTAAAAACGGGATTGCAGGATTTACGAATGAATTACCAGGTTTCCGGATAAACTTTTAGTAAATTACGAATATACTATCACAATGTCGTAACGCGTGTAGATTCAAAAATTTTATTTAAGGACCATATTGAAAATATTTTAGAAAAATCTTAGAAACAATTGGACTTTATTATACGCATTACAAAGCCTTTCACTGTGGCACATACGGTCCCATGATATTTCATCAAAATGAAAATTCAACACACATTTAAAAAGTGATATAGATTATTAAAAGTGAGTTTTTGTTTCATCACTTTTCATGACTTTATATCACTTTTTGGAGGTGTGTTGAATTGTCATTTTGATGACATACCCGGTCACCCTTGAAAACATATTAAATGCAGCTTAGTAACACTGACAATAATACTATCATCGTACTTTATTTTATTGTTTTTAGTATAATCATGCGAAAACTGTCTTTAATTGTTTTATAACATTTGTAATTTCTTATAATGTTTATTTAGAAATATATTGTGTAGGTACAAATACTAAATCAATAACTAAACTTAATGGAACTTTATTTGTCTAGAATATATGAATAATTACTGTTTATGCTCAAATGTACAACATGTACAAAATTGCAACTAATAAAAATAAATAGAAAACACGTTTTCACGAAAATCCGAATATTTTCGCATTTCGTCATATTAACTTATCAAGCAAGAAAAAATGCGAATAAGAAAGTTCAAATAAACAAGACGATTTCGTATAAAAATAAAATATTTTTATTATATTTTTATATTTTTAGTGTATTTTTACCATCCCGAAACGGAGACGGAAAATACAAACAAATTTCCTTACTGACGAAATGCAAAACGGTCGAGTTAAAACAGGACGTCGCTACTTTTATAAGAAATTTTAATAACAGAACTAACTAATACAGATGTTAAAATGCGTTTTTAAGGAGAATATTTAATAAGTTATATAGATATTATATGTTTTTCTTGTAATGACGAGTTCCTCGCTTTTTTTCAATGCATTGTTTACATTACTTATAAAGCACGTCCCTTGTCGAGTGTCTGGGTTGGTCTGGTAATTACATTGTGAATGAATGATTCACCTACGGTACAATTGTATTATCATTCATCATTCACAATGTTATCTAAATAAGACAGTCAATGGCATATAATATTGTCAATAAACAATTATTCTTTTAATAAACATTTGTTCATTCAATTATTTGAAGCCCTTTCTGTTACCAATATGTACGTTTATTTATTGTTCATTCGGTTTTACACCCAGCTGGGCTTTTACATGGTAAATAAGAACATAATATAACAAATTACTAATGAGCTATCGAAAATTATACAAAAATGTTTTTAAGTATGAAGTAATGTTAATTAAATATGAAACAATGTTAAAACAGATATAACAGTCACTAAAACAATATACTAAGACACACCACTAAAACTTCATTATTTACGATACTATAATGTGTAGGATTCATCAAAGTGTAGTAGAGATTATGTAGTTATGTAAATTAAGTCAGTAAAAATTCATCAGTAGTACCCGCAAACTTGTTGCCCAGATCAAGCATCCTATTGATTAGTGAGTGTGTCTGATAGTTGGTTGTGTACGTGTTGCAGAAAAATGTTACATTTTGTCTTTTTTCCTCGTCAGTACATGGAATTAAATAGTTGAATTTATTTTATGCACGTTGATATGTAGGTTTCTAGTTAAAACAAATATCATATCATTAAACCATTACTGACGGTTGAATTATCTCCCGACCGCTATCTGGAATAGTTCTGAATTTCAAAATTAGTTTCAAATTAAAGATGTTATTGTAATTTTGAATGCCTTAGTACTGTTTGCTGTGGCTCAATATGTCTGTGTAGATAGATAAACTATAGCGAGTGTTGCTTTTATGTCCAACAGATTAAGCTATTTCAAAAAAGCATGGTTGTCCAACAGATGGCGCTGTTTTTTTTTAAAGCATGTTTCTACTCACGCGTATTCAAATGCAACGTTGTGTTAACATTTCAAAGCAATCGGTGAAGAACTTTCGAAGATTGGTGTTGAACGAACGAGCATTAAATTTATATTTATATAGATCTATAGATGGAGCGTCCGGTACAGAAAAACTGGGCCAGATGTTTCACAGAACTTGAACAATTCATAAAATTTCAAAGATAATAAATATTCAGTTCTTTGAAAGTTCTATTTAACTTCTGTTACCATTCAAGTACTTTGAAACAACTGGCCCCAAAATGAAATAATAACAAGAATTATTTTCATTTTATATTTTGTTAAACAAATAAGTATTAAATAATATTTTATATTAACGAACAATCATTTCCTAAACACAAGCACCAGCTTACAATAGGAAATAATGTAATAATGTACAAAAATTTTACACCGTATTTAAAAAAGTACCCAATAAAGAAAACAAATAAAAAAAACGTAAATAGAACTTTCACAGAATTTGAATATTTACTTTGAAATTTGATGAATTGTTCAAGTTCTGTGAAATTTATTTTGGTCAACTTGGAGTACGTTACAATAATTTATTACAACAGGGAAGGAATTTTTCACTACGTCGCGTCGTTTAGTATCAACTTTGAATGGCGTGTCTATTTTCAAATAGTATTTATACTAGGAACAGGAACATTTAAAATATTGACGTGACGCTGATAAAATCATCAACATACCCAGACGAAATTCGCTGAAAGGCAGAATTGAAAATATTTTTTGTTTTTGTGTAAATTTTAAAGTAAAACCTCGTCAATTGGCAAAAATACAAAGTATTAAAATTGTTTGAGGGACTCTTTTGGCTGGTGAGTAATGTACACGCGGAGGGACTCAACAAACTGTAAACATGCTGACTCACAAGGCGTCAACTTCTTCAGATAAAAACACATTAATTTGCTTATTCATATTAATATAATACGTGCATTTATGCATTAATTATATTATTTGTTGGATGGACTTCAGTTTAATGTTTATAACAGTTGAAGAAATTTGGAGGATGTGTTAATTCAGGGGTGTCCAAACTAGATGGGACCCAGGGCCAATAAAAAAGACTAAATACATTGGTGGGCCGCAAAATATTTATAAAAATAAAATACTGGTAATAATACGTAATATCGTTATTTTATTATCTACTTTTTCATTAATTTGTCTTTTACAATTCTGTCAACATCAACCTCAATACTAGTGGTAGCTAGGCGCAGTGCATGTTTAAGTGAAGTATCTGTCAATGAAGACCTGTATTTCGATTTAATAAACTTCATTGTTGAATATGCACTTTCACAAAGGTAGGTACTGCCCATCATCGAGCCCATTTTTTGCCCGAAATTCGTCAGTTTCGGGAAACGTTCAGCGAGGAGCTTAAAAAAATCAATTCCTGTTTCTGTTCTGCCCTTGTAAAAGGGGTCTGATTGCAGATCACACAGTTCCAATTGATAATCAATCTTCACACTCGCAACTGCGATCGTTAATGGATGAGTAAAGAGAGCTATATCACTCTCAATTTTTTTAAAATCTGCAAAACGCCGCTCAAATTCGACGATTATTTCGTCCATGTATTTGAGGTGGTCCAAAAAATTACATTCTTCAAAATTTTTCATCTCTAAATAATGTTCTTTACAACTTGAAAAAAAAGAAAAATCATTTTGTTGTAGAGACGTTTTGAACAATTTCAGTTTACTTCTGAATCCATTCACATTTCCGTACATGTTGGCTATATTGAGGTTTTTACCTTGCAATTTTAAATTTAATTCATTCAAGTGTTGCGTCATATCAGTTAAAAACGCAAGATCAGCCAGAAACTGAGGATCTCGCATTTTATCTTGTAGTTCAGAAGTGTCAGATGATATCTCATTTTTTAGAAATAAAGGTATTTCTTTTCTTAAGGCGAAAAAGCGTTGCAAGCACTGGCCAGCACTTAGCTATCTGATTTCCGAATGCAATAGTAAATCTCCATAGTTTGCATCAATTTCACTTAAAAAGTCTCTAAATTTTCTATGTGTCAATGCCCTGTTTCCACCTCTAATCAAATTGGTTATCCTTATAACAACTTCAATAGCATTCATTTGACGCAAAGATTTTCCACACAAGGCTTCCTGATGTATAATACAATGCAACAACGGGCAATCAATGCCATTTTGTGTTAGAAGTCCCGCGAATCCTGTCACTGTCCCGGTCATAGCTTTTGCCCCATCGGTCACAATACAAGAACACTTACGAAATCCTCCATATTCTACTATAGTTTTGTTAACCGCTTCAAATATATCACTGCCTTTAGTTGTTCCATGAAATGGTATTAAATCCAGCATTTCTTCCGTGATTGTAAAATCTTTGGAAATGCAACGTATAAAGATTATTAATTGACTGACATCGGTCTGGTCGGTACTTTCATCCAAACATATTGAATAGTATTCGCAATCTACAAAGTAATCACATATTTTTTTTGTAATATAATTACCCATGTCCTCTATTCGTCGCGCCACCGTTTGATGAGATAATGCAACAGATTCAAACTTTTCCGCTAATTTCGGCTGCATAAAGCGTTTAGCCATTTCAACTGCACATTTTTTTATTAAAACTCCATCACTAAATGGTTTTTTTGCTCTGGCTAATTGTAATGAAACTTCATATGAGGCAGCCAAGCTTTGTTCATTCTCAGTACTTACTTTTGAAAACATACTTGTTTGCTGTATTAGTTTTTTTTTGTACTCAGCCACCATAACTTTTCTTGCTTCACCGACATGTTTTTTATACTTTTCTTCATGTAAAGAAGTATAGTGTCGCTTAACATTATATTCTTTACTTACAGATAAAACTTGCATACAAATCAAACACTGAATTTTATTGTTATTGTTGGAGATAAAGTAGTCTAACTCCCATTTCGCATTGAATGTACGATTTTCTTCACTTAACTTCCTCTTCTTTGTAGACATGATGAAAAGTTCAATATACTCAAACACAAAGCGAACAACGTAATACCAAACTTTAAAATAATGTAAAAGTCTTTAATAACCTGAGAGTAACCTTGCGCAATCAAAACTTTCATTGCGTTGAATGACAAGTGACAAACAAATGCCCAATGAACGATGCGCGGTAGGTACCTATTTTGAGTTCGGGGAATTCCCCGAATTCTCGAGTCAATAGTGATGTGAGCGACGTGATCGAACATACCCAAAACGTTTGAATTTCGTCGCGAGAAAAATAGTTTGCTCATTAATGTATTTAAAACTTCGAACAAAGAAGATAATGAACTAAAATCTGAATAATAATTGCTTTCATACAAAATGTGACAAGAAATAAATAAAGTAACTAAGTTAAAGCAATTATTAATTAAAATAAATATAGTTTAAAAAAACTAAAAAACACGCTTTTAAATAATATCGAACTAAAAACTTCAAAATAATTTTTAAAATAAGCTTAAAGCAATAATGAATGAAAAATGATAGTATTATTGTTAAAAAGCGTGGGCGCTTTGTGCCATATTTTTCGTATATCGTGCGCCCGACGCTTTTTCACAATAATACTATCATTTTTCATTCATTATTGCTTTAAGCTTATTTTAAAAATTATTTTGAAGTTTTTAGTTCGATATTATTTAAAAGCGTGTTTTTTAGTTTTTTTAAACTATATTTATTTTTCACTTTTTAGTTTCGTATGCTACAAAAGCGTGTTTTTTTAGTTTCTTTAAACTATATTTATTTAATGGTAGTTTCTTTATTACCGACTATGGTTCTAACAGGTAACTTTTATTCCGGAGAGGGAGCCTGAGAAACGGCTACCACTAGGGCCGAGGAAGGCAGCAGGAGAGTTACATACAAGCAAGCAAACAAGCAAGCAAGCAAGCAAACAAACATACAAGTGAAGTTAATATAAAAGCGTGTTAATAAAGTATTATTATATGCAGTGGGTACACCTACAGACCTCTTTGTAGTCGGTGTAACCGAACCGGACTTTTTTTTGAAGTCGGTTAAAAAAAGGTTCAATGGGCCGCAATAATCTAAACCGCGGGCCGCATGCGGCCCGCGGGCCGTGGTTTGGACAGCCCTGTGTTAATTAATTAATACACGGAGAAAAACGAGTATTTCGAATCTCTTCAAATTATTGTTATAATAATGTACTTATTACTAACTACTTAATTCTCGTATTATTATTTACTTTAATTATTATCTAGCTAATTTATTTACTTACTTACTTTTTATTATATTATTATTAATATTATTTACTTACCTATCGGTTATTATTTACCTATTTTTATTTATTTTTTCTTATAATTTATTATTCATACTATCCATGTTGTAATTGGTAGTATGGTTACCCTATGCTTGTGTCTGATAAGCCAGCACAGGTACTTTGTACTTTAGTTAACAGAAGAATATTATTGTTGTCAACTTACTTACCAATACTTCTTTTGTCGACATTTTTGTTTTTATTTTTCGTACATTTGTTACTAAAATTTTGTTTATTTTTGTCTACCGGTCACGAAACGACCGTGTCATAAAATTTTATTTTTTAGGTTTAAATTTAATGTTATTATTATATTAAGTTTACATATATGTATTGTTTTAAATTTAAATGATATAATTGTAAAGCTGCACATCTTGATACAGGAATGCCCTTGTGAGATGTGCAGTGTACGTTTTTTATGTTAAAAACTGTTTTTTTGAATAAATAAATAAATAAATTTTTAATCCGGTTATAAAAGGGATTACAGGCCTTAACGAATAAATTAATAGATTTCCTCATAAACTTTTAGTAAATGACATGATAATCGTAATATTTTCGCATTTCGTCACTATATTTCGGTGTCCAGGGGTAAGAATAAAATTTTTAATGTTTTATGGTAGTTTTAAGGTAAAAAAAGATGAATTGTTTGCATGGGAAATATACAAATTTTTGTATGGGACAATGGACATTAGAATTTCTAAAATAGTTATTTGTGTTTTTTACTTCTACTATCATGTAGAATCACCTCCCGAAGTTAGCGCACTTTACCCGCGGAAATCCTGTATATTAGCAAGGAAATGCTCATGTATGAACGCGTGTTCCGATATATTAGGAATGTACTAAGAGTTCAGGAACCAGCCAGCAAGAGATTCCTTATAAATTAGTAATGATGTAGCGCGCGGTATTTGGTCCGATGCACGGATCCGAATACTTTCTCCCTCACACGCATAGCGCCATCTCGCTCGGCAACTTTCAGCTCACCACCCATACAGGAATACAACCCATTGGACGAGCGACCCCCACCCCTCCGTCATCGGCCGGCACTACCCTGCCCCAAAGGGTATATAACACTCCTATATGGAGTCAGAGTATCCAGTCTCCTGATTAAACTAAGCAAAAGAATCCTAGTGGTCATTGCCCAGTTAAAACCTCCCCAGTACCAAGTGGAGAGAACCCCCCGGGTCCTCCTTGGGAATTCAAGTAACAACTCCCTCGGGGACATTACTTGTCGGGAAAACCTCAACCCAACTAAGAGATCACGGGTCCTCTGTTGAGGTTATTACGCGTGTTTAGTGAGAACGTTACTGAGCATTGTTTAAACTCTAAATGACTTTACTTTGTGCTACAACTTTCCTGTACTCTGTTTTTTAATATAAGCTGTGAACCCTGTATGTAAGAGAAATAAAATGACCAACGCTGAAAGACTATTTTCTTACAAACACCCTGACACAATACTCATTTTTCTCCGTTTAATATCAACGTTTTCGTAAAAGCAAGATTCCTCGATAAAAAAACCCCTAAAGAAACATTGAAGAAAGAGAATTTTGATAAATGTAACAATAAACAAAACTTTTTAAATGGGTTTAAAGCAATAACCGATCGCAATGGTGTCAATAATAATAAAAAAAGAGTTATCGCCGGCCCCGTGGTAAGTTTATTAACCATATATATTTATAATACATACTTCCCCTAACACAAATAGTGACAATTTTTATAGTGATGCACATAGTCAATAAATGAAAAATTATTTCCATAGACAAATCATCCATATATCTACATTACAAGATAGTGTATGTGGGTTCGTTTTCTATACAAATATACAGTTTTATTCCCAGATGGATACAATTTTACACAGTTGACCTTCAAAACAATAGGAAGGTCACTGTTTACACGAGATTTCAAAAAACCACCCACATCCCCTTTTATCACCCCTTAACTCTTGAAAGGCCAGGATGCCAAATAAAACTTCTGTAACCATATGGGTCTTCCGACGACCCCATGCTTTTTCTATCTTATGGGCTTTTAAACTATAGAAATCCCAATTATTCAGTCAATTATTAATGGTAACTTAGTTATTTGTGCAGAAATACGTAAAATACTACAATGATTTCAAGTATTTAAGCTAATATAAGGAGGATAGTAATTTTAAGTACTACCTACTCCCCCATTTGGCTGCGGGATAGTTACAGCGGAATGAAGGCCTCCTTGGTCGAGGAATAAGGCTCTCGACTAGTAATCCGGGGGTCGTAGGTTCAAATCCCTGTTTGCGCAAACTCGTAACTTTAGTTTCATTGATTTGTGTTATTTCACAAATTAATAATTTAAAATAATATAAAGTATATTTGCGGCACGTTCCAGAGTGGAAGATGCTCTCAGTATTGCCCTGGTGTAAGACCACTATTCAGAATTGAAACGTTGCTTGAAATGGCTTTAGCCGTGTTTAGTGACCAGATGTAAATAGTAAAATATTTCCCCACCTTCCTTTTCCCCATCTCCTTCCTGGGAACAGTTGGGACTTTTTTGCGATATTCACATTAAAAAAAATTTATAAAATAAAAGCCCGGGTAACGCTGGGTGCTTTTTCTAGTTCCTCATAAATAACACCTAAATCATTATCGTAAATAAATTTTTCATAGTTTTTTGCAACTTCTACAAATCTTTAATTATTTTACTACACATAAATTGAATTAACGATGTATTTATGCACGAGGTATCCATCTACAGTGACTTATTTTTGGGGTATTATGCCCTGTCGCGCAACCTCCTTCTTTAATCCATTTCAGATATCCATTGCTTAGGAACAACAACCGACTTTTCAGACATTTTTCTATTAAGTACGTAGACAATTGATACTCACGTCATTAGGTATTTACCGTAAACAATGACTTGCGAACAGTAAATATAAAGTGAGTAACAAATAAGTTGGCAAATCCGGAACTCATTATTTATTTTATTAGCACGTGTTATGTGATGTAATACTTAATCAATAGTTACCGCACATCGCCTTGCAAATCACAGTGAAATTATTCATTGATAGTCATACCTACAATCTATCTATCTAAAAGAATTCCTCTAGCCACTCTGTACAGTACATTGGAGGGGACCCACCCTTTCCCGACGGCTGTGTGAGGAAACTGATTGTTTAACCTCCTTAGCCGCACACGTCAGGACTCTAATTTTTTTGTAAAAAGAAGCTAAATTTATTTTAAAACGATTCTAGACCCTCCAATGTCCCTGCATGCATGCATGATTGATTGATTGATTGGTGTCCGGTCATGGGGAGCTCAGGGGGCGGCTACATAGTCTCGCCTTGTCTCCTCATCCGAACTGTTCATGTGGTGACACTAACCAGACAGCCGAGCACATTCTGTGGCACTGCGAGTTGATGAAGGATGCCCGAGAGGAAATGTTGGATGGCTTGAGAGGGATTACAAGACCGGCATGGAATGCCGATCTCTTGTTGAACAGAGAGAATTTTGAATGCTTCAAAAAGTTTGTAAAGTCCTGGGTAGAGAGATGGCCTGTGCTTAGAGTTGCTGATTTAGATTAAAATCATCTTTGTTTCAGGTGCCAAGCGTATTGTTCCTGTCACTCCACGGTTACTCCTCTATAACAACTTTAATATTGTTTATGCGCGATTGCTTTGTGTTTTATTTTTATATACTCATTGGTTTTACTTTCTATGTTTTGTGGCATGATCGCAATTCATTTATTATGTTATTTGTTTGTTTTATTTTTTCTTATTCATTTATTGTGTTTATTGGCTTTTTACACCGTTTTGGCCCGTTCTTTACACTGTTTTTTTTTATGCTCATTCTTCCTTTTACTTTTAAATTTGGGCCTTATTTATTCATTAGGAACGCGTTGATAATGATAATACTGTTTCTTTTTATGTTTTAGCTCTTTAATACTATGTTAATCTTGTTTTCCCTTATTTTTTTCTATTATGAACGGTCAATTTGTTGTTGATCACAACTTATTTTCTACGATTGTTATTTGCCTTTTTATTTGTTACTAACAAATTGGTTTATGAATAGGTTTGTCGAACTGAACTCTATCGTACTGTGTTGTTCAGTTCCCCACCATGGGGGCGGATAGACCCTGTTCCTGCATCCAGTAAGGTGACATTAATCCGGTGCGTCTATCCCACGAACCACGGATGCCTCCCCTGGCATCAGGAGCGGGCCTGGGGAATGTTTGCGCGAGCCCGGTCCCCTTCCGTCCTGCCTCCGGTGACCTGAGGCTCACTTCATTCCCTAGGGTCTTTGGGAGTATCTCCCCCCCCCTCCCCCCATTTACATTTCTTCGAGGGTACTCTCGGAAAACTGGCTAAGGGACGCGGGTGCTTGGGATCGTTGTGGCCAGGCCGCTTGCCACGTTCATTCTTGCCGGGACTGCCCCGTGATAGTGGGGTAAACTGCCCTCGATACGCGGCTTGTATATTTTTATGTTACTAACAATCTAACAATCTGTACAGTACAGTCTTGCTGAAAGGGACGATACATCTCGCTATCAGTATCAGGTGTTGAGCTTACGACCAGTTCGTGATCTCTGCATGGTTCAAGGCCGTGCACTCGGTTTTATTGGCCGACCGAGTTACACCGCTCATCCTTCGGTAGGTAGCGGTAGGGTGAGCCACTGATGGGAGAACTGTGAGCTGCTTAACTCTTGACAGGCCAAGATGCCAAACAAAACGTCTGTAACCAAGTGGGTCTTCCGACGTCTTATGGGATTTTTAACTATGGAAACCCAATTATTAATGGTAACTTATATATTTGCGCATATTCATACGTAAAATACTAATATTATATGTCAAGTATTTAAGCTAATATAAGGAGGATAATAATTTTGGGTACTACCTACTCCCCCACTTGGCTGCGGGATAGTTAATAAGGCTGCCATATTAGATACTTCATAATGAAATTTTTAACGTTTGATTTTCATAATAAGATAAAATTACTGTGTACGTTTGGTTTCTAAAAACTCTGCGCAAAGCCTGGGCAACGCCGGGAATTTCAGCTATTGATTTATAGGTGAGCTCATTTCGTTAACATTTTCCAAACATGTATATTTTCCAATAGGAAAATAAACACATCTAAGTTATCATCTATTGTTTTTTTCCACATTCAATAGATTTGTGAAATTTGTTATTCCAAGCATGAAATAGTCAATTGGGCAATAACGTAAGACCAAGAATATTAAATTTGAGAGATCTTAAACGATTTAATTATTATGCTGATAGAGTTGGTAACTACTCCATGTTAAAATGATCTATGAGAATGTTATAAGATTTATTTCCCAGTTAATATAACAAGCAGCAAGTGAAAGTAACTGAAATGAAAACTATTTATTATTTGGTAAACGAAACTGAACGACAGCGCCCCCAAAGCACGATATAAAAAAGCGAATGTTTTATTTTATTTTTCTTTATAAAATATGTTAACGTGTTGATGTCTACTAAAAAAAATATGATTTTATTATTGACAATACCGACAACGGTAAAATATAATACATTTTTAAGTTGTGCTTTTTACAATACGTCTATTTACAAACATAAAAAAACTTGATTTGACTGCGGATTGAACTTTCTTACCCAGGAATTGGATTAGAAAACCGTACCAATCTCGCAAAATGCGAAATGTCATTCGATTTCAGAGAAAAGCCTATATGTCCGCTTGTGTGTAAGTGATTGCACCAAAAGTTGATGGAATCCGATGTCATCGACAAGTTTCTGTTAAGTTTTCCGCTTCCAAGATTTGCAATCATTCGTTAACAAAAACATTTTAGGTGGCAATCACATATAGGCACGATGACAATCATTACAGCGGTTAATATAAGAAATAAAAGCCGGTCCTACTCGATCGGCATTTGGCGAGGTTGGTGGAGTTGTTGAATCCAGCTCCTGGGTAGAAAGGTTCAAACCAATTTTTTTAAGTTTTAAAAGAAATTTTAAGAAGATTTATTATAGTAAAAACTTTTTTTTTAAAGGAAGAGATATATATATGTATGCACGATACTTTTTTTACAGAAAATCACCCTTCCAGATCATCACCCTTCCAGATCATCGCCCTTCTAGATCATCGCACTTCCAGATAATCGAACTTACAGATCATCGCCCTTCCAAATCATCGCCCTTCCAGATAATCGCCTTTCCAGATAATCAACTTTCCAGATCATCGCCCTTCCAGATCATCTCCCTTCCAGAACATCTCCCTTCCAGAACATCTCCCTCCCCAATAACAGGCCGGGTGGGCCCTATTACTATGACTCCATTATTCAGCAATCAAGTCGAACTACTGGAACAATCTCGCAGTCAAATAAAAACAACGCAATCACTCTGACATCACCAGGCTACAGATTGCACTTGAGAAACGCATCGCGTCATTTTCTCTCCTTGTGCGGCGAGAAACTGATATTTATAAAAATGTTATGTTTTATTCAAGTATCGAATGACCGCATATATAGTATTCGATCGCAGATAACCATAAAGAATTGTGTGGTATATGGCAAATGACATCAACACGTGCAATAATTTGTTGTTGTGCACCATACATAAAAATAATTGCATTTGGATTGCGTCCTTTGTGTTTTGCTTCGACATCGATTCGAAGTGCAGAGAAAAGTGAGGTGAAATTTAATAAAATAGTGTTGTAGTGAATGAAAGGCCATTGGGACAAAGTGAAGTAACATCGGGGGGTGATAGTACAAGTAAAAAGATAAATTAAAGTTATTTTTATTAAATACATCTATTTGAATTTCACTTTTGTTTTCTGTAATCAATGAATGCAAATCTTGGAAGCGGAAATTAACCAATTCTCGACATCCGATCGAGCTCGGATAGACAGATAGACTCGTTGTTGATGTCAATGAATACCATCAAATTTTGGTGTCAATTACCTACACACGCGAATATATACGCATTTTTCTGAAATTTGAAGAAAGTATAGCACTTAATGTACGAAATAAACGTCGGTCCTAGTTTTTAAAGACATTTGAATATAGAAGTATGATTTTCTTTTTGAATAAGCAATTTGAGTAAAAAAATTTTAGACTTAAAAATATATTCATTTAGATCAAAAAACAACGATTCTGAATATACTTATACATTTTTACTCTCAGAATTAATAAAACTTTCTTGAAAAAAGATTTAAACGCTTTACTGTGTATATACTCCATGATTGGTCGAACGAAATCAAATGTACTCCGCGTTAAGTTTGTCTCTTTCTGTTACATGCGTACTTTAAAAATAAGAGAGAGAGGACACTATTTAGTTTTATATTGTGCAGATCATCATACGATCTGAGTTTTTGAGATGATTTGTGGTTGTTTTAACTTACTTCGTAGGATCTCCTGACATTTTAGAAGGTTTTCTTAAATTCAAAGCAGTAAAATTTAAGCTATTTCATAATATAATGCACCTCAAATAACTAGCGCGACCACGACTATAATCACCCAAATTTTTTTAAAAAGGAGTAAGTAGGAACTCATTTCAAATTTACGTAAAAGCAATGACAATAAATCTGCGAGCTACGTAGGTACATCGATGATATCACTGAACGGGCTTTGCCTGGCGGTATTTTGACGAGAATCACAAATTCTAAAGTTAACAATTAATTTCAGTATGAAATTTTGATATAAAAAAAAAATACGTTTAATTTAGTTAGAGACTAAACATTAGTTGAAAATACCCTTAATTTAGTTATACAGTAAAGTTGATTAAGAAATGTTCGTGGAATGTAGAAACGTTGCACGTAAAAATGCTCATTTACCCGAATGATGTGGGATTTTACGACGATAAATAACCGTAAATACTAATAAATCTTGACAGTTGAATTATTTAGAAAGTGGACTTGGTCCGCTATAGCTCTGAAGCTGAGACAGCGACGGATTTACCAGAAGTGCAGAAAATAACAATGCAAGTAGGAGGAGAAAGAGCAAGAAAATAAGTAAGAACATGATGTAGCCTATGTAGCCTATGTAACCTATAAGTTATTATTTTAAAAAAGTTTTCAAACAATTGAAGTCAGACTTTCATTAAATATTTCAGTGTTGGAAAGGGGTGGAGTAGCCAAGAAGAAGCAAGAAGATCCAAGAAAATAAAGACAGGGTAGGAAACGCGAGAAGATGCAGGAAGAGACTAGGAGAGCCAACAAGAATCAAGATGAAGCACGAAGAAGCTAGAGGAAGCCAGAAGAAGCAAGAAAAAGCAGGGATATACAAGAAAATCAAAAGGAGCCAAGAAGAGACTAGAAGAGATAAGAAAAATCAAGAGAATGGGAGAAGATGCAAGTCAGTAGAAATTCGGAGTGCGGGGTCTGAAACTATAGATACCTAATAGGATTTTGTCTGACAAGGGTCGGTTGGAAAAAAAAGAATAGTGAACTCTTCACATTTATAAAAAAATGTCACATGAATACAATACAGCATTAAATAACCAATTAATTATAAGACATGGGGTAAGGTGGGAAGTGCCAAATATGCTTCTAATTCTTCATCCAGTATCTTGTACAATCTTAACCCTACACGTTGCAGCCCAGAAAGTCTCAGTGGAACTGCACTCATACGAGTCACGGTTATGAATTATGAAGTTACGTCTTTCTCTTCTGTTGACTAATCATCATTGCAATATATAGCCAGTTCAACCCTGGCGTGAGATATAAACAGAAAGGTGTAACTCGACCTGTAGGCGGAGTACAAAAAATCAATCCATAAAGAAAGGATTATGTCATGGATGACATCACGCCAGTCCCATATGATCTTTCTTCACGTATGAGATGTTCGCGGTGACGAAACTCTCAAACTCCCCGACATGGAGAAATGGGTCAAATACTTATGGGCATATCGTTTGTTGTTATTTTCACAAGCGGTAATGTTGTCATTGTTCGCATATAGGCAGGTTGAGTGAGTGTTTTCACATAAGATCCTCGGATACAGGATGTTTATTTAGTTTACGAAAGTTTAATAATAATTATTATAAATTTTTATTATCTTTCTTCTTTTCGTAACAAAGAGATATAATGATATTCTTATTGGGAAAATATATTACTATGAATAATATGAAGTAATTATAAATATGTTTTTCTGAAAGAATTATAAATATACTACACGGTGTTTATTAGTTCAGTTGAATGGTTTCGGTTTCAGGCTGTCTTTGGTGGCTATTTTCTATTTCTGATCTCTCTGTGTTATGTATCGAGCATTTTGCGAGTTTCGAATGAGGGTGCAATTTTTCGTAGAGTTTATTACCATAGTATAGGAAGCTTTTTGCTCAAATGTTGTATTTAAATGTTTATGTTGTTGTATATAAAACTAGGACGTGCAATGAAATCAGGCTACCAAAAAAGGACAAGGCGAATACACAGAACAGTATATTCTATAAAGGGATGAAATGCATACATATAACTCGCTGCTGGAAAACCTAAAGTCTGCCCCAATTGAATTCAAGATGTTGTGTAGAAGCCACATAAAACAAGAAAAAACATAGAATATTATATTATATGTAAAAATTAATTAGTCATTTGTAAACTTAAATGTACAAATTACTAAAATAAAATTAATAAATAAAAATTGTAGTTGCTTATTTGATATATTTTTGACCCTGAGATCTAATTTTTACGTGCTATACGTGTTAGTTGTGTATTTCTCGTGTTTTCTATTTATGAATATAAAAGAGTATTGTTTTAGAATAGAGTTGTTTAATTGACATGATGTCTATATTGTTGAAGATTTGGTCAGTGCTAGTTCTTACAGGGACTTTCAGAATAATTTTCATTATGGCTTTTTGGGTTTTAACTAGTGAATTTTTGCAGTGGCGGTCAGTGCCTTTTGAGTTTTCTAGAGTGCTAATTAATATTACAAAAAATTTCGTTATTGATGTTGTAGGTGAAAACGATTTTTTTTTTCGAAAATTCGATTTTTTGTATGAAGATTTTCAGGAAATCAACAGAAATTTTCCTGAAAATCATACAAAAAAATTGAATTTTCTAAAAAAAATAAAAAATATTATTTTTAGCTACAACAACATCAATAATTACATTTTTGTAATAGATAATAATAATCGATTATTCTGACTCTCGACATGGCCCGACTCAGAATCAGCTTCACATGATTGCAGCATGTCTTCCTCGGGCATTTCAAATTTGCGTTAATTATTCTCCTTACACTCCTTTCTTCGTTAATTCGCTCTACATGACTAAACCATCTGATCGTCCCTTTCTTAATCTTACTCATTACGCTTACATCAGCCTTGCATTCTTTGCGGATCTCCACATTTCTCACACAATCATACATGGTTTTACCACGTACACACCTCAGGGATCTCATTTCTACCGCATTAATTCAAGTTTCATCCTTCATCTGCCAGTTCCATGCCTCACTGCCAAACATTACTAGCACCAGCACTTCGTTGTGGACTCTAGCTTCACTTCTTTGGACATATTTTTGTTAGCGCCAACTGCGTTCAGTCCTCCATTAATTTTTGCATTAACCTTTCCTTCAATGTATCTATCAGCCTTCCCATCTCTCGTAAACATACTTCCCAAACGAAGAATACTTGAAATACAAATATGTTATTGTAAAACATACCAGTATCATTTCATCAACTTACGACCTCTATGGGACAATATGGCGAAGATGATGACATACGTCAATTCACATGAGTGATGTAGAATTTCCTGATTTGCGCCTTGCAATGTTTGTATACACTCTTTTATCATCAATTAGTGCAAAAAATATATGTCAGAAATGACGAATGGTCGGTGAATTTTTGGGCACAAGGATTTAATTTTTAAAAGTAACATAATATTATTCGAGGTTAGAAAATCAATGATATTACAACCACAGTGATTACTCATTACCGATTTTATTTATCGTTATGATTATTACTTATTAAATACAAACTATATATTAAATAAATAAAAATTTAATAGCCGTCACAGAACGCCTGGCAGATGTGAAACGTCGAAATACATTTTTTATTGAAGGAAGTTAAATTTGTTTTAGTGATAATACAATTATTTTATTTTTATTAAAGAAATATTTAAAAATGTATTTAATATATGTATGTGGAAATATAACTAGGTACTTCTCAACCTTTCCACCCCCCTCAGACTTGTAACGTTTCCTAAATGGGAACTCCATAGACCACAGTTTCACCAGGTAAAAGATTATTTTTGCGTCTAGACTATTCCAGAGCAGAGTTTACGAAGTAATTTGTGTAAAAAGACAGAGGGTGTTCTGAATCATGTCATGTATGAATTCATTTGGAGTTATCGCTTTCAAAACATCTATTCTTTAGAAAGCAGTTCATTCACCCGGAGCGCATAACGCAAAAGAGGTGTATAAGTTATAAGGTAGGTATACCACAAGACATGGTGATGGTGCTTCACTAAATAACAGCATTAAGCTCGCTGCCTCGAATGGCGAGGACGAGTCACGACACACGACCTGGTAGCTACCTGGTCCCTGGCCGTCGTGCGATGGCTGATTCCTCCGATAGTACCGCCACAGCCAAACTTTATTTACTCTTGTAGAGATAGCAGGTTAGGTTGGCGATTTCAAATATGTTTTGGTGTTATCTTAATCTAACCTTAACGTAACGTAACATTATATTTACATATTTTTAACGTGACCTAACCTAACATAACTTAATCGAACATTAACTTAACGTAACCTAACTTAACCTCATATTAATCTAATTTTACCATAACGTAATCTAATATTAACCAAAAGAAACAAAACGTTATCTTAATCTAACTTTAACCTAACGTAACCTACGCTTACATGGCCGAAAGAGGCGCTTTTTTAAACTTAAATAAACTTTTAATATTAAAAAACTTATATAAAAACCCACTATTTTATATTTAATGCGAAATATCAGGAACACCGGGATTCAAAAAAAAAAATTTTTATCTAACGAAACATAACCTAACTCTAACCTATTGTAATTTGTAACCTAACCATTTCTTAATCTAACTTTAATATAACTTAACCTCATCTTAATCTAAGTTTAACGTAACCTATAAACCTAACCTAACCATATATTATTCTAACATTAACCTAAAGTAACATAACGTTATCTTAATCTAAATTTCACCTAACTTAACCTACTAATTTTTAATACACAAAAAAATTACCTGAAAACCCACGATTTGATATTTAATGCGAAATATCTGGAACACAATGATGTAGACAGAAATTATTTTAAAACATCATTATGGCGGCGTTAAAATAAAATGAGCATTTCATGTAATTTAAAATACAGTTTATTCCATTTCCCTCTAATGCATATAGTTGTCTTCTATCGTAATTAAGTTGAATCAAAGTATTTAAAAAGTATATTCTTCCTCAGCGTGGCAAGCTGTTCTAAAAGTTTACAAATTAAAGATATACTGTAATTTAAAAATTCTTTTTACTGCATAAAACATGCAATTTTTCAATTTTCACTCTGCCCCTGCTAACCTACATAGATACAGTGTAAAGTAAATAGAGGTTGAGGTATTAACTGTGATAATAACCTCAAAAGAGAGAGGACATTACAAAAATTAAATCTTTAAACATATTTAGTTTGTGATAAGTAATCATCTAGTAGTTAGTGTTTTAAGTTCAAAACATTATTTGTTGAAAAGGAATAATTTCAATTGGAAATTCATATGTCATACGGTATATATTCTGGTCTAGTAATGTGTAATTTCTATCACCTAAGAAATTCTAAAAACAAGTACTGTAGGATTCATATGTCTTATACTGATTTAGAAATGTTGAAATTCTAACTATACAATTGTAAATGTTCTCCAAAATGCCCTGGAAAGAATCTCAGACTTGTGATATCCCGAAAGAAACCAATCATCTATTCTGAATGCAATTACTAATGTTATCCAAATTGACCCTGATAATAAATTACATCTTTGCGATTCTTTCAAGGATAAAGAAACCATCCTGTCACTTCGAATGCAATCAACAATGTTCCCAAAATTTGTTTTGACAGCATCGCCATTCTATTGTAAGAATATTATGTACTAAATACACAATTTGGCTGTCCTGAAACGGGAATCCTTCCCAGTTGGACAGACAAAGGTTCATTTTGTTATGTATTGTTTGTAATTTATATATATATAAAATAATTAAAAAAAATAATGTTTTGAATTTGATGAGATCATTATTGATGTTTTATGGTAGAATGGGTCATTTATACTTTCATTGTCAAGCAATGAGATCACTGGATATTGGAAGGTTTCGGATAAATCGTGGTTTATGTTTATATAGTGGGTGTTTAATGTGGAAAGATTTCTCAATATGACCTTATCCATTGTAAACAATAATATTTGTGACAGATTGTAGGTTCATTCCGTTAAAGAGGGTCTGTGTGAGTCAGCATAGTTGGAGGTTTAAAATTGGACCTTCTGTCTAGTAAAACCCAAATTAGTTTTTTTTACAATCAGTTTTAATATGGGATTTTCTACCGCAAGAGTTCTGTTTGGGCTTACGTTTTGGAGATAAATGACTCAAGATAGTGGAATTTCCGCGTCTCGAACTAATACAATTGAATAGAACCAATTAAAAATTATGACGCAACGAGTTTATGCGCTGAATTCACACGCGGATCTGCTCGACGGACAGATCTGCCTATATAATCCTGCGACGGACGTCCGCCGTTCGTCTGTCCGTCACGAGCCGATCCGTGTGTGAACGGATATAAATTTAAAAATATATATCAAACGGACGTAAAATACGTATGTGGGGCATAATCTCATACGCAGTCGATAGCATGACGTTATTTTACGTCCGTTTTATATATATTTTTAAATTTGTATCCGTTCACACACGGATCGGATACAAATTTAAAAATATATATAAAACGGACGTAAAATACGTATGTGGGGGCATAATCTCATTCGCAGTCGATAGCATGACGTTATTCAGTGTTGGTATGCCCAAAATATGTTGTCCCTAAATTTCAGTTTGTAAGAGGTGAATTTCAAAGTTTCCAGAATTGCAAAGAACATGTAAATTCTGCATTTTATGCAGCAGAGCAATGTTTCTCAACAATTTTGGAAAATATACAATATTTTGAGTTACTGGGAGAAAATTGCTATCAACTATTTATTCTGCTATTTAGTGTTTACGACTGAATGAAACGGGTTTTCAAATATTGACCGCCAATAATGTAACGTATGTGGATTGGATGATAGACTAGAAGTTTTTATTTATAATAAAAACTCTTATAAGAAGGAACGACTTTGTTAGACGGCAAGTACGCCGTCCGTCTTTTGTTTCTAGCGACTTAACTGCTAGCCTACCTCGGTTACGAAAGTGGAAGGGCAAACATATATGCGTTTCTCATTTTTTAATGTAAATAACCTTCTCCCCGCCCGCTGAAGCTAGTGAGTCTACGGCACCCCCAATTAAGGTATGTTGTGAGGATGAAAAGAACCATTGGCTTTAGCTATGTTTAATGATAATATCTGAATATCCAGATATCGATAAGGGTTGATAAGGGTTGGGGAGTACCTATCTGGTCTGATCTTGTCACCAAACATAGCTGCATCAATTTAATCATGAACAGTGGTTTTAACCAGGTAGGTACTGAGATTATCTAAATAACTTTAGGCGTCTTCTTTTTTCCCGAAATTCTTTGAAAGAACGCCATAAGATTACTTGACTCATAATTTATTCCAACAGATTCATTGCCATATTACGATCACCTTTTTTTAAATCTAAAAAATCACACATCGACATCTGAAAGATAATAGATACTAGTGCTACGACCCTCGGTTGAGGCGCAGTAAATAAAAACTTAACTCTGTACGGCGAGCGGTTGTCGAGAAGTTCTCTTCGTGGTTGATATATAATTTGGAGATCTGGACACTGAGGATGTGTATGTAAGATCTGCAGGTGTAAGTGTGTAAGTATCTCGGAGTGATACAAGTTCCAGTGTGTAAGTATCTTGAGGTGAATATATGGATTCCACACAATAACAACTTTATAGATTTAGTTGAATTACTTTATTTAGATAGAAGTACACTTATTTACTTAATTAAATGATAAGTACATTAATTAAATGACAATGACAATAATGCGTAGAGGTGCAGCGTGTAAGCAGCACAAGTGATGTTAATTGTGAACTTAGGGGAACAGCTTGTTCCTGTTTATATAGTATTCCGGGTCTCTGGGACCGTGAGAGCTTTGTGGACTTTAATCCCTAAGATGCAAAAAAGGGTCATGTGACTAATTTGAATATTGCATCATCGATTGGTTTCCCAAAATAATAGGGTTCCTTTTAAAAGTGCCGAAGAAATGAATGTTTGCCATTATAGCTTACTTTTGGGGCACCGGCTAAGATTAACAGTAATATTAAGATGTAGAAAGAAATAAAGGTTGACTTTAATTACTTAGATTTATAGCATAGGCTGGGATTATAACATATCTCCCCCCTTAAAATGAAAGCAACGGTTTTTTAAGTTTAGTTGCTGTAATTATACTTCAAATTATTTTCACTTGAAGATAAATCTTGAAGAGGTACATCTTCGTTTTCCAGATTTGTTAAATTTCTGAATGTCATGCTTGGTTGGATCCTTGTAGTGGATTGTCTAGGATTGTTACATTGATTATATATCCTGACACAACATTTATTATCGTCGTCATTATTTAAAAAGTAAGAATTAATTATTCTAAAGAATTTACAACATTTCAATAGTTTGTAAACAATAAAAATAGTTAGCATAGCAGATAACGTATAGATAACAATTTGAAATTTTGTTGAATGTTTAATAATGAGTGGCTTTGAATTATATGATTTAAGATCGTCATTGAATTGGTCGATTTTATGAGATGCCAAATTAATGTCATCGTGTTGCAAGTTAATTAAATTTATCGGTTCAAGTTCATTTAAAGTTTCATTATATTTTTTCATATTACAGCAATTGTCATCGACAATGTTTAAAGTTGTAATAGGGTTAACATATTCTGTGATGAGATTACTTTTTGCAATTAATTGTGTGAGACCTGCATAGGCTCTACAACTTGAATTTAAAGTTAATATTCCAGTATGGAATAGTTTGATATCAAAAATATTATTTCTATCTTTACAGTCGATAGTTATTTTAGAAGGATGAGAATAAGTAAAAATCCATTTATTATTTTTTATAGGCTGCCATAAGATTATGTTGCCTTTGATGATCCTACTAAAACATTCATTAGGTATTTCATTAACATAAGCAGACAATAAAATTGTCTCGCATATTGGATCGGAGAGAGTGGATAACACATCTAGATCCTTACATACAAAATTTTCATTGGTAATAGTTTTACAATTATTCTTAAAATTATCAAGGTACACATAAAAAGATTTGTCCTTTGTGATTGCTAAATATTTATGGTTAGGAATAATTAAGGAGAAGGTATTAGGGATATCAATATTTGGAACAGGTAGAGGAACTACATGAAATAGGTTGTATTCCTGCGAAGTTACTAAAGGTATTTTTGTTATGAAGATGAGTTTATCATCAATATAATAAGCAATTAAATCTGATACATCGATTAAAGAATGAATATTTTCGAGTTTTAAACTTAAGGGGAATTCTTTTCCGCTTGGTAAATGTTTAATATTAGAGTTTAGTTCGAAGTAAAGTTGTTGAGGAGTAATTATGTCTGGATGTAAAATTCCTTGTTTAGAAAATAAAATAGCATTGATTAAGGAATCAATTTGTTCATAAAAGTATTCGGTTGTTTCGAATAAAGAGCTTGTTTGCGAGATAAGTATATTTTTAATTTCTTGCATATTCATTTTATCGTGGTCTTCCTTAAAATAGTTATTTATTTTTATAATATTTTTATTCATAGTATATTCGTCATAGTTAAGTTTAGTAAGGGTAGAATTGAAATTTATGAGAGTCGATTTAGTGACATGTAATTGTTCTTCCATCAGATTATAAATATGTTTGTCATCTGACATGACGCGTTCAATCGCATCGTCATAATATTGCGCATCTTCGGAGTCGAGGGTTCCGAAAACAGCTTTAAATATTTTTCCAACACCATCGATTAAACCGCGTTTTGTGCGTTGGTTAGAAACGAGGTGTGTAATTGATTCATATTTAGTTTTACATTTTTTAATAGTATTAAAAACAGGTTTTAAAAGATCTTTGCAATTGTCGTTAGGTACGTATGATAAATATTTGGAACATGTGCTTTTAGTTAAGGCATAATTATCTTCTAAAATTCGTATTTGTCTAGGGAAGGTACTAATATTTAAGTAGGTAATAACTTTCCAATCATCATTATAAACTTTTAATTTTCCAATTTGATCGAAGAAGAGTCCATTTCCAGTGGTTATTGGTTGGACGTCTTGGGAAAGAATTAAAATAGTCTTGAAGGACCTGGAACAGGAGAGAAAGCGCGATATGGCTTAATTCTGTTAACATGGAATCTTTTTAATGAATTATTTTCCATTCTTATGGTAACATTATGATTATTATGAACCTGTACAATCTTGTACGGTCCTTTCCAATTAGGAATAAGTTTCTTGCTTAATGATTTAGGTTTATTAGTATTTTTTATTAATATTAAGTCGTTAATTTTATAAATATTATTCGATACATTTTTATCGTAATATTTTTTGGATGTCTCTTTGGCATGTCCGATTCTTTCACGGGCAAGTGATCTGGTAATGGCGAATTTATACTTCAATTGGTTAAGATAACTTTCGTAAGTTGGGTTTGAATCTGGGTTTTCTAAGGAGCTTGGTAAAATAGGTTTATGTCCAAAGACAAGTTCGTAAGGAGTGAATTTAGTTGTACAGTGAGTACTTGTATTATATGAAAACATAGCTAGAGGGATATAGTCGTCCCAATTTGTTTGGTCGCTATCTATATAATGAGTAAGATAATCCTTTAAAGTAGAATGAGAGCGTTCTAGTGCTCCATTTGTTTGTGGGTGATAAACGGTAGTTTTCAAATGTTTTATTTTAAATAGGTTGGTAAGATGTTTCATTAAATTACTAGTAAATTGAACACCTTGATCTGTGAGGATTGACTTAGGTATTCCATAGTGAGAAAAGAATTTAACGAGGCAATCAGCTACAGTTTCTGTTTCTGTAGAGTTAACTGCATAAGCTTGAGAAAACTTTGTAAGATCGTCTTGAAATGTGACGATGTATTTATTATTATTGACAGTTTCATTAAGTGGTCCGACTATGTCGACCGCAATTCTTTCAAAAGCTTCCGTGGAAGTGGTAGTGATTTCCATTGGAGCTTTATATGCTCTTCTGTCAGTTTTATTTTTCTGACAGTGGATACAATTTTTCACATAATTTTCTATGTCATCTTTCATTTTTTCCCATCGGTATCTTTCTTTGATCCGACTGTAGGTTCTGAAGAAACCTGGATGTCCGGCCATAGGGCTATCGTGACATTCTTTTAATATTACGGGAATTTGCGAAGTTGAAGGGTTAATGATTTTATTGTGATTAATATTGATTTTAATCTTTAAGTTCCTAAAAAGATATTGAATAATTTCCTTTATTTTTATAAAAGGAATGGAATCAAATGAGTTTTGGAAGTTCGGTAACGTAATTTCAGTTACACGTTTTTCAATAAGTTTAGATCTCAAATTTTTAAGTGTTAGGAAAATATCTTTAGGAGTTGCTTTGTCGAAGTAATGAGTTTTGGTAAAGCAATGAAAGTAAGTTTTCTTATTATCTGTTGATTTTGATTCATGAATACCATATAAATTTTTTGGTATTTCTAAAAGTTCGTCAGTGTCTGAACAATTGGATAATATTTCAGCACAGAAAGGGTTTTGATCATCTAGATCGATAGAAGTTGGGTATGCCATATATTTTGACATATTATTTATAAAGAATGAATCATGTTCATTAAAACTAAAAATAGTTGGTTCATTTTTATTAGAATAAAATTTCACGTAATTTTCGTAAGTATCATTATTTATATTATTTTCTAAAGGTATTGGTGATAGAGTATCATCTATTTCTAAATCATTTGTAGGTAAATTATTAAGATAAGTTTCTAAATCATCGACATTTATTTCGTCGAGACATGGTTTGTTTAAAAGATCAATAATATCTTGAGAAGGTGAACTTTCATCTTCTGTTACAACGTTTATTCGAATACGAGACAAACAATCGGCATTAGAATTTATTCTGCCTGGTTTGTATTCTATTTCGTATTCGTATTCTTCGAGTTTTAATCGCCAACGTAACAATTTGCTACTGGGATTGGTAACATTCATTAACCATTTTAATGGTCTGTGATCAGTGTAAATTTTAAATTTTCTTCCGAAAAGGTAAGGACGGAAATGTCCTACAGCCCAAACAATGGCTAAAAGTTCTTTTTCAGAGGTACTATAATTACCTTCTGCTTTATTTAAAGTTCTAGACGCATAAGATATTGGTAAATCTTCTCCAACTTTTCCTTGGCTCAAAATTGCACCTATTGCATAATTTGAGGCGTCAGTAGTTAAAACGAAATCTCTAGTGAAATCTGGATATTGTAATATAGGATAAGAAGTTAATTTTTCTTTCAATGTATCGAAAGCATTTTGCTGTTCGTTTTTCCAGTCAAATTTAATATCTTTCTTTAGAAGACAAGTTAAGGGTTTCGTAATTTTACTGAAGTTTTCAATAAATCTTCGGTAATAACCAGCTAGACCTAAGAATGATATAATTTCTTTAGGATTCCTGGGAATAGGAAATTCAGAGACTGCTTTGATTTTATCGGGGTTAGGAGTAACACCGTCGTTTGAAATTAAATGACCTAAATAAGTTACTTCTTTTCGCATGAAATGACACTTATCTGGTTGAATCTTCAGATTATTATCGGCAAGTCTTTGAAATATAGCTGTGAGTTTTTTAGAGTGATCTTCTATAGAATTTGCGTATATGACAATGTCATCTAAATAGACGAAACAATATAATCCTTGTAAGCCGATTAATGCGTTATTCATTAACCGTTGAAACGTTGCTGGAGCAGTCTTAAGACCGAAAGGCATACGTGTATATTCAAAATGTCCATTGGGAGTAGAAAAAGCAGTTTTTGGAATATCATCTTCGTGCATAGGAATTTGATGAAATCCGCTAACAAGATCTAGTGTTGTGAAGTATCTACAATGACCTAATTGATCTAAGATATCTACAATGTGAGGTAATGGAAAGGCGTCTCCGACAGACACGTCGTTGAGTTTCCTATAGTCTACGACTATTCTCCATTTAGGTTTTCCTGAGGAATCATTTTTCTTTGGTACAACCCATATAGGAGCTGACCATGGTGAAACACTAGGTTGAATAATACCATCTTCTAACATTTTATCTATTTGTTTATTTACTTCTTCTTTATGTACTTCAGGGTATCTATAATTTTTCGTATGTATTGGACTTTGAGTATTTGTTATAATTCGATGTTTAATAGCATCGGTTGCTGTAAGTTTGTCGCCTTCGAGATAAAATATAGAATTATAATTGTCGCAAATATCTAATAAGGAATTAATTTCTTCCGAATTTAAATGATCTATACAAATTTGATCACGAATTAATTTTTTACGTTTTTTACCATCATTATTAGAATTTTGATTAAAATGGTAAACATTTTCTGGGATAGGTTTTAAGTAAATTTTCATGATATTAATGTCAACATATTCGTCTGTTGAATTCAAAATAGTACAATACGATTTATTATTCGTATCTACTTTAGTTATAGCATTTGCTAAATATACACCTTCAATAGGTATTTTTACGTCGATAATCCCTTCTTTAATTTCAGGGTTTAAAATATCGATTTTAATAAGAGTTTCTGATCTAGGGGATAAGGTAAATATAGGAGTCAAATGCTCATTAGGATCAGAAATATGTAACTTTAAAGAGTAATCGTTAATACGTATTACGTTATTTTTATAATCAATTTTCGCATTTTTGTTTTCGAAAAAGTCGTTCCCTAAAATTCCGTCATAACCAAGGTTTAAAAAGTCACTATCCACCGCGTGGAGATCATGAATAATAGTTTCATTGCCGAAACTTAATTTAATTTGAACGATTCCAATAGATTCAATCGATTTTTTCGATCTACTTATGCCATTAATCTCTATAATTTTGCCCGAATTTACGGAAGTACCTTCGCCAAGACAGTGAGTCTTGATGAGGGATACGGCTGCTCCTGTGTCGACAAGAAAATGTCTTTTAAAAATAATACCATTTGTAGGTATTTGAAGAACCACATGACGCAACGTATCTGAATGAGATGGCGAATAATTTATATAATTTTTATTAATTAAATTTTTATTAGATGTTAACATGGAACGTTTGAATACTCTTGAGCCTAGCTCGCGACTTACAGTAGATCGGCTCGAGATTCTACTGCAGATCTGGAGTTTAAATGATTTACCTTTGAATCATTTTTCCTTGGTAGGGAAGACGAATTAAGAGTTGCAGAGTTGTTGGGATTTGGATTTTCATTTTTATATTTTAATACTCTACACTCATCTATTATGTGACCAGGTTTTTTACAGTACCTGCACATTTTAATATTATAATTTTGTCCCGAATTTGGACTAAAATTTTTATTATAGTTATTATTATAACTTGATCCCGAATTTGGGTTATAAGATTTATTAAAATTATTATTATTATTTTTTACGAACATAACTTTACGTGTATTAAAGTTCGAATTATTGGTTTGATTTTTATTTTTATAACAATTGAAATTGTTATGTCCCGATTTACCGCAAATCGTACATGATTTATTATTAATGTTATTAGTTTTAGAGGAATTCAGTAATTTATTTATTCTCTCTTCCTCTAGTGATATTGTAAATGCTTCATTGAGGTCTTTCGGATTGCGCGATCTCAATATTGTAGCTATGGAAGGGTTAGTTCCATACATAAATGTTTGCATACCGAGTTCTTGGATGCTGGCTGTTCTGCCTAACATTTCTGCGGGATTATTATTATTTTGATTAATTGAGACTAAGAGGTTTTTTATGCAATTTTCTATCCGTAAAATATATTGGGATACGTTCTCGTTATGAAATTGTTTGCAATTTTGCAATTCCAATAATAGGTGTGCATAGTGTTTGCGTTCACCGAATGATCTTTTTAATAGATCTTTTAATTCTGACCAATTATTGAGAACGTGATTGGCACAGATGACTTCTGCTTGGCCTTCTAATGAAGTTAATATATATGAAAGGAGCGTATTCTGTTGATTAGGCTGAGCTAGTACTACAGCCCGGTCGCAATTAGTTAAGAAGGCACAGAGTTTATCTCTGTTTCCATCGTAAGATTTGATAAATTTAAATAAAACAGGTAATGGTAAAGTCATTTCCTGGGATTCCTGAGAGGACGAAGTAGGTTTATCGTTCATTTTGAGAAGTATTTATTATTATTAAAGAAATTAACTGAATTTAACGCGAATTAATTTAAGAGGTTTTTATTCAATTTTAATTATTTTACGAAATTTATTATTACGCGTTGAAGAAAGAAAAAGAAATATAAGAGTTTCACTAATACACGGTTCACGGTGTATAAGCGAGAAGAAATGCATTAATTGTCAATAAGGGAATTGGGAAAATACAGTGTAAAAATTTCTACAGGACAAAAATTTTTATGGACTTACAGTAGAAGAAGGACGAGTCGCCAGTTCATACTGCTTGTAGAAGTGAAGGTCTCGATGCTCGTGGTTTAGAGTTGACAGGATTGGATTCTTGGCTGCTTGAAGAACTGAAGTTCACCGTAGATGTTGTCTCCGCGATCTACGTTGTTGCCGTTTTCTTCTCTTCTCCAGGGTCACGTCGATGAGTTAGGTTGATTTCAGGGAGAGCCGTCCCTGCCTTCCGAAAAAGGGTTTCTCCGAGGAGAGTATCAGCCAGACTTGTCGTCGTTGTTCCGGTGAAGTGATGAGGTAGGAGTCTTCCGTCGTCACAGAAGGTCCTTTGGGAATGTCTTTGCAATCCCGCTTCTGACACCAATTTGCTACGACCCTCGGTTGAGGCGCAGTAAATAAAAACTTAACTCTGTACGGCGAGCGGTTGTCGAGAAGTTCTCTTCGTGGTTGATATATAATTTGGAGATCTGGACACTGAGGATGTGTATGTAAGATCTGCAGGTGTAAGTGTGTAAGTATCTCGGAGTGATACAAGTTCCAGTGTGTAAGTATCTTGAGGTGAATATATGGATTCCACACAATAACAACTTTATAGATTTAGTTGAATTACTTTATTTAGATAGAAGTACACTTATTTACTTAATTAAATGATAAGTACATTAATTAAATGACAATGACAATAATGCGTAGAGGTGCAGCGTGTAAGCAGCACAAGTGATGTTAATTGTGAACTTAGGGGAACAGCTTGTTCCTGTTTATATAGTATTCCGGGTCTCTGGGACCGTGAGAGCTTTGTGGACTTTAATCCCTAAGATGCAAAAAAGGGTCATGTGACTAATTTGAATATTGCATCATCGATTGGTTTCCCAAAATAATAGGGTTCCTTTTAAAAGTGCCGAAGAAATGAATGTTTGCCATTATAGCTTACTTTTGGGGCACCGGCTAAGATTAACAGTAATATTAAGATGTAGAAAGAAATAAAGGTTGACTTTAATTACTTAGATTTATAGCATAGGCTGGGATTATAACACTAGGTAAGGTGATTCCAAACATTTATACACATATTTATTACAGTGCGTGTCCGCAGCATTTCGTTTTATCGCCAGTGGATGAGGTCACCGTGAGAGCAGAATTACAGATCTGTGTATCTGTAGTAGGAGTAAGGCATGTGAGTGTAGTATATTGGGCCGTGTTCTGGGAGCCGGCCGACCTCGTCCTTCTGAATAAAAAGGATATCTCATCAAATTTACTCGGAATTTTGACGTCATCGCTTGCACCTGTACCGGATTGGACAGCCGGTCAGGTGTTGATAACCTTTGATACTTATTCAAATGAACAATACAAAAATGGGCATTTTTAATAAAAATTGTCGAAAACAAGTAGATGACTAATAGTAAGGTATCATTTTTGCGAAATATCAATAATTTAGATTTGATTAACAGAATGGGTAGATTTCCTAATCAGTTTGATTTGACAGGTTAAGTACTTACAATCATGAATAATTTCATCAAATATAAATATAAAACATAAACAAAAAGTGGAAAACACTTCTAAAATTGCCAAATTGTTGAATTCATAATAGATAAGTCATAGGTCACCCAAAGTGGTAGCATGGGTGTCCGTCGTGGGGTGAGGTTTGTTCAGGTCTTGATGGCGGATGTATCTGCCCACCAATTACGTGGCGGACGGGTCGGGTATGGCTGGTTGAGAGAGACCCTTTGACCTCTCCAGACCAATATCCTTGCACAGCAGTGGGAGGAGCCTCTCTCCTTCCATCAAGAACGATTTTCGGGACTTTAAGCGGCCTGCTGGGTGCATGAGATACGAAATCATCGTGCAAAGGCATAAATTGCGCTATTGATTGATGCATTTAATTATTTATTCTTATTCTTCATCAAACGGTTATACACCAATATATTAACGAAAAAATCACAAATTTGAGGTAAATGTAAGTATAAAAGTTCATGTGGAAGTTTTATTATTTTATATTATTTGGTTTTTCGCCCAACCAGGTTTTTGCATGGATTTTAAGAACAGTGAGCTATCGATAAATATACAAAAAAAAAAAAAAGCATGATGTAATAGTAAATAGTAAACAGAATATGAAACGATATTAGTAAAATATGTTACATTAACATAAAATAATATAGAAACTAGATGAATACTACATATAAGATACATTATTAAAACTACATTACCAATACTACTATTTTGTAGGATTCAACAAAGTGCTGGTATAGATTCCGCTTGGTTCTATAAATGGAGCCAATACATATATCAATAGTACCCCTAAACTTGTTGCCCAGATCGTGCATCCTATTCGTCAGTGAGTGTGTCTGATTGTGTATGTATTGCAGATGAATGTTACATTTTGTCTCGTGTTCCTAGTCGGCATATGGAATTTAATAATGACAACGATGGCAGGACTGTCAATTAAGTTGTTAATGTATTCAATTGGAATTTTGAGCTTAAAATTTACGTAGCTAAGAAATTTGTGCTGAACTCTTTCTATATTGTTAAAGTAAACTTTATACTAAGCGGACCAAATTGGTAAATTATTTTCCACTTGACTTCTAACTAATGAATTATAGAGGGTTCTCATACAATCTAATTACTTAAAATCATTTAAACTTCTGTAAAGGAAGCCAAGCATCTTAAAAGCCTTATTAGTTAAATAGTTTATGTGTGCATTGAATGTCAAGTTTTCATCGAATATTACACCCAAGTCATGAATTTGTGACACTGGTAATAATTTAATATTATTTAATGTATATTCATGTAAGATATCATAAATAGTTTATATTACATTGTGACACGTGTCAAAAGATAGTTGCTGAACTGTCTGTATGTAAGTGACGTTGAAATTGTCGATGGTCAATGCAGAATCGTTAAGCAGTAGAGTCGCTCTTGATTGGTGCGTTCTGATAGGTAGAAGTCTCGCTTTCAGAGAATGAAAAAGTGCATGGGATGTTTCACGAGTATACTTATTAAGTTAACTTATTTTAATATAAGCGGATTACGTATAGTTAAAGTTATAATAAAAATATTTTTCGGCGTGCTTTTCGGTGTTGAAATTGAGCATCCCTTTTAAGAACACGGATAGATACATGAATGGATAGTATATTCTCTCAGGGTGGATCCGTGCAAAACGAACTATAAGCAGAATTCTTTCCTGAAGAGACTATGCAATAATTACAATAGCGTATTATCCAAGGTGGATATTTTCAGTTGCGAACTTACCAAATACAAGATGTCCATAAAAGAATATTTCTCTGATGGTTTGTGAATGATGTTATGTCTCTATTGTTTATAATTCTATTATGATTTGATTTATATCTACAACCTCTCTCCATGGCTATAAATGTATTGATAAATGTTTTGTTTTCTAAATTTTTCGCTTTGTATGGTTTTGTATAAATTTTTGATTTCTTACAAATTTAAATTACTTATTCCTTATTATGCTGTCTCAGTAGAGGTAAAGTCACAAGGAGGAAATCCATAATTGGTTTTATTTTGGCTATATATAATACCTATGTACAAACTGAAATGAATGCAAGCTGTCGATTTCCCGAAAATTAATAAATAAATATATAGATAATCATTAAACCTCTTTTGAACTTTTTTCTATTTCTAGGATGTGGTTTTATTTAGAAGGAGCCCATATAATGGAGCTATCTTCATATGTTCTTCGCATTGTATTAGGTAGTACATAGTTGGTTGCCCCTGAGCGATGTGTGTAGAGCGTACGGCAAGCCGTTAGAGGCGGCATTGGGCTGTAGGTACCAGGCTCTGCGTGTCCTTGAGGTGTATTGGCCGGTGTGTTGGTTTATTGGTTCTCACTGTCTTCAGCAGAAGGAGGAGGGTGATGAAGTGATGATGAATCAGTGCAGGCTGGTAGCTGATTGTCATTCCTGCTGCGTCCATCTGACGCAGGAAACTCGTGAGCTGTAAGTGTGAGCTACTGTCTTATGTTTTATCATTAATTTGTCTCTGGTTATAGAACTACAGAGATGCAGCAAGGTGATAAAAAAAATACAAACAATTTTTTTTTTTAAATCTAAACCTGCATAAAAAAAGTAATGAGACTGCACGAAGAAAAATGCGTGTTGATAATTTATTTAAAAAAAGGTTAAAAACGGGATTACAGGCCGTTTCATGCACCTGCATTTGTTTTGATAATACATAATGATGAAATGCGAAAATATTAGATTTTTTATGAACGCGTGTTCCGAAATTATAAAAGTACATCATTTTTTTATTTTTTTATTTTTTATTGTTGATACATTATTTTACAATTATTTCATATTTTAATTCAGTAATGTTGGCCTCACTGGGTTGTTTACCCGTGCTGAGGCCCCCATTTTATAATATAAGAGTTTATACATTGATCATTGCTAAAAGATCATTGCTAAAAGATTATGAGGAAACCGGGCCTGCAATCCTTTTTTTAACTGGATTACGAATGATTTGAATACTCATTTTCTGTGTGTAAATAACACAGGGACATCCATAAAATGACGGACGAAAAAATTCTAACTTTTTTGGTGTAGTTTTTTTGTTGATAGTGTTTTTTTTTTTTTTTTAAATCTATCATTTATTTATTTATATATACGCCTAAAAAGGCTTCATCAGGGCAGATGTCTAATCTGCCCTGATAATGGACACTGCAATGCTGTCCGAAACGTTGGCTAAAGAAGGAGGTAGCGCAACACGCCATAATACCCCAAAAAAATCACTATAATACTTTTGGCCGTGAAAATCTCAAATGACGATCTTACGACTGTAAAATTTAACTGAAAACTTAAGTAGTCATCTACGGAGAAGTAGTAACACAACCCATGTGATTTTATCATCACTCGTTGAAGTGTCCTGAAAATTTTAACGCTTGTTTAGGAAATACTTTCGCTCGGAGTCACTGACGTTAAACGTACACATTCAGATTTTGAAGAATTTTTCAATCATGAGTATTAAAAATCCCTGGAATCCTTTTTGCCAATAACAAAGATATTAATTAGTCACTCACGTAACAGATAAATATATCGATAGTACTTTTTAAACACCTCCATAAGGCTCGAGGAAGGTCGAATGAAGTAATACATCATTTTATAAGGGGGAATTAGCGATTGCAAGATATCAGTAATCATATATATTCGATCGGAAGATAAAATAAACATAGGAGATTGTTTTTAAGTATGAATTACGCATTACGTATTTAATGTGTATTATGAATGCGTAGCTGATATTGATGACGATTTCAGTTGTAACCGATTGTTTTTTTTAATGCGATGTCACGCAATAGTCTCAACTATCTGGAACCAGTAGTTGTATGGCGCCTAGCCATGCTAGTGACGTGGAAACAAAATAAATACAATAGGAAAAAGGAAGTTTGGAAGAAACTGCCTATAGACTTCTCTACTAGCAATCCGGAGGCCGCCGGTTCAAATCCCGGCGTGCGCACGTAAATTTGATTTAAATGATTGATTAATTGTGATTCAGATCAAAATTAATATCAATAATTGCAACTGCAAGATTAAATTAGTATTTTATTATTAAAATTGTCAGTTTTCTTTTGGTGAAACTTAGCCAGCAAATAATGTAAGGTAAACATTTTAATTCACTACGTTTGTCACGGTTAGGTTAGGTTAGGTTATTATACCTTATTGTACCTTTTTAAAGTGTCTGCTCAAAAAATTCTCATTTCTGAGCACAAACTGCCTCCTGTTTTATGTTATGTTTTAGTTTTAATATTCGTGTTTTGTCCTGTCCTACTGTTATTGTTATTCTAAGTTTTGTCATCACTTTGTATAAACAGTGTATTAAGTGTTATAATATTAGATCTGTATTGGGTAAGGCACACTGTAGGAATAAGTTTGTTAAACGAGTAGTTAAGCGCACTTGAAGTGAAATGACACTAAACTGCGCTATATAAATTCCATTTTATTATTATTATTATATTAGGTTAGATATTTTCAGATTAAGTTAGGCTAAATTAGTAGGTGAGGTTAGGGTTAGATTAGGTGAAGCTGTATTAAGCTAAAATAGGTTGGGTTAGATCAGATTAGGTTGGGTTAAGGTTAGATTATGCTGGGTCAGGTCAGGTTAAATCTTACCAACTCAATATCTCTGCACCGGAACGAGATATGGAATCGAATTTAAGTCGATGAAGTGTAGTTTTTTAACAGTAACATTGTGGTATACAGTAGTGAATGATGGAAGAAGTCGGATACGCCCGAAAAAGACATTAGCAATAGCGAAGCATAGCGGGGTGCACTAGTTAATAAAATGATAAATTAATATTTACTGACTGGAAAATTTAAAAAAAATTGCCATCGTTCATTAGATAACTGTGCTTAATATCTACCTTTATACCGTATATTTGCAGCACATTCCAGAGTGATAGATACTTTTGGGTATCACTATATCACTATATCACCATCTTCTACCAACACAAGTAAAGAGGGGATTATACTTTAGTTTAATTCAATCCCGTCTAAATTATCTCATAGAAATATGGGGAAACACAAACATCACATATCTAAACGAAATTCAAATAATACAAAATAAAGATATAAAAAAACTATTTAACTATAGACCAGATACCCCCACCAAAAGAGTATACCAAGAAACTAACTTACTTAAAATTAGAAAACTGTACGAATACAACATATGCCTATTAATTCACAAAATCCAAAATGGCCTCATACACACAAATACTTCATTTATGAAAACATCACAAGTACATGACCACCACACAAGACAACATAACAAATTATACACAAATTCAGCAAAGACAGAGTGTGGTAAAAGAAACATAGGCCATGAGGGTGTACACTAGGGTGTATCGATTTTTAACTTTTTTTTTGTTTTCAAATTCCAATTTGAAAAAAAGTTGCTACTAGGTACCACAACTTACCACAAAAAGTTTTGGATTTTTAAAAAAATGTTTATGTCTCCCGCACAAGGCTTAAAGTTTTAAGTTTTTTCAAAAAATATAAAAAAATTTTAAATTTAAAAAAATAAAATCGTAACTTTTGTGTTTATTCCAAGTTAAAAAACAGTAATATTAGGACATAAAAATAAGTAAGATACGATTTTTTTTTATAAAAAATGGATTTTAGGTCTCCCGCACAAGCCCTAAAGTTTGTTAATTTTGATGAAATTTTGTAATTTTGTGTCCATATATGAACCATGTTTTTTTTTTAAGTTTAAACCACCGGAATTAATTTTAATTTTCTTACAGAAGGCATAAAATGAGTTCAGAACACAAAAGTTACGATTTTATTTTTTTAAATTTAAATTTTTTTTTACATTTTTTGAAAAAAATTAAAACTTTAAGCCTTGTGCGGGAGACCTAAACACTTTTTTTAAAAATCAAAAACTTTTTGTGGTAAGTTGTGGTACCTAGTAGCAACTTTTTCTCAACTTGGAATTTGAAAACAAAAAAAAAGTTAAAAATCGATACACCCTAGTGTACACATATATAATATCCTTCCTGATAGCCTGACAACCGTAAATAGAATAAACATATTTAAGAAAAAACTGTTTGCCCTCAAGATCAGTGAGCAAAACCAAAATGCTCTTACTTAATAAAAATATATTACTTAGGTAGTAAACCATAATTATTAATATATATATTATTTTTGTTTTAATCAATTTACACATAAGTTAACAAAGCGAAATATGTGTTTCTTTTAACTTAATAAATAACTATAAAAAAATCACCCTGGTGATAGAGCACAATTCCGAATAGGACGTTGCTTGATATAGCTTTGGTCGTGTTTGGTAACCAGATCTGAATAGCTGTGAGATTCCATTGTCTTACTAGCTCCGGACGGTCACAATAAAAAAATCAAATAAATAAAGGTAAATAATGACCATTTCATATATTATAAGTATTGAAGATCTATGTCAAAATACCGACAAAAAATCGATCAAAATAATATAAAAGCATACATAATACTATAAGAAAAGTGACAAACACAAATAATAACTCTGACTATGTATGTGATTGTCAATTAAATAATCTCATCTATCTGATTGACAACTGTGACTGCTGACCTGACTGACTAAACGAGTTCGGATATGATATGGCCCGTGTGTTGTATTCGTTCCGCTTTATTGACTAGTCAATGAAATCGTAGCAGGAAATATTATCGTCATTGACGAGGAATTTATTTTAATTAATAATATCTACATACCTACCGATCATAAGCTGTTTTGTATTTGCATGCGAATACCAGTGGCGGAACAACATAGCGCAATAACTGGGCTATTTTCATGCTCTGTTTTTGTAATTTATTTTTATATTGATTCAACACGATGTTTTTTTCATATCCATCTCAATTTTTAACATATACTCATTTACACTTTGCAATATTTTCAAACTGATGATTTCTTACAGTTAGTTGCCATTGGAGAAGAAACAAGATTTTGGCGACGTTCTAAATTGTCAAAAATGGCAACACCTTGAACATAACCGTAGATCACATGAAATACTTCATCATTTTCTTTTGCCGTTGCCGTAAACAAATCTTCAAAAATAAAAGCGAAATTCACAATACCGAATAGTAATACATATTCACAATCAGTAATAAACACGTTTTTTTTAATCAATATATTAAATTTTAAACGAAATCAAAAAGCAAGATTTCCACAAAAAATAATTACGTAAAACAATGGTACAGGATAAGTTTCAAATAATGTCCGCCATCTTGTACTGTACGAAAATTGGTACAGAAATAGAACACTTCCTTTTTTGCCCGAATCTCGAATCCATATGAAAATCAATCCGTTTGCAAACTGGGCGAAGAAAGCAAAATGTTAAACGCTATTAGTCATCTATCAGATATTTTTAACATATATATAATGTTATATAAGTTGTATTATATACCCATTGTATTGAATACATTACGAAGACCGACAAATACAAGATAACTCCATTGACAATTCAGGTAAAGTTTTATGAAAGCCGTAATAGATCTACGTGAAAGTTATTGATTGACACAATTCGAAACTCATTCACTAAAGTTGTAAAATTGGGAACAAAATTGTAGATCCGCTACTGGTATCTTCCACCTACGCACTATAATAGTAGCATTTTTTATTGATACGTGTAGTATCAATAAAAAATGCTTCAATTTGGTAGGCGGGAATGGGTACCGCCGCCCTGGGAACCATTTATTGGATGACCAACACCTCTGCCACAGGTCACCCCAAGTGGTTCGCTACGTTTGGTGACTTAGCAGGGGTGCCCGGGTTCATGGGTTAAGGTTTGCCCAGGTCTTGGTGGCGGGTGCGTCGGCCCACCTTCTGCGTGGCGGGCCGGTTGGGAGATGCTGGTTGAGGGAGACCCTTTACAACCGGTTACCGCTGTCCGGGCCGCTCGATAGTACAGGGGCCCGACCCTCAGGCTCACGACTAAGGGTGGGCTGCCCCATCAGCGAGTGAAAAAACCCTGCCACTGCTGTTGTGCCGGTTCGTGACCGGAGGGGACCCAGCAGCAGCGTTTGGGGCGCATTGGATGCCCTCTCCAGCCGGACTCTCCCAGCCTATCGCCTAGCACCGCAGTGAGTGGGCTGGAACCAAACGCTCATCACTCCTGGACAGCCTGAACCCCATATTCCTACCCACTCCTCATACCTTTCCATTCCAGACCTTCCTTTCACTTCATACCATTTAAAAAAAAAAAAAAAAGTAAAATCATGAATATACATAAAAACAAACTTAACGTCATTACAGCGGCGAGTAGCAGGCGTCCCCGGTGCGGGCCAAAACTGCTGGTAAATTTTGCCAACATTCGCGGTCTGCATACTAATTTAAATCCTGTTCATCACCATCTTTTGTCCCAACGTCCCAACCTTCTTTTCCTATCCGAAACTCAGATAGCCGAGCCGCCAGACTCCTCCTATCTGGACTGCCCGGGCTTTACCCTTGCAAGCAAGTTCCGACTCAAAGGAGGAGTCTGCCTCTATAGTCGAGCTGACGTCAACTGTGTACGATTATTGAGTCTGGAAAACTCCAGATTCGACGTAATGTGGGTGCGCGTCAATCTTGCCAGTACGGCAAGATTCTACGCATGTCTATACCGCTCACCGAACCACAGCGAATCAGACACTTCCGAGCTCTTCAAACATTTGAGAGAAACTATTGATGATCTCTTGCCCCGCTACCCTTCGGCCGAGTTTATTGTTCTGGGGGACTTCAATGTTCATAACGAACCATGGTTGAAGTTCTCAGGCCCAACGGACTCGGCTGGCCGACAGGCGGAATCCTTTGCCATTTGCTACGGATTAGAGCAACTGGTTCAGGAGCCTACAAGGGTTCCTGATGTCCAGACTCACCGTTCCAATCTGTTAGACCTATTTTTAACTACTGTGCCACACGGTTATAAGATTGACGTCACAGCGCCTCTGGGATCATCTGACCACTGCCTAGTGACGACATCAATCCCCGTTAGCCTCAGACCAACCAATGAGAGGCTGAGGAGAAAAGTGTGGCACTATAGGTCAGCAGATTGGTTCGGTATGCGGGCCCATTTCAACGCTTTTCCGTGGTCAGCTGTTTGTTTTCGGACTTCGGACCCTTCAAGATGTGCCCAGGAGATTGGTGAAGTCATCAAATCGGCGATGGATGGCTTCATACAATCGACTACTAAAGAAACTGGTGTGGGCTCAAAGCCGTGGTTCAGTCGACAATGCTCCGAAGCAGTTCGACGAAAAAACGCGGCTTACCGAGCCTACAACACATCTCGAACGCCCGAAAGCAGATCAGCATACAACAAATCGGCAAAGGAATGCAAGAGAATCATTAATAGGTCAAAATTCGAACACGACCTGCAGATCAGCAAAAAGCTGGCTGCCTGCCCGCATGGCAGCAGAGCATTCTGGTCCCTTGCAGGCTCAATAGGTCGGAATTTTTGCAAACCCAGTTTGCCACCTCTTACCAGACCTGACGGCTCACTAGCAAACACCGCCACCGAAAAGGCTAACTTATTAGGGAAAATGTTTGCGGAAAACTCGACCCTCGATGACGGAGGTGCTGTTCCGCCGTCGGTTCCTCACTGCGGCTTCTATATGAAAAAGCTGAGGATCCGGCATCGGGATGTACTCCACGTTATACGGGGGCTCGATGTTAACAAAGCTAGTGGACCTGATGGAATACCTGCCCTGGTATTGCAGAGGTGTGCTGCGGAAATAGTTCCAGTTTTGACAAAGCTCTTCAAAATGTCCCTGAAGTGTGGCACTGTGCCCTCTGGTTGGAAAAAAGCGGTCATTCACCCTATTCCCAAGAAAGGTGACCGCTCCAACCCGGCCAACTACCGCCCCATAGCGATCACATCAGTTCTGTCCAAAGTGATGGAACGTGTGATCAACGACAAACTGCTCACATACCTCGAGAAGAACAAAATTATCAACGACCGTCAATACGGATTCCGGCGGAACCGCTCATGCGGTGATCTTCTCGCGTATGTGTCGCATGTTTGGGGGCGGTGCCTGGAACGTCACGGTGAGACCCAAACGGTCGCACTAGACATATCCAAGGCCTTTGACCGGGTCTGGCACCGAGGACTTGTCAACAAATTGCCTTCTATTTATTTATTTATTTATTTATTTATTTTTCCATGTTCTCCGTAAAACGGTTATTCACCAATACATTATGGAGAAGATTACAAATTAGACAAAAAGTATAGCAAAACACATAAAAAGGTCAGTTTCACTACTTTGTGACATACGTCAAAAGATAATTGTTAAACTGCCTGTAGGTTACGTTAAAAATGTCGATGGTCAATGCAGACTCGTTGAGCAGTTCAGTCGCTCTGTTGACTGGGGCGTTCTGATAGGCAGAAGTCCTCGCTTTTGGAGCATAAAAAAGGGTATGGGACCTTCCACGAGTATACTTGTCTGGAACATATAAGTTAATCTCTTTCAAAATAGGTGGATTATGTATAGTTCCAGAGATTATCTTAAAAAAATGTTTTCCTAAAAATATTTTTCGGCGGGCTTCTAATGGACTTCTAACTTACTTATACTTACTTATACTTATCTTACGGACTTCCCGCATCCCTGTGTACGTGGATTGCTGATTTTTTAAGGGATAGGTCGATTCAGGCTGTTGCTGACGGTTTCACCTCATCCTCACACTCTATAAATGCTGGCGTCCCACAGGGATCGGTTCTGTCTCCGACTTTGTTTTTGTTGCACATCAATGACCTTTTGACATGTGCCCCGATTCATTGTTACGCGGATGACAGTACAGTTCATGATAGCTTTTTGTTTGACAAGCCCCCAAAGGGCACACAAACTCCAACGGCTCGGAGGGCTTTGAAGCAGAGAATGGACGGTTATCTCGAGAGTATTTCCTCCTGGGGTAAAAATAATCTCGTCGAATTTAATGTTTTAAAGACCCAATCCTGTCTGATTACGTCTAAAAGGGATCTAAATGATAACCTAGTCTCCTTCAACGGAAGCAATCTTCCGAACAGGCCTTCCATTGATATGCTTGGTGTAACTATAAGTGACCAGCTCAGGTATGGGGGCTCCATCGAAGCCAGAGTAAAGCTGGCCTCTCAGAAGCTGGGCGTACTGTACAGGGCCCGCAGATACTTTAATAGTACACAACTGCTGACCCTGTACAAATCGCAAGTGCGCCCTACTGTCGAATTTGGCAGCCATCTCTGGTCCGGAGCCCCTAAATACCTGAAAAAAACCCTTGACTCTGTGCAAAAACGGGCGGTCCGTTTGATAGATTCCCCAATCTTAACAAGCGGACTGCAATCTTTAGAGCACAGGCGTCAGGTAGGTATGCTGTCCTTGTTCTATCGGTATTACAATGGAAGATGCTCTGAGGAACTAGCGTCATTGATCCCTTCGGCACCGGTGCGTAGTCGGGATACACGCCAAACGCGCGCCCAACATTTGTACACGGTTGACATTTGTCACATGAGAACGGGTCGCTTCTACGATTCGTTCTTAAGTTCAACAGCTCGGCTGTGGAACGAACTGCCGGCCTCTGTGTTTCCTCCCTCCTACAACATGGGACTCTTCAAGACCCATGTTCACTCCTTCCTCTCCACAAAAAGACCCTCCACACAGCATCCCCAAAGATGACATAGGCCCTGAGGGAAATTATTTTCTTCAGGGCCTCCTGTGTGGAGTTAATATAAAAAAAAAAAAAAAAAAAAAAAAAGTAGATACAATATTACAAATCGTGTATTCACACTTCCTCTATTTGCCGCCGTGCGAATATTAATTATAAGAGTTTTCCATTGTAGTTCGGCCGCTTGTCGCCGGTCGGCGCTAGCAGTCGGAAAACAGAAGCTGGGAACTGTCAAAATAAATGGTGGAGAATTAGTTCCCGCGCTTTTCCTGCTTCCGTTTGGCGCGCTTGACTGAATAGTGATGCGATCGCATTCGAATCGCGCTTTTAACAAAGCGATAGATACAATGTACGGAATAAATAAGTAGGTACTGTAATGCTTCAATCGTTTTACGTGTTTGCGGTTTGTAAATACGGTAGGGGTACCTGTGTTACCGACGTTTCTTTCCCGAAATAGTTTGAACAATCGCATTATGTGTTATCAAAGGAATTTTAACGTCTGGCTGGTCTGAGATCATACATAGTTTGTTGCCCATGCTCGTTAGGACTATACTTTCAAAGACACTGCATGCCAAAGTTGTTTGTGGCTTATTGCATTTGTCATCACTGATTATTCCAAAAAACGTGTTTTATTATTATTTAAGTATTTTTTAGCCTAGACATTGGTTTCTATCTAGTTTACAAAGAAAACCAATAATATCTAACGGAGAATTACATGTGCTTCAGATGTTTTCCAAGCCAAACACTAAATTAGACATATTACAAACTCGAGGAAACCTTAAAAAAATAAACCGGTTAGTTGATCGAGCGGTCCAAGGCGTCTGGTTTAATCCTCTGCTAGTACTCCATCACTGCACAAGCAGTATTTTCGACATACAGTTATGGTAGCAGGATATTTTCAAATATTATTATTATATTAGTATCAAAACAAAATCAAAATGCGTTATTTTACTTTTCGTATTTTTTAAGGGTAGGAAAAAAAATGTTTTAATCCATGACGAAAATTAATTTATTTAGTAATTTATAACACAAGGTATAGTAAGAACTGAGAAATAAAATAAATTAAAGAAGAGAATTGTTGCATACAAACTAAGTATCTACACCTGAATACACAGCGATGACAATTGCAGATAAACATTTTTTTAAAGAGAGACAAACACTCCCGGGTTACGAATAACCTGAAAAGATTTGGAAGAATCCTACTATCTACTACCATCATAGTTAGCGGGAATTATATCGTGATGGTTCGTAGCAAGCCGAGGAATTGAACTCACGACGCGTGTCAATAAGTCACTGACCGGTCAAACATCCATTAAAAAATAAATAAAATTGTTGTTCTCCAAAAGTACTATCGTGTTAAACTGCAATTAAGCAATTTGTCAACATCGCCAAGGTAATTTCTGTACAAAGTTTTGATGGAATATATGATTAAAGAAATATCACAATTTTTCTAGTTACATTGTAGACCTGCTGATGATGGTAATGCTATAAACAATAGTAATTAGGTATATACCTACTAATCTTTCTAATATTTCAATCCAAAGCAACAGATTCAATGTTTGTGGGCATGTTTCTCCTCAGGCCACAGGCAAATTCTGTCAGAAGATCGGAGTATTTCCGTTTTACGTTTTTACTGAACTAAAGTTAGTGTTAGCACGTTAATTTTAAGCACTTTTGTCGTTTCATATAAAAAACATTTAATAAAAGCTTTCATAAGTTGTTTTCAAATTGCAGCCGGAAACTTTGTTTCATAAAGGTGCACATTTCATTTCATCTGTGGTTAACTACTAGATTTGAACATAAAACGTTATGTTTTCTCTTTCCTACACCGTTTAGATCATATTTCTCACCACAACGGTAAGGGAGACACAACGATTTCTGTAAGACCATATTATATGAGTTGTTGTCAAAAGTTAACCGATTAGAGGAACATAGGGGTTCCGTCTCAGAGCAAGTTGTAAAAATAAAGCTAATGTTTCTTTGAGGCCATCTACAAATTGACGTAACAAAGAACGGTTGGTACCTACTTAACTAATTACGATGACGATTGCGGATGTTATCCCAACACTCAGTAAGTTGAGCCACTTACAGTAATGCAATGGTAAGATTGGTAGAACTAAAGGCCTAATTACTAATAATTACAGCAGATTATGAGGAGTTCCCTCCAGAGCCAGGCCAAGATAAGACTCATCTACTGAGTCACTCCTCAGCGTAATTCTCAACTTCCTATTTAGGGCAAGGACCGCCAAGTCCCTCGTTGACGAAACTAAATTTAATTGAATAAAAGAGCTGAAGGGTCACCATACTGTAATACATAGAAGTGACTTCATTCGTGGAACAAAACAAATTACACTTAACTGTCACGATTTTTTGATAACATCCGCTTTTTCTTTTGATAACGTATCGTTACCTCAATTGAACAAGGTTCTAACTGACGTTTTTTTAAATGACTTTTTCATTCAAAAACGATTTTTTAATAATTTTTCAAAAATGACTTTTGAATGCAAAACCATTTCATTTCTATAATCAAATAAACTTTTAGAGCCATCTGTGTTGTATGTCCGTAGAAACTTGTAAGTTTTTAAAGGCTCCATTTATTTAACAAGGTTCCGACAGACCTTTGAACCTTTTGAAATTGACACAACTTTTGAATCTGACGGTTGATCGTTTTTGCAAGGCGCAGTGCAGTTCGTCACTTTAGTTGAATAGGTTTCTAACTTTAGAAAAATAAAGGAATTGAACCCGCACCTTCTGATGTCCGGTCAGGTGCTCTGGACCACTGAGCTACGTCGGCTTATTCCCAACACGCCAAATAATTCAATATGTACTAGTACTTCGGTCAACAATAACTGCTTATTATATTTTTTCAACTGTAAACAACTAACTTTGTTGTTGAAGGAAAGGCTTTGTTAGTGCTAAATTTCCCACTAGATGGCGTCGAGACATATTATATCTACATTTGTTGGGGAAATATTTTTGACTTGTCAAATATTATTATTTTTTTAACGATAAAGTAATTTTTATAAGACGAGGTTTATTATACATAGCACAAAGGTTAACAAATTATTATAAGCAATAATTTTTACTCGGGAGATATTTTCGATTTGTATGGATATTTCAGGCGACTAATTATTGCTTATATTAATTTTTTATCCTTTGTGATATGCATAAAAAACCTTGTCTTATAAACTTTATTTTATCGTTAAAAAAATAAGAGAAATAGTCTTTACAAACTTTGACATCTCATAACAAGGTAAAGTGAAGTTAGAACCCTGTCCAACTGAGGTGACGATATGCCGTCCTCAATAATTAAAACTTAATACGGGATTTTATTATGGTAGGATTTGGAAAGTTGCAAGTATTTTTTAAAATACAATTTGCCTCTGGATAATTGCCAATCAAAAACAATCATTGTTCAATTTTTCTTTAAAATAAACACAATTTTATGTTTGTTCACAAATAACTAGATCGAACCAGATTTACTTGCCGAATGAATATTAGTTAGTTAGTAGTTGACCTGTCCTGTTTTGACTCGACTGTCGGTAAATTTGTTTGTGTGTTCCGTGTCCGGTCAATCCTGTATTTTGTTCCGTTTAGTTCTAAATTAATACATGTAATTTTATTTTAACAAGTGTTTTTATTCGAATTCTTTGTTAATAAAATATTTTCAAAATGAGGCAATATCTCGTATTCAGCACTAAACATAAAAAGTGTTAAATCGTTTTATAAATACACAAAATGAGCGCCTTTTCAAAATAATTTGCCAGGTTAGCGTAGTATATATTTTTACTGTATTTTAGCAGTCGAAGTTTGCTAATTAAAGAAATTTACTAGAAAATCTGACAATTGGAATATTTTGAACAGTGATCAATAACAGGACTATTCGGGGTTACGTAATAAAAATTTCAATCTTAGAATATGGAATTTTGTAGCTTTGGAACTCGAAAAACTGATCTATGGTGTCGATTTTTACGAATTTCATAAATTTGCCAATATCTCGAAAACTAATAAGTTTTTACTAAAACCATACTACCCCCCTGCAAAGGATATAGTTGACTTTTGGGACATTCTGTATACCGACCAATTTAAAAGCAGCTCGTAAAGGATTGCGTAGCAATGATCTACACTGGTCTACGCTGCGTATTTTAGGCGAAATGTCATAATATTTAGTCAATAAAGTTTTAGTTTGTGTATAAGAATATGTTTAATAATGTAACTTTAAAAAAATTATACAAAAAAACGAACACATGTTGGAAATTATAAATTATGACAAATGCTTTTTAATCTACATAATTGGCTTATACGCACGAACACAACATTTATAAAAAACGACACAAGTACACTGTAGTCGCAAGGCGAATCAAGAATGGACTGTAAAATTAATAGTGAACTTGAAGTTGACACAACAATGGTTAGAGATGGTGAACAGGGAGTAAGGAAGGAATCCGACTTACCTCTTTGATGTTCGTCAACGATGTTGCTGGTTGGTTTCACTCACAGGAGATGATTTGTTTCACACTCAACTTCCACAACATCTGGGTTGGGTAAGAAAACACTGATGGGAACCGAATATATTCACTGCACAGTAGGTATTCTACCCCGAGTTGATATCAATAATAGCACTGATCATAAAGAGATGTTTATCAAACCGGCTTCATCAATAAACTGATTTGACAGTTAAGTTTATTGTTGTAAATGTCACACAAACGTGGGTATTGTCGGATAATGACAGGTACTTGTAGGTAATAGGATGGGAAAATATCAAGGAAAATGTTAAAGGAAGATTGTTGCGTCAACATACACGAAAACCAAACAAGACAACAAAAGGTTGAAGGTGGTAAAAGAAGCATAGGTCAGGTGGGTTTACACATTTTTTGAATTATGTAGATAGAAAGGGAAATATTTATACAATTTTAATAACTATAATAACCATTAAAATTTATCATGAAGTACCTACGTATCAAACAAAAAAGAAGTTTTTACAAAATGGTAGGTCATAAAATATAGTCAATACAAATGAAGTTTATTTATGGGTTAGGCTTGGCCCTGTTGGGCTTTTTCTTGATACATATTTTATATGTTTTACTGCATAATACAGTGCCAACAAAAGGTTTTTTTTTATTAAAAAAAAACAACAAATTAAATAACCAAAAAATGAACATGATACATGAAACATATTATTTTCCATTTAGATGTACATAATACAAGAAAGGAGAAAAAGTAAATAAACCAGTTTTAAAAGTGCATGTGGCGAAAAATAATAAAAATTAATAGAAAAGTAAGTTAATACGTTGTAGGCATGATATGAGATTTTCACGGCTAAAATTTGTTTTTGGGGTATTATGCCGTGTTGCGCTACCTTCTTCTTTATCCAACGTTTCGGACAGCATTGCAGTGTCCAGGCCATCCATGGACTCTGCAATGCTTTCCGAAACTTTGGCTAAAGAAGTAGGTAGCGCAATACGGCATAATACCCCAAAAACAAATCATATTAAGTTTTAGTTTATTCAAAATAATTTTATTTGTACATACGAATAGATAGTAAAAATACGTTTACATATAAAATGAATAGGTTATCATGTAAATGTAGTTTACGTAAATAATAGGTCATACAAGTGTTATTTATACAAACAAATATGTCATAAATGTGTAATTTATATATTGTCATAAAAATTGTAGCATTTAATACATAGTTCGAAATAATATTTGCAAATACAAAAACCCAGTGAATAATAAATTCATTTCAATAAAAAATCTCCCCCGTGGGTATCGGGGCCTACTCAAATAAATAATGTGTTCTGCCGAACAAATCCCGATGGATTGAAAAATAAAAGGGAATTTAGAGCTTTCCTGCACCCTAGCACAAATCCCGGCATGTCAAATAAAGTGTATTTAAATACATTTGTGATTTTACAATTTATTCATAAAATATATATGCAGTATCGCACTAATTAAATTCCACCATGTAGTATCGAAACGTTGCTGGAAGCCGAATTGGTGTACATTATGAATACCAAAAAATATGCTTTAGATAAATTGAAAGTTTTCCTGTCGTTTCGCTTGAGTAGAATACAAATAAAAAAATAATTATCTCAATAAAAAATTTAAATGTAAACTTCTAAAAAAAATTTTTTTTAAATTGAAGAGTATGAACGCATAAATAAAACAACTTTTTAAAAATACAGTATTATAGCTAAGATTATCTGTGACAGTTTCACTTAATTAACATTTTTACTTTCTTATAGAAAATAAATAAAAACCAGTTTTGTGCTTGAAATCGAACGTTTCTGGACTCCGTTTGTCAAACGATTTTAATGCCTATTACCTACACATCAAGAATATACACAATTTTGGCTTGTTACTTCCTCTTAAATGGCTTTAGCCGTGTAATGTGGCCAGATCTGAATAGCCAGGTACTTCTCGATCTTCTCCACCTTCTTCCCCTCCCTTCTACCTTCATCCTGACAACAAACTCCAAATGGGCATGCCACAGTTGCTCCAGACCAGAGGTTCCCAAAGTGGTCTATATGGACCCCCAGGGGTCGATATCGGCATGCTGGGGGACTATGTTAGCGAGAAAAAAATTTGGGGGTCCACGAGATTCAAATGGGGGTACATACGAACGGACCCCCATTTACCTCAAGTCAACATTTAGGAGTTCCGTAAATGACACGATAGACCTAACACAAATATAATAGACTGAGAAATTACTTATTTGATATTTGTATTTTTATATTTCGTAAAGTTGTTAATTGAGGTATATAAATAGAGTCTACGTTCCTTTTCTCGTCAGAATTAACATATTCAAGCAAAACATTGCACATTGGAAGCTGCGAATTTTCCTAGTTCCCAAACTTGTTTTTAAAAAAAGTCCAAGTAATAATGACGCTCAACATTTAAATGCACTTCACACAGACTTCAAAACTAAGTTTGAGGTCATTTTGACTATGGAAATGCAACGTTGAAGAATTGGATATCATGTGACAAGAAGAACTGACCGGAATAAGCACTGACAAAGAACTTAAGGGGCAGTTCTGTAGAGCTAGCTACAGAAAGAAATTCCCGCTGCTTATCCTGCTTCATTTTCATTTGGAGTTTTAAAATGCTGGAGAATGTAGGACTCTTTAAGACTGGAGAATTTTATTGAAATGACCTTCTTACAAAGCTTATAAAAAAATGATCATTTACACATTTAGTTATTTACAATGTCGCGGTCTGTGAAGGTGAAAAGTTTCCGAAAGAAAGAAAAGAAAGTTTCAAGAAAGACAAACATTCCCGGGTTACGAATAACCTGACAATATTTGAAAATCTCCTACTACCACCACAGAAAGCGGAAAATGTTACTTATTTGATATTTGCATTTTTATATTTCGTTAAGTTGTTAATTGAGGTGTATAAATAGAGTCTACGTTCCTTTCCTCGTCAGAATTAATATATTCAAACAAAAAAATTGCACATTGGAAACCGCGAATTTTCCTAGTTCCAACTTGTTTTTGAAAAACGTCCAGGGTAATAATGACGTTAAAAACTTAAATGTACTTTTCACAGACTTTAAAACTAAGTTTGAGGACATTTTGACTGTGGAAATGGAACGTTGAAGAATCGGAAATCATGTGAAAAGAAGAACTGACCGGAATAAGCACTGAAAAAGAACTTAAGGGCAGTTCTGTAGGGCTACCTACAGAAAGAAATTCCCGTTGCTTATCCTGCTTCATTTTCATTTGGTGTAATACCTAACAAGGGTGCCCCTGACTGCAAAATGTAAAGACAGAGCAACTATACCGCCACCCAGTTGTTGGGCAGGCAAGGGAATATTTTTACTAAAAAAATAAATGATTGTCACATGGGACGTTAATAGTTTTAGGAAAATTCAATATTCGGCAGGCAGGGGGTCTACGGAAAAAAAAATTTGGCAAGTGGTCTACGGGGCAAAACAGTTTGGGAACCTCTGCTCCAGACGGTTGGGAGCAGTTTGGAATCTAGTGAGGTATTCAAAGTTTAAAAAAAAATACAGAGCTTTAGACATATTCTTTAAAAATACTCAGTTTCTCTACCACTGAGGAAATTCGAACATATCCCATTCGGTCATATTTAACTGTATCATACTTCGACCGTCAACATTATTTTCCTTTTATTAACGCATATTATCTTTATGTATGATTGCAAGATTCTTCCCGAACTAAATGCAATCTAGACAGTGTCTTCGATAAATATAACCACTTTTATTTTAATGTGCGACATCCATAGATTTTGAAAGGAAGAAAAAAAACATTAAATTACTATCAGCCCGAGAACGTAATTTTCATCACGAGCTCACGGAGCATTAACTTGCCATTTAAGGAATAAACATACCACTTAGCAGACATTACAAGGAAACATACCATAGATACCCAACATGAAGTATGTTCATTTCTTTAAATCATGTACTGTTTGTTTCTATGATAAAAAAAAATAAATAAAAAATACAGCTTTTATTTTTTTTAATGATAAACTAATGTTTATAAGACAAGGTTTTTTTGCATAGCACAAAGATAACAAATTATTATAAGCATCAATTACTTAATAATATTTGACAAGTCAAAATATTTCATCAACAAATGTAGATGTAATATATCTCGACGCCATCTAGTGGGAAATTCACCACTTACAAAGCCTTTCCTACAAAAAATTTTTTTTTTGTTTACAGGTGTAAAAAATTATTGTAAGCAGTAATTGTCACCTGACCGGAGCATCTGACCGGACATCAGATGCGTCCGGTGCGGGTTCAATTCCCGTCGGCGGAATTTATTTTTACTTGGGAGATATTTTCAATTTGTGTGTATATTTTAGGCGAGTCATTGATGCTTATAATAATTTGTGCCATGTAGCTGTTTAAAAAATACGATACGCTTTATTGTATATTTTGTAATACTCAAATATTTAGTAGCATAAAAGATGTTTTAATAATATTACAGAAACTCGGGCGAAACCGGGTTGGTAAACAAGAATAACATAAAATTAAATTGAGTGTTTTGATTCCGAATACAAAAAGCATTCAACACGTCTAATAAAACGATCCTTGAAACTCCATTATTAGGTGTTTGTCGCACCTGTGGATTGTACTAAACATACATAGATATAATATACTTATTTACACTATAGTTGTATTGTGTTTACCTCCACATGTGCGTTGCATTGAGCCAACAGTGAACTAATCACCCAAACCATTTGTTCAAACTTTTCCATGACGTACCTACTTCGTTACACGTTCTCGTTGAGTAACCGCCGCGCCAAATTGAGCCTTATTACAAAAACAAATATGTTCTAAATCAGCACTAACGCGAGGCATATATTTGCATCAATTACTCCGTTTGGCACAAAACCGATACGACCTTCTGTAAATCATTATAAAGATTAGATTCCCCGTGGCCTTTGATTATGTAAAAGGAGAGTAAATCGTATTATAAAAACCTTCCTTCGAGATTCATAATTGTTTTTCTTACATTGAATCCACACAGGAGACTCTGAAGAAAAAAAATTCCCTCAGGGCTAACGTCATCGTAGAAGACTCTCCATGTAGAGAGAAAGGAGGGAGAGAAATTTCTGGGACGGAAAAAGGTATGAGGGGTGGGTAGGTATCTGGAGGTCAGTGTATCAAGGAGGGACGGACGTGTGAAACCATTCCTGCAACTGCGGTGCAAGGCCATAGGTTGAAGAGAGGTCAAAGGGCCTCTCTCGACCAGTGCAGCAGGCGGGCAAACACATCCGCCGCCAAGACCCGGACAAACCTCACCCCATGAACCCGGGCACCTCTGCAAAGTCATTAAACGTATCTAACCACTTGGGGTGACCTTCGGTAGAGGTGTTGGTTATCCAATAAATGTTTCCCGAAGCAGCGGTACCCACACCCTTCTTCCAAATTATAACAGTTACTCTGGACGTTAAATAAAATAATAAAGCTTTGGTAACCAATACGCAGAAGTAGATAATATTTTTAATACCATGAAAGAGCATACATACAGGGTGTATCGACCCGACAAACTTTAACCAGCTATTTCTCAGCACATTTGGAGTAAAAAATGTTATGGGCGCTTTGCTGTCCGGTAACATTTTTTTTCCATTAAAAACAAAAAATAAATAAAAAATCCACACTCCGTCACTGTCATTTGCATTGTTTCTAGTGTTCAACAGCTGTTATTAGCAAGTGTGTCAAAAAGTGTCCTCGCTCTTTCGTACACACTAAATAATAATAGTTAAAAATGAGACGAATGGTGCCGTGCCATTTCGTTGTGATTGTAAAAGCGCGCCAACGTAGGTACGTACGTACATTATTCAACGAAACTCGAACAAAATATTGCCAGACGGGTTTTCAAACTTTGACAAAGGATAAAACATTTGGTGACGTGTGGTGAAAATATGAATAATAAATTTTTTATTAGAAAAAAATGTTACCGGACAGCAAAGTGCCCATAACATTTTTTACTCCAAATGTGCTAAGGAATAGCTGGTTAAAGTTTGTCGGGTACGTGCCGATACACCCTGTATAGTAAATTATAGTTAATTTGAATCGTGTCGGTAAAATTTTCGAAAATATTGGTTCATTTCAATCATATTAGTTCGTTTGCACTGTAATATTGTTTGTAATATATATTTTTTTAAATGATTAATTATTATTTTTTTCCATTTTCCGAGATATTTCATTTAAGGAAAAATTCTTATTTACTTTCTCCGGTATTTAAAATAGGTAATATTCGGAAAAAATGTTTTATAAACTCTTCCACTTCTAACTTATAATGTATGGTTGAAATATATTGTCGAATTGAAATTGTATTAATAATGTGTAAATAATAGAATTCAGGGTGTTTTATGAAGTTTCAAGAAAAGTTACCCAGTTACGAAATGTAACGTATTCTCTATATTTTTATAACACCCGGCTCTTAAAAGATATACTTTTTTTATTTTATGAGAGGACGAGTTATTTGAAAGCACTTCGCAAAAGTTGATGTGTCACTCTATAACAATTATTGTGAAACAAATGGCCTGGATAGAACCTTTTGATACGTGGAGACAGCTGGCGCAGATAAATTGGCTCGCAGCAGACCGCTGATTCCTCAATTGAGATGCGTAGACGCGATGTATTTATTATGTCGCAGGTTATCAAATATGCGCAAATTAAATCAATTTGTGAATTGTTAAATCATTTTTACATAAAAAACATAGGAATTTCAGAATAAACCCAAAAATATTAATAATTTCCACGAAAAAGACCAATTGTACTAAAAATTACCAATTATATCTTCAGTTTTGAGTGAATGGTATTTTACTTAATGTTGTTCTACAACACATAAATGTTTAACGTTAGAAAGAAAAGACAAACAAATATATAACGAAAAAATGATGACCGTGAAAAAAGTTCAGCTTTTTTTAAAATGGGTATTATTAATTTATTTCCCACAAAACCATGTAAATATGTAAGTAAGGAATAGCCAAATTTAGCTTTCTTTGTACGTAGTTCATGTATGTAATGTATAAATACTGTAATACTATAAAACGAAAAATGTATTGGAGGGTAGGTGACCATTTCCTTAAAAATATTAACCTTTACCACGTCTAGAGACGGGCCAATTTAGCTAGTAGGTAAGTATGAAAACAACCGATTTTAGAATAAGCCTACGTAGCGCAATGGTAGAGCAACTGACCGGCAATCTGAAGGTTGCGGGTTCAATTCCAGTCGGCAACATTTATTTTTTACGGATGATTTTTTCAATTTGTATGGGCGTGTCAGGCTAAAAATTATTGCTTGTAATAATTTGTTATCCTTTGGGCTATGCATAAAAACATCGTCTATGAACATTAATTTATAATTTTAAATTTTTTTATTTTTTTTTATTGTCCTTCAAAAGTATTATCCTGTTAAACTGCAATTACGCAGATTTTCAACGGAAAGTTCAATGATAATGTTAAGTAGATATATATATAATATATCACACTGATTACAAATATACAGAACATTATTATTGAAATACATAATAATAAAAAAATAATCTTAAATCTAAATGCTACATTGAATAACAATTATTACAGATTGATATAATCGACTAGTATAAAGTATATACCAAGGAGTCATGTTTTCGTAAAATACCTAAATCTAGTTGGTAATTCGCAATTTTTGGTGTTACTTGTTAACATTTTGAATATTTTATGCTACGTATACATCCGCGAGCCGAACTGCTGAACTGAACCTCAACTTTCCCGCAATTCGTGGTACGGTTCGCGTTTCGGTTCGCAAATGTTTACGTACCCTTAGGCACGTTATACTCCATGGTTCGTTCTCCGTATTTATTGTTATATTTTGGTACAAGCATGCCTTCATTCTTTGTGAATCTAGTATTGTGTTCATGTTCCATTTTGCTCTTATGTTCAGAGAGAGAGATATATGAAAAACTGAATGAATATTTTGTGCTATACCGGCAAGATAGTTAGGTACCGATAAAAAAATGAAATTTTTGTTGTCTCCGTGAAAAAAAAAAATTTGATCTAGTGTAATTAACCACAGAATTTTGGTTGCATTATTTTTCCGTATTTTTCTTTAGAAAACTTTGAGAGCCTGCGTCTCTTGCAGATTTGTGAAAGTCAGCCTGAGTCACCGCCACGAATACTCCGCTGACCGAATATACCCATTTCCATTCGCGGCGCTAATGTGCCCGCTGTTAGCTGTTGCTCCCGTCTCCGTCATACTTATTTCTTCTTACAGGTAAAAATAGTCACCTGGATTTAAAATACGCTAATGCGGCTATCACACACACACAGACAGGGAAACAATAAAATTATATTTTATATGTATATAGATTATACTTGACAGAAAAACCGCCATTTTATATTTTTGAGAATTGAAGTTTTAAATTTAATACATAATATATTTTACACTGGCGCAGCCGTGAAAAAAAACATAAAAAAATAATTGTTGGTATTTTGAACAATTGCCAACAATTGTAGGAGAAAAATAATAAGAATCATGTTTTTTTAATTTTAGGACGTTAAGCAGGTACTCGCATCGCATCATAATCGAAATGATATTGTTTAACTAGCGCAATTATTATTTTATTTTTAACGGGATATTATAATATTTTATAATTATTATAATATCCCGTGAAAAATCACGGGATATTATAATAATTATCGTACGATTTGCGAAGATGGAAGTACTCTTAAAATATTTGCTTCAGCATCAAATTGTCTTTTAAAAACAAATTTTTTGTAATTTCTATAATAATATTTTTGTTTTCAAATTGGAGAGACGTCAGAAATTGACTTTTAGAATAAACACTGGTAATAAACTTGAAAAATTATCTGTGAAAATTTTAAATAAAAGAAATACACATTCAAAAATTATATCAATTACTGCCTAAAGTTCGTAACTACATTTTTAGTATTTTGATTAAGCGATGATTTGAACATTTATGTCTGGAGTAAGTTCTGCTTTTTTATAAAACTTTGTAAGTTAATTTTTTTATAATTCTTTATTTTTTTATAATAGACGAGAAAAATATTGTAATAGCACATAGAAAATTTTTTGTAAAAACATCACTGTAATGACTTAAAAAAAAATGAATTTTAACATTATTTCCCAAAATCCTGACTTCATTGAAGATCAAACTTTAAAATTGAGTTTACTCCAAAACATGTTTTTGTAAGTTACCAACTTTTGGCAGTAACCCCACAATATAGATATATTAATTAGATAAAATTAATAAATATTCTTTGGTCATGAGTAGGTACCTACTTTGTCGGTTGTCTGAATTCATCATCAGTTCTAATTTTGAAAACTTTGAAGCATATTTAAGTTTGTTGAACGTGTGGAATATTTCATATATTACAATTATATTGCTTTTACTGGCTGTGAGTTTATAGAGAGATTGAATGTTATAACAATGTTATATGAGAACAGATATTTTATGTAAATTTCATTTCTGTTAGGAAAGGTCATAAAAGTAAATTTTAATAACGCTAAATCTGGTAAAGCGACCATCACAGAGAAACTATATAATAAAATTATATTATGTTTACGAATCGGCTTGGCTGTAGGTTATAGAGATTTATTGAAGACAGAGAAGACGCAAAAGAGATAATGTAAAATATGATTTTATTGGGAACTGACGTCATTGCAGACGTCTCAAACAGCTGTTCGAATTGTCTATTTTTACTGTAAGATTTTAAACGAAAATGATTTATGTTCTATCAGAAAAATAATACAATCTGCCCTTTCGATGATTACTTGTCTACACCTTCTTCAATTAATTTAAAGCCACGCATTAACCTTACACAAGTCAAGAGTTAATTATCTATGGAAGTAATGATTGATTATCACTAATAAAATTGATTACTGAGCATCAGTAATTTTCCTCAAATAAAATCACAATTAAGAGAGAAAATTTATTTTATTTCGGTTCTATACGGAGAAAACTTACTGATATGAAATATTGTTAATTTATTAAAAATCTGGTAAAATTATTCGTTTTCCTGTTAAAAACGAAACTGCACACCTTTAAGGTGAAGCGCCACGCTCGTTATAATATACACGTTCATAGATGGCAGTAATTTAATTATTTTATTAAAATACGCTTTTTGCAAGTTATTGGTTTACAATTTTAAGATGAATTGTTTGTTTGCGTTCGTACATACGCAATATGAATATAAATAAATAGTTTCGTTCGTTTAAAAACTCAATTCTTTCGAGAAAGGCATGCATATACAATATTGTACCGGCGATTCAACTTCCAATCTTGCAAAAAGATTATTTTAATAAAATAAATTAATTCGTTAAGTAAAAAGCGTCGCGTTTAACTTTAATGAAATAATTAACAGGTTTCATAACAAACTATCAGTAAAGCACGAATATGTGATGGGGAAGTCTGAAAACGTGTTTTTCGTCCTTTATATTTATTAGAACGTGACCACCTGTGACACCACGTGACATTCAGATATATTCTGAATGACAAATATTTTCTTCTGAAATTGTTGTTGTTTTTTTTTTTTTTTTTATTATCAATATAAAGTTTTTTAACAGGTTTTTTTTTTCGATGTCTGTCTCACTAGGATAAACCTGTGTCGAGACAGACGTATTTGATACATGAATTAATGTTTACATTTTTTTTTTGATACATAAAATATTTCATTACATTAAATGACATTGTGAAAAAGATAAAAAATAATAAATAATAATAATAAATGATAAATTTGTTAATCAGCATCTAGTTGGAGTACATACTTATGTAGGGATTTTTATAAAAATTTTGATCATGGATCTGTCTTGGCTGATGATCCAAGACTTGATGTCTGTTTTATATTTCAGAAAAAATTCGTTTAGTCTAATGGCTAGTGGGAAAGCATTATATAGCCTTGTTGCAAAATATCTAAAATTTCTCTGGCCAAAAGTTGTTTTAGCGAAAGGGATTTGTAAGAAATTATGTCCTTTTGTTCTAGTATCACGAGCAGTTTGGATATTGTCAAAAGTAGTTTTGTGTTTGAAGAGGTATGTTAGTATGTTTTTGGCATAAAGTTGCCTAATGTCCATAACACAGATTTTCCTAAAGATTTCATCCGAACTGCTTGTGATTGGTAGTTTGAGGATAATCTTTATTATAAGTTTCTGAGCTTTAGATATTGGATCAATGGCGGCAGCGTTTGCTCCTCTCCATGCTATGATACCATACTCTATTAAAGATTGACAAAGTGCATAGTAGATTGTTTTGAGCTGGCTAAGGTTGAGAAAGTTGCGAGTTTGTCTAAAAAAGTAAATGAATTTTCTAAGTTTGTTTGCTGTAGAGGTTATATGTTGTTTTCACTTTAAATTGCTGTCAAAAATAATACCTAAGTATTTAATTTTAGTTACCTGTTCTAAATATTATATTGTGCAGTCACATTTTTAACAGTATTTTAATAAATTATCCGTACTCATTTTTCTCCGTGTACGATGACACCATTTGCAATGCCATACAAACGCGCATCGTTACTACATATTAAAATCATTAAAACAATTAGGTACCTACATGTATTTTTTTAACAACAGAAAATGTATATGAATCTTTTTCTGTTTCACATTTTCGTTTGAGACATTAAAATTGCCTTCAATGATTGAACACAAAAAAAATGCATTTGTAAACAAATTCTTCTGCGTTATAATTATTACGTGTGACAGGTGTTTCGCCTTCTGAAGGCATTATCAAGCTATGATGAAACCACTGTTTGTAAATTGGATAATAATATTATTGTATAAATAATAAATAAAAAACTAATTCGAGGTAAGTTATTATTACACCATAAAATAGTTATTTTTAATATTGGCCAAAATAAATACTGTTGCTTGTAACTTTAAATTATTTACAAGCCGGGCTTTTACATGGATTATAAGAACAGAACATACCTAGTGAGCTATTGAAAATTATAAACAAAGTTCTTAAAGTTATGTTTGTATTAGTACCTACATAATATGTAACTATTCTGCATTTTCTAAGGAAGTACTCATAATGTCGGAGACTATGGAATAATAGAGAACGTTTGTCTCTGATTAATAAACAACGCGAACGAAAGTATAAAAGGACAGTACGCGTATTTATTTATGTAAGTATACATTTGCGAACCGAAACGCGAACCGAGCCACGAATTACGGGAAAGAAATTCGCGCCATTTGCGCTTGCTTGGTTTGGCAGTTCGGCTCGCGTATGTATACGTAGCATTACCAGGTGTACTTGTCTCAGTGCTATTAGTTACTGCACCTTAAACATCTAAGACCCATGCATTATACATATTATGTGAGTAGGTATGTAGTTACGATTTTCAGATAAATAAAATAAAATAAATGGATTCGAGCAGGTATCTTCATTTGTAGGAACATGCACTGAAAAGCTGATAAAACCGACCAAATATGAATCAGTTTAAAAAAATGGAAGGTGTGCAAGTAATAATGATAAAACAAAACATAATAACAACATTACCACAGCATTATCTTGCTCATACTCATTTGGTCGGAACCTTATCTTTATAATCTTTACTTAATTATTCAAATATAACAATGTCGTGAATACTAAAGCTGGTACTTTGTTCCAACGCTCTGTTTCTATCTTCGTGACGAGTCTCGTTTTCATAATAATTACAATGAAATATTCATATAATATAGGGTTTTCCAATAAGAGGTGTTATTTTGAATATTAATTAATTTTTTATGGCCGGAATTGGATGGTATTGATCTGGACAACGTTTACTTTCAACAAGACGGCGCTAAGTGCCACACAAGCAACAAAACCTTTGATCTTTTACGGGAAAAGTTTCCGGACCGTGTTCTCTCGAAGAGGTGATCACAATTGGCTCTTGGAGATCTTGTGATTTAACACCTTGCGACTTCTTCCTTTGGGGCCACGTGAAAGAGAAGGTCTACGCCAACAGCCCAGTGTCGATTCAAGACCTCAAAGATGGAATTCGTGAGGCTATCGAGGACATAAGGCAGCCACTTTGCGATTTGGTTATGGAAAATTTCATGAAAAGGATATGGTCCTGTAGGCGTGGTCGTGGTGGTCATTTGACTGACGTTATTTTTCACTATTAACGGCATACCTTCCTCTTTATAATGAAATAAACATTCGATCATTTATATTAAAAAATGGCATTTTTCTTTGAATATCAAAATAACACCTCTTATTGGAAAACCCTGTATTAGGTTTTCTGATTTACGTAAGATCCCTAATGACCAGAACTATTGTGGGTCTATCGCACCCATCCTTCATTCTTTGATCGCCCCCCACTTCTCCTTTACAATAATGAGATTTAATGTTTTTTTATGTGAAACCACACAAGACTCAAAACGTCTTCCAACCGTCTGGAGCCAGTGAGAATATGGCATCCCCAATTGGGGTATGTTGTAGGTAGTGAAGAGGGGAAGGAGATGCGGAAGAGGAAGGTGGGGAAGTACTTGACATTTCAGATCTCGTCACCAAACACGGCCAAATTCATTTCAAGGAACGTTTCAAATCTGAATGATGGTCTTACACCATAAATTATTTTATGTAAGTGATTTGTGAAATAACACAAATATTGAAATATCGCGACCTCCAGTTTACTAGTCGAGAGACGTACCCTTTGACCACGGTACAAGGCCATCCAGATTATGTTGTGTTACAGAAATAAACACAATTAGGGAAAGATAAAATATAAAACGAAATGAACTTATCAACCCAGTTTCTATCTAGAATCTAACTAGGCAATAAAACACACTCATGTAGCCTTATATATATATAATAACTAAATTAGTTGTGGGCAAAATAAAAACAATAAAAATATTCTTCGATGATTTTAGAATTGGTCGATCCGACACAGAAAAAAACAAACTAAAAAATAAAATATTAATCACGATAAATAAATTACATATGTAAATAACTTTGTTTATTTTATAATATTATTACAAGAATCTAAAAAATTCCCCAAGTTTGCCTTGAAATTACCCACAGTATCGAAATTTCCCTAATCTTGGGTAAATTATCCAGATTTAAAATCACTGGGCGGTATCCACAAAGAGTCTTGTAATAATTTGCACTCCAAAAAAATTAATAATAAATTAATGCGTGGCATCTATCGGGCAAGTGGCAAAGTTTCGCGTCCATCACCAAAACCAGTCACATTCACAGAAGAAACCACTCGGCTAATGGCTAATCGACTGACTGTAGTCAGAAATAGCATGTGGACGGTGGACGTAGTGACATCACTGTTGCTAAATGTGCACATTCATGTCGCGGAAAGATCATCACGGCAAGGTCGCTTCCACTCTCATCTCTTACGCTTACAACTCCTCAGGCCGCGGGCCCCAGACCCCACAAGGCCCGGAGAAATGCCGAAATTATATATCATCATTATTACCCATTACTTCAATCATTTCCTCCTACCGCAGCCACTCCTCACTAATATTTGCATAATTTAAAGCGATCTGTGCAAAAATGGCGGCTAAATAGATACACGGTAAACAGAAGGAAGGTTACGCAATGTTTGGCTCTGCTTTGAGAAGATTGTGGGTGATACGATAACGAAAACTTGCTACTAAATTAAAGACAGTCTTCTTTCGAATGACGAAAAAGCTAGGCAGAATTAGTACAGTAACTGTGTCACCTATTACGGGAGATATATTGCATCAAACGGGGTAGTAATGATTTTTATTTTGTTGTATATTATGACGAACGCCTAGTGATAAAAATAAATTCTAGTTGTAGATCTTTGTTGAAAATCCAAAAAAAAACAGCGAGATTTTTCTTCAGTTTTTGTTGATTTTGACCCCAAATAACAAATATTTTGACAAAGGCTACGAAATGTGTTTATATCCACTCAAGCGATTGCGGTCATATATTATACATTTACCGTATTATTTAATTAATACCATTTCTCAAAATATAAATCTGCTTACTGCGGTTTAAATCCAATGAAAACGTTTTTGAAAACTTGGTATTATATTCCATAAATCACTCGTTTTAGAGTACCTTGACAAAATTTGCTACAATTTGAAACAAAAATGATCTCTGTAGACTTAATACTGTTTGAGATACAGCTGTTCAAAATTTTGCAAGAGGGTTTGTAGAAAAGCGGGGTTGAAATGTAGCGTATATTGTAAAATCAATTTACGTAATAAATGCATCTCAAAAAATTGTTTTAAAGTCTTTCCTATATTATAAAACAGGAAAAAATCACAAACCAAAACAATGACAAAATATTACAAATTAACGAATTTTTGAACAGCTTTATCTCGAACACTATTCAATCGACAGAGACACATGGTTTTGGTTTCAAACAAAAACTGTTGAAAATTCGAAACACCATTAGACCAAACATGACATTTCCACTTGACCTTCTATGTTATCTAAAGATTGTAATCTGTCCGGTAAGATATGGGAATCTATCTGTCCACTTCGAAAGATAAAATAAGTTGTAACAACAAATAAATATAAGGAAATGTAATAATAAAATGAACTTACCCAGAAGAAGTACAGGCTCTCGGTCGTCATCGATCAAACTCGTGATGACCAGGAACAGCGGATGACTAACTGGCAGTCTGTCAATATCCTCAAAGCACTCATCATACACCACAACTTCTTTATACAGCCGCTCCTTCAGCATTTGCTTCCCTTCACTGCTGGTAGCCAAATCCGCTAGACCAGCTTTACCCTGCTGCAATCTCTTTCTGTTGAACCTATCCGAGCAATTTACGTTAATGGCTCCTTTGATATGGTTTACGTTGTACGCTAGAAAAGGCCTGCAGTCGATGATGAGGAATGGAGTTGTAGCTCTTTCAAGCTTTCTGCTCAGAGCATCAGCATCTAAAGGCGACACTTTGGTGGTGATGCCAGTTGGAGGCGATTGAACGCCTGTTTTCTTTTCAGTTTTGAAGTCTTTTTGGAGTCTGGGGTCTGCTTGTCTTTGGTCCGGGTTGGATCTCTCCTGGGACAGCCGCTGCTCCTTGATGGAGAGTATGGAGTCGGTAAGGCTGACGCGGTGATCAAGGGAGGCCATGTTGGGCGCCAGCTTGATGTTGAAGGGGGCCAGGATGGGGCCCGGGGAACTCAGACTACGCGAGAGCCGCAGCTGGAGGCCGCCGCGCTCTCGCCGCGCAGCAGGGACTGCGCCCCCGCTCGCCGCGCCCCCTAAAACAACAAAACATGATACGATTAAAATAATGTACAGACAGAAAAAAAGATAATCTTTGATGACCATAAAATCAACGACGAAGGCTACATTCAATCTTTAAAAACTTAAACGGCCATTTCAGCATTTGGTCAGCTTTTCAGTGACTGTCGAACATAACGACCATGATGGTATGCTTGTCAGCTGATCATTATTTGACCAAAAGCTAAACAGAAGTGCCCACGAGACGATCAATGTTAACTGTCAATATTATCGTCAATATTACTTAGTCCAGGCGCAACGAACGACGTAGACAAGTGTAAACAAGTATCAAGCATTAGTTGCACATTAATGAAAATGTCCGAAATTATTATTAATTCTATCAAATGATTTCATACACATTATTTTGCCCTTTTGACGGCGTAATTATTTATTTGCTAGAATGTGTGTTTTACGTTGTTTGGATGGTCTGGAAGAAAAGCTGACGATAATATTGACAACAATTATTGATTGTTTGGTGGGCACTTAGCGGCGACTCTTCAAATGTTGAAAATTTAAAACGTCGCTGATCGTGGACTTGATATTCAACAAATGTGGTGGAGTTTGAAACATCTCAACCTAAGATAAAATATGGTAAAATAAGCAAAGCCCCGGCAAGGCTGAGGTCCAGGGTTCAATACCTAGATGCAATCGAATCTTTTTCTAATTTTTTTGTTTAATTTTCGTTTGAGAGTCGCTAATATTGTCGTCGACGATTGATAAAATAAGAACATTAGATAAAATTTGTGATGCATTAAATGAATTCTCTCGCCAAATGATCAAACGTTCAATCCTGACAGTATGTTTACAGAAAGCAAACAAGAGCTATTTATTATTGTCTGCCACAATGAAAGTGTAGGAAGGTTTACTATTAATTATTCAAAATATCTATATTGATGCAGAATACTGAAGTCGTACTGTGATAAAATTTTTAATATTCTATTTCAATGACTCTGCCATCACAAAGTCAAAATAATATTTTTTGTACACTAAATTTGAAATAAAAAATGACTACATAAATCCCGCTTTTGAAAGTATCAAAACATTATTTTTCAGGCAGAAACGAGATACAACGAATTCAATTTAGATTGAAATTAATTGGTTAGCTTCTCCCAGGGACAGGAGGGGGACAGGGTGTCGCGAGTGAAATGTTCGGAGACTTGTTGGATTGTTCAAGAGATAATATAATATAACACGAGATGGAACATGATTATTATATTCAAGAGTTGACCATGGGTGCATTCAGTGTTTTTATAAATATGAAAATATTTGATACGTAAAGAAATTTCGTGTTATTTACAAATGTATCATATTAATATTAGAGCATGCTGAGAATGGAACTTTCGTCGAGGGGTAAGGCTCTCTTCCTGGCGTGCGAACATACATTTTATTTGATTATACTGTGCTATTTCACGATTAAATCATTTAAAAAAATATAAGGTATATTTGCCGCACGTTCCAGAGTGGTAGATACTCGAAGTATCGCCCTGGTGTAAGATCACGATTCAGAATTGAAACGTTGCTTGAAATGGCTTTAGTCATGTATAGTCACAGGTATAATAGTACTTCCCCACCTTCCTCTTCCCCATCTCCCCAGTACCTTCAGCCTCACAACATACCCCAATTGGGGATGCTATAGTTTTGGGAGCAGTTGGCACTCTTGTGCGGTTTTACGTTAAAAAAACATACCTCAGTTTAATCATTGAAAAAGATAATATGACAACTCTAACGGCTGTTGTTCCCAACTTAACGATCAATCTCAGGCTCCGATCAGCCAAGTGATTTGTTCAGTAACGTTCGATTCGCCTGTTTCTAAACATCTGTACCGTTGATTATCTTAAATGGCCCGCCCACTTTCATAGACAATAAAATAACACAACATTAAAGACGTTTAAGATTAAATTAATATTGATGAATTAATTATTTTATTTATTATTAATGCATATATTTTTTTAATACTGTAATAAATAAACCGATATTTTATATTTTTTAAAAACAAACGTATGTAATATGTTAAAAATAAATTCTTACCTTGAATTTAATGCCACAGTGTCTTGGCGTCGCGAATATTTTTCACTCTGTAGACATTTTTTTATAAGTAGTCATTTACTGAGGAAAGTTTAATACAGTACTTTGCCTTCCTTGAATTGGTTGAACGCTCAGTCGTCACCTTTTCGTTGGAAAGAGCGTAGTTGTGTGTTTGAGCAGTGTTGAGCCAAAATTTCGGCTCAACAGTTGATCAGTAGGATCAAAATAAAGAACAGAAAATAATCAGGTTGCGGTCGCTACTAGGACTAGAACCCAAATCCTCTAGTATTACGGAGACCAACACTACCAAATAGCTATTGAGACCTAACCGTCTCTTACTAACCCACTGCCGCTAGACGGTTGAAAGCAATTGGGACTCTTGTGCGATATTCGCATTAAAAAGTTCCTAAAGAAATAAACCATCAAATCTTTTATATTTGCGGCTGACCGAAAAGATTTATAAAATGTACTGAATTGTGTCTCTTGTGACGTCACGAGACACCTTTGCATACGTTTTACCCAAATGTATCCATACAACCCAAGTTCGAATCATTAAAACCCCTTCTTTAAGCTATTTTTCCTAAAATAGGACAAATAAAATTTTTCAGTAGCATAATATAATATTTTATATTACTAATGTACCTACCCAACAGAAAGAGAATTAACATCATTTTTTTAAAAAGAAACAAAAAATAACAATAAAATAACCGTCCAATAACAGTGTGCAACAATATTTAAACATAAAACCTATGAAAATACCAGAGATAATAATGTTTGAGTCAAGTAAAACAAGAAATTCACTAAAGTTTTGGGGGCTATCAGTCTCAGAACCATTGAGTCATATATAAGTAGAGTTTACATTCCTTGCAATATCAGTAGCAAGGAATGTAGATTTCGGACATATTAGGCATTCCTTGCCCAGAGCCTAATACGTCTGAAATCTTGCCACCACATTGGATGTTGCGTAGTCGACACATTCGTACAAGACGGTAGGAGAGTACTAAATTGATTATATGTAAAGGAACAAAAAAAAACAAAGTGTCGGCGCTGATGTGGATTTTGATGTTGTTGTGATAATGTTTTAAAGCTTCATGGCTCATGATGTAAATTCTTGCTGAAAACGGGAACGTTGATCCCGAAACTTTGGTCAGAACAATCGACCTAAATTTTGACGGGAGTGGTAACCGTTCGAGTGTTTGTAGTGCGACGTACAATCGTATTATTATCTAAGATAACCCAAGTATCAGTGGAAGATACAGTATTTAAACATATATATAATAGCATTATTTAGATAAAATTTTCGACTACACCAATGTGCTCAGTTCTATAAGCAGACATGATGTTTCTGGCATCCAACGTAAGTTTTAAATAGAAAAGTACTCCTTGCGGAAACGTCAATAAGTGTGTAATATTTTCTCTGAGAGTTAATTTTAATGGCACTGTTATGTGGGAATTAGTAATCCATACATTGCTACTTGCGTAAGTTAAGTACTCACATATTTTAACATTATTTGATAATGGGGGGACCAGTGCTGAGGCCCTCATTTTACAATTTAATAATATACAATTAAAAGATATTATGATATAATAAATTGAAGTAATATAATAACATTAATAACTTAATTAGTAAAACCTCAAGTATTGAAGATAATATTTTCTGTTTCAATTGTTCGTTAAAGAATCGCTAATATTGTCTTTAGTAATTACATATTACCATTAGAAGTGTTATGCATTAAGTTATTCCAAAAATAAATATTCATAAACTTCAATCAATCAATTCATATACTTGCAAAAAAGTTAAAAGAAGTCGCACATAAAAATAAAAATAGGATATATTTATCCAAGAGACTGTCTGAATTACAAAGTTCAAAATGAATCTTGCGATCATACACAAAGATAGCAGCCAATAAAAATGTGCAGTGATTTTAATAATATGTAAAAGAAATCCTCAGCCCGTAAGATCGCAATGAAGATATCATAATTTCTATTTTTTACAAAAAAAAGGAAAATAATAAAACATTTATTATTATTATTTTTGATCTATGCAAGAAAGATATTCCTTAAGAGGAAGCTAGAAGCCAAAAATGTGTATATTCTTGGTATACCTTATATCGTAGGTAATAGGCATTACAATCGCTTGACAAACGGAGTCTAGAAACGTTCGATTTCAAGCACAAAACTGGTTTATAATTATTTTGTAAATAATTTTATAAGAAAGCAATAAAGTTAATCAAGTGAAACTGTCACGGACAATCTTAGCCATAATACTGTATTTTTTAAGAGTTGTTTCCTTTATGCGTTCATACATTTCTATTGACAAAATATATTTTTTTACTAGTTTACATTTATATATTTTTTTGAGTAATTTATTATTTAATTTGTATTCTACTCAAGCGAAACGAAAGAAAAACCTTCAATTTATCTAAAGCATATTTTTTGGTATTCATAATGTACACCAATTCGTTACAAAGATTAATCAAAATAGTGATTTGGCATTAAGCTTCGCCTTTCTATTTTACATTTTTGGTTATTTTTCAATATAAGGTACGGAGAATCTAACATCCATTGTTAGTTTTAAATGATTTGTAAATATTTTTTTTAATATTGCCCTACAATCATTCTCATTTCCTATTGAATTCAATAAATCCATGTTACATTTATTTTTGGACATCAATATTAATTACAATGTGCTGGGAAAATCCCAAGATTAGATAAAATATAAGCAATACCGAATCCTATGATATTGATAAGCAACAAACAGAGGACAGCATCTGTCACTTTTAATTTCAAATAATAAAATAAAACACTGTAAGTAAACACTGAGAAAAGATACCTAAATTTTCAAATACTTCCACAAAACACCTGATGTATTATTCTGACGTCAAGATGGTAAAGATATCACGGATTATTATCCCTTATCTTTATCTGCTAGCGACAAGACATTATTAAAGACCAAAGTTCGCTGCCATGTTTCATCAAGTCGTGCGACACTAGTGACAGCGTGGCGGGGTGTGCAAGGTCTAAGTCATCCTGCCGTGTGGGACGGACCAGCAGTGGGCAGTAAGGTAAAATCGCGGATAATCCGAGTCTTTCGGCCAAAAGGTTCGTTGTACAACTGGATATGACTTGCAAGGATATCTACTGAAATAGAGTCAAAAAATTACTTCACTAAAAACTAGAAATAGGGTCAATAGGGACAGTCAAAATATTACTACGCTAAAAACTAGAAGTAGGGTCGACAATCAAAATATTACTTCACTAAAAACTAGAAGTAGGGTCGACAGTCAAAATATTACTTCAGTAAAAACTAGAAATAGGGATTGTTTTCAGTAATGAATTAGTGAAAATCTGGGAAGCAAAAATTGACTCACTTTTCGACATCAAGCAGATAAAATCGATGTCGATGACAATGCATTCCATCAACTTTTGATGGCAATTACATATTCACACGCAGACATATAGGTATGCATTTCTCTGAAATCAGATGACATTGTAGCAGTTAATATACGAAATAATTGTCGGTCTTACCCTATCGGCATTTGGCGGGGTTGGTAGAATTGCCAAACCATTTTTTTAATGGTTTAAAAGACATTTTTAAAAATGTAGGTGAATCACAATGAAAAACAACGTTGTAGAAACTAGGGGCAAACTGGGTAGTAACTGTATTTTTTCAGACATTACCACCATATTAGATTTTCAATGCGAAGCCTTTTTTAGGATAATTTTATTATTTTAATTGGTTTAAATTTTAAAGTGATTGAGTAGATGCTAAATAAATTTAAAAAATAAAAGTTGATTTAGGTTAGGTTTTTGACGTGTGTAATTCTAGTAGATGTAATTCTCGACATGCGTACTTTCGACAATGTGTCAATCCCGTCCGCGTGTAATTCTGGAAGTGTAATATGGGCACGTGAAAGGACGGCTTTATAATTTCGTCGTGTAACCCCAACTACATAGTGACAATGTGCGATCTAGTCTAGGTGGTTCAAATTGTTAAAGGAAAATTCGTAGCTTATAGTGACAGTGACATTCAAAAGGTTCCTGAAGAGATCCTTGAAGAACACTGCATGATTTGTAAGAAGTTCATGAAATGAATAATCTAATCACTAGACGAAAAAATTTGAGATTCTCATGATTAACAGAATCATGATGTTTGACTTTTGGGGTGTTAAACCGTATTAGGCTTTATCCTTCTTGAACTGACAATTTAGACAGATCATAAATAAACTTTCGTTTTTCTTCCTCCGATCATGGACACTGCAAGGCTATCCAAAACGTTGTCTCAAGAAGGAAGATGAAGCGTAATACGGCTCAACACGTCAACAATCAAATAACATGATAACTGCTACAATTTGAAGAAGATCAGGACACATGAGTTTAATGCTTGATGACAGGTGCCACGTCTTCTCGAAATACTTCTCTTGCGAAGATACTCCACAGTTTCAAATTGTACAAAGTCAGATAATTGTATAAAGTCAGTAAAAGCAGTGTTAATAAGACAAAAGACCGCGCTCGAGCACATTTTTGAAGTGTTTGCCAAAAGCGCGATCACAAGATTCACAACGCGATGAATCACTGGCTAGATTAGAAACCCATTTGTTCTCTAGACAAAGAAGTGATCTCCTTCTGTCACAACAGGTTTTTGTTTGTGAAATGCTAATTACTTACGTGGGATTAAGTTTATAAACAAAACCACACAACTGGAGCACGATAAAGGATGCTAAAACAAGTAAAGTTTATTGCACTACAAATGAGTAGGTGTAGAAATAGTTGTGAATGCTACAAAGAAACCTAAATAGAAATGAGGTCAGGTAAAGCACAAATGATTCAGATAAACCAAGAATAACAACGAAAAGAAACAATCAAGTTAAAAGGTATTTCAATGACAGACAACCCAAAAAGGATTGAGATTTTCCGATATCAAAATTCCCTTTAGTAAAAAAGGTTGACGACATGATGACGTGCTTGCTGTGATAGAAACAGGCGAAATACCCGGTGATATCATATGACTCGGGTATATCCAAGAGGAATAAAAAGACTATTATAGTTTCAATTAAAGTCTATATACAGACAATTTAGTGATTGAAAGCCAAAATAGGTAGAGTCACAGATCTATAAAAAATCTTTTTCAGCGGGTTGAAGCAGGTTGACGACATTGTGATGTTGTTGCTTTAGCAAAAGCAGATGATGCGCTGTCAACTACATTTATCAAAACCCTGTTTACGTGAACACTGCCAAAAGTTTGACTTCCAACAGAAAGGACGGTTTTATTTGGGGTTAATACGCGCGGAAGCTAACAGATTAAGATACGGAATTTAAGTTGCCTTTTAGCTAAGCAAGAGATCAAATTGCTATAGGGTAAGAATTCTGACAACCAAATCCGTTCATAACTAAACTACTACATTCTTGGATATGTCTACTGAAAAACTTTTCGTTAGTAAAATATATCTTTAAGGGGCCATTAACAGATACTTTCACCAATTATATTTTATTTATTAGTTTCTCTATGTCATTATGAGTTAAGTGGTAAGATCCTGGGTTCGATTCCCATTTAAGACCGTTATCTTTTCATTTTCTGTGTCCTTCTTCTGTTTGATGTTTCGTTTACATTTGTTAGTATTATATTTTTCTTCAATGAATATTATGTACGTTTGGTGGGAGCGTTGGTGTCACAGATGCTGATTTGCAGGGTTAATCCGACCCAACTAAAAAGATAACAGCTGATCCGGGACAAACTAGGATCACTGTAATCAGCAATCAGATCACAGCGTGCAGTGATCATAATTAATGAGATGTCTCATCGCGCGGGTATGGCAGGAATCGGCCTGTTGACTCGCGGCCAAAAGCGTGTTCAAATACCTGACGTCAAGTTCCATCATTGGGTCGGGAATGATTGCGAGTGCAGTGTGCACCAATGTACTGATGCACCGATGCACCGCTGTTCCCGTCTCTCGTAGTGAGTTACTGTTGCAGTTATAGCCTCGGAATCTATGCGAGAGATTCGGATAATGCGAGCGGAGATTCGAGGCACGCTGGCCACTGTTCACACCATCAGAAGCTCAATGAATGAGTAACGGTATTGACCAAAAGCAATACGGATTGAAAGCTTTATATCTAAGTGTTTAACGTGGTTTTTACGCTTATTCCGAAAAAATAGGGGAGATTATCTATGAAAGCATAAGAAATCAAAAGCAAAGCGTAAAAATACAATACTTTAAAAACACTTTAAAAATTTGCGTTCACTTTAAAAATTTCGTTTTTTTTGACCGACGACTGCACCATCCTACCCAGGAACTGGAGTAGACAACTATACCGACCTCGCCCAATGCCGATCGGGTAGGACTGACATTTCATATTTCTGGTATTAACTGCTGTAATGTCATCCGTTTTCAGAGAAGTGCTAATATGTCTGGGTGTGTTTATCGGTTTGCCACCAAAAGTTGATAGAATGCATCGTCATTAACAACGTGTCTATCTACCGAGATTTAGCTCGACCAGATATCGGGAAGTGGGATAAATTCCGCTTCCAAGATTTGGTTTCATTCAAAAAATATAGCCGAAAAGCGTTTATTTTCCGAAGATTAGGCACCAATTTCAAAACGTGTTGCGATTATTTTATGAAGAAATTAATTTTCCACATTATAAAATAAAAACATAACCGAAAAGGGATTCGTAAGTAGAAGAGTTTTAACTCTTTTATTGGGCGTGCCGCTTTATTTTTTTGTGGGCTTATAAAAAGTTTAATCAAAAAGATCCTCTTTATTTATTTTTCGGAATAACTTTATTGAGTAAAACCTAAATTTGTAATATTTAAATATTGAAGACAAATGAAGATAGTTGCCAATAAAAATGTGCGGTGAAAAAATGAAAGACAATGTTAGTAGTTCTTATTCGAAGTATGATACAGTTAAAAGTGACCGAGGGGAATAGGGTCCCATTAGCTCAGTTGGTAGAGCACTGTCCCGGAAAGACAAGGGTCCTGGGTTCGAGTCCCAGATGTGACCGTTTCCTTTTCTGATTTTTCTGTTTCAGATTTTCGTTTAGAAATCACTAATATTGTCTTCAATATTTAAATATTTAAAAAGATCCTCGTTTATTTTAAAGGTCAAGATGTGTTCTGATCGCAGTATTTACGAGTACTTAAAGCATTTGAAATATTTCTAAGCGATTAAATGTTTTTGTATTACTTCGTAGAGCTTCATCATAAGTAGGTTGGTATTTAAGTACCTGTTTACAAATCTTATATTTTCAAAGGAAATTTTGGTTTTGATTTAATAAATTTGAAACATACTTTTCTGTTGACTGTTCACGACTTTCCAGTTTATTTTGTTCTTATTACAATACCGTTAGTGTACAACAGTGACCAATTTAACCGGATTTTAAATTATCCGGTTAGTGTGATACAGGTGGTCCGAAGGGATAGTGGGAGGAAGACCGTGATGTGTGTCCCTCACCATGAGATGTGCATTGCGAGAAGATCGTGGTCACAATGGTGGTGTAAAAACACATGTTCTCCGCGGAATGCATAATGCAGATCGAGATAAAGTCAAAAGATGCTCAACTTTCCCCATTAGATGGCAGATGAATTATTCAATGGAGGCTGCCTGTGACCTTTTTAAAAGACGAATTGGGTCATCTTTAACCATTCAGAGCTAAATCAAAGAACTTACATTTGAGAAAATAATGGTTTTGCGTATGTTTTTTTGTGTAAATACCACCATCACCGTGGAACTAAATTGTGGCCTACATTTAAGAAAATGGTTTAGGTTGAACTCTGAACGTGTATTTATTACTCCAGCACATATAACAGGTTAATTTTAATATATTAAAAAAATATATTATTCACTCTTGTAGAAGATTGTTCAACAAGAGTGAACTAGACTTGTTTAAAGTCAATGCACTCTAGTTGGTGACCATTGATTACTTATTAGGTAGGTACATAGATATTTATTTTATCCAATGTAGTTTTCTAATTTTTAGCCTTTTCTTGTAAAGATGTGTGCTTTGGAAAATGTACTGCTTTTATTGTATATTTTGGAATTGTAAGTTTTTTTACATTACCTTCATACAGTCATCTTTAGGAAATCTTTTTGAGGAGAGGAGGGAGTGAAAATGGGTCTTAAAGAGACATATATCGTAGGTGGGAGAAAACACAAAGACCGGCAAATCGTTGAACTCCAGAACCTGTGACAAATGTCAACTATGTACTAATGCTGGGCGCGCGTTTGGCGTTTTTCCTGATTATGCACCGGTACCGAAAGGATTAATGACGCTAATTCCTCAAAGCATCTTCCATTGAAATATCGGTAGATCAATTACTAAAAGGGAACAATGACTCAAGGGTTTTTTTCAAGTATTTTGGGGCATCAGACTAGAGGTGACTGCCAAATTCAATAATTGGCGCACATAAAATTTTTACAGGGTCAGCAAATGTGTACTTTTAATTATTAGTGCATTTTAACCTAATATGATGGGACCGGGAACGTTTTATTAAGCAGTTAAAAGCATTTAAAAAAAAGATAAATATTTACCACAAAAATATTTATATCATCATTCAGGAGTGTCGCCACTCGTTCCAAAGGCGGTGCATTTTTTATTTGTAAACTTAGTACTAAGATTAAAGTCAACCACAATATTCAGTAAAACCTGCATCGTCACTTTAAAAAGAGTCAGCTTGTAAAGGTCCGGACTACCACAATATAAGGTGTGAGAAAACTGTTCAAACCTACCAATGAATAAAGAGTAAACAAAAAGGCTTCACCACAAATAAAGGACATAAAATTCCCTGAACACACTCAACTGCAATGTTTTCGATCTTAGGTCATGTCTAAAATAAAAACTTCTGCATGTTAATATACATTTTCCCCTTAGAGTAGAAGATGACGCCATAGTGATATCACCTTTAGAACCGAGAGAAGATTTATGTATGATTTTTTACGCTGTCATAATATATCCATACACAGACAAGTGGGGTCAACACTACGTTTTTTACTAGCTACATATCAGACGCAATTAAATCTGTATCTTGTTCCATTAATTAAATGTTTAATATTCGTTTCATCCAATTTATTCCTCTTCCTAGTAATTATTGTCCCAGATTATGTATTGAAATTAAAGACGACATGTCTGTAATTAAGCTCAAACACTTGTCAAAACAATATAACGACGTTTTAAATATGTCTAAATGAATAAATGCAAATGTTGGAAGAGGAAATTAATCCACTTCCCGACTTCTGATCGAGCTGAAACTCGGCAAATAGACTCGTAATAAATGCCAATTCATTCTTTCAACTTTTGATGGCAATTACTTACACACACGCGGAAATATACATATTTCTCTGAAATCGGATGACAAACAGCAGTTAGTGTACGAAATAAATGTCGGTCCTAACCGATAAGCATTTGGACAGTTTGGTAGAGTTGTCGAATCCAGTTCCTGGATAATAAGGTTCAATCCTCAATCAAAACAAAAAACACATTTTAAAAGACATGTATTGTAGTAAAAAAATGCTTATTACGGGTTGATTCTCAAATATTTAATTTATTTATTGAAACTTAATTAATATTTACAACGTTCAATGAAATATGGAACACTTCATCAACTTTTAAAGTTGATTTTCAATTTCTATGAAGTTTCTATTCAAGTTCTGTCATTATATCATTATTGGCCAGTTGTTTCACAAAACTGAAATAATTACAGAACTTGAAAAGAATCTTCACAGAACGTGTAAATCAACATTGAAACTTGATGAATTTTTCAAATTCAGTGAAACATCCCGTTCTGAAAATTACAGAAAATAAAAAAGGTAATCGTTGCAACTGGGAATTGAACACAGATCTTATAGACTTACCGAGACCAACACTCTACCAAATGAGCTAGTGAGACCTTAACTACTAGCAAATTCCTTAATTTTTATCGATGTCATATATATATTTAAGAATAACTAACATTATAAGTAACAAAACCCAAGCGTGTCTGATTTCGGCAAAGAGGGAGATCAATGACTGTCTGGTGCAATTTGATGGGAGCACTCTCCCCAATAAAGACTCCATTGAAATGCTTGGAGTTACTATATCAGACCAGCTCAAGTATCGGGGATCCATAGAAGCCCGAGTAAATCAGGCCTCCAAAAAATTGGGCGTCTTGTACAGGGCTAGGAGATTCTTCAACAGTGACCAGTTGCCGACCCTGTACAAGTCTCAAGTCCGCCCAACTATTGAATTTGGGAGCCACCTTTGGGCTGGTGCCCCAAAATACTTGATAAACCTGCTTGAGTCTGTGCAAAGGAGAGCGATCCGTCTGATTGAAAATCCGTTGTTAACAGACCGATTGCCTTCTCTAATGCATAGACGCAATGTAGGCATGCTGTGTCTGTTCTACAGGTATTTCAATGGAGCCTGCTCCGAGGAGCTAGCAGCATTGATTCCTGATGCACCGGTGCACGTGCGCGAAACTCGACGGACACGAACTGAACACCCGTTCACGGTTGACGTTGGCTTCATGAGAACGGGCCGTTTTTACGACTCGTTTTTGTGTAAGTCGGCTCGTATGTGGAACGAGCTACCGGCATCTGTTTTTCCTCCCTCCTATAATCCGAGCCTCTTCAAGGCCCGCATTAACAAATCCCTTCCTACAGCCCCTACCTTACTCCGCCTCACAACGCCGCCCAACCGGGTGGTGACATAGTTCCCCTGTCTGTGCACTGCACAGGCAGGGACACTCTTGTGAGGTGTCACATAAAAAAAAAAAACAGTACAGTTTGTGCTTTGGTCAAACTTTGGTCATACATATACATCTTGGCAGATGAGATGGAACACCCCTGTAGGGATTTAACCTTCGTTATTTTCACGTTTCTTTACTAAAAACCTGTCTTATTTCACCAAACATTGAAACTATCGATTCGGAAGTGGTCTCACTCGATTAAACACGAATGGAAACATTGTAAACGAAACCTCATTCGAATTAGTTAGTAAATATGTATTTTTCAAATTTTCAAGCTTCATTGACATATACAGGGTTTTCCAATAAGAGGTGTTATTTTGATATTCAAAGGAAAATGCCATTTTTTAATATAAATGATCAAATGTTTATTTCATTATAAAGAGGAAAGTATGACGTTAATAATGAAAAATAACATCAGTCAAATGACCACCACGACCACGCCTACAGGACCATATCCTTTTCATGAAATTTTCCATAACCAAATCGCAAAGTGGTTGCATTATGTCCTCGATAGCCTCACGAATTCCATCTTTGAGGTCTTGAATCGACGCTGGGCTGTTGGCGTAGACCTTCTCTTTCACGTGGCCCCAAAGGAAGAAGTCGCAAGGTGTTAAATCACAAGATCTCGGTGGCCAATTGTGATCACCTCTTCGAGAGATAACACGGTCCGGAACCTTTTCCCGTAAAAGTTCAATGGTTTCGTTGCTTGTGTGGCACGTAGCACCGTGTTGTTGAAAGTAAACTTTGTCCAGATCAATACCATCCAATTCCGGCCATAAAAAATCATTAATTCCTTAATTAATATTCAAAATAACACCTCTTATTGGAAAACCCTTTAGCATTGATCTTTATATGAAAAAAACCAACAGAAGAAAAACTTACACATGAATTTTATTGCACAACTATGGGCTACTGATATTTTAATGACCAGGTTCAAGTCTTGCAAATAAGTCAATCAACCGGTTTCATACTAATTAGCGATGGGATCTGTGCATATGTAACTAACATGATTTTTAATTGTAATCGGTATTCCAGTGATATGTACATCTAGATTATTCGCAGTAAAATGAATAAAAACAATTTTAAAAATGTTCTTTTGAATTCCATAAGGTTTTTTGTTAATAAGGCGATGTACCGTTTAACATTTGGAATCGGGTCGCTTACAATAACACACCTTATGTAGATGGCGATAAGGTTTAAATTCACGCTTTTATTTATGCAAGAAAAAACAACGCAAAAAGTGTGTTTTATTTTGTTTCAGGCACAAATATTAAAATATTTTATGATCATTTTTGAAAGAAATTTATTTACCACATCATACAATAAAATCATAACCGATAAGGGGATCGTAAGTAGGAGTTTTTGAACTTTTTAGCAGTTTTTAGAGGCCTTATACTTTTTGTTTTTTTTGGAGCTTATAATAAAAATAATTAAAAATGTTCTATTATTTCAAATGCTATTAAATGTATTCTTATCGCAGTTTTTAACTAAAAAATCTGAAATATTTCTAAGCAATCAAATTTTCAAACCAAAACGCATGATTTTGCATTACTGCGTAATTATTCACCCTGCGTTTATTATATCAACAGAAAAGGAACACAAAAGACATGAGTTACTAGTTGGACCCTTTTATAAACGCCTTAATTTTTTCTCCACACGATAAAAATCGAAACGCACCGCGCATTCTGATTGCATAAAATCACTTTCAATTTATTCCATATTTTATTTTATTCAGCGCAGAATTTCTGCATCTTGCATTTGTGTTCGTCCTTCTAGTTGTTTTTGGTACAAAAAGACATTTCAGTCCTTCTTTGTAACGAAGTGTCCTTTGTATTCCAATGAAATTCTCCTGGAGGTCCTTAAGTCCATAATTTTCCATTGATTCTTTTCTCAAACCGTTAGAAAGGACCTTCTTTTTGCTCCACACACCGATGCCAAAACGCCGTTCCAAGCTGACGGTGTTTTTCAAGAAAGGAATGCATTTGTTCCGAAAACATTCTAAACTAACAAACAATTAAATAATGCGTCGTTTTTAGACCATTTGGCGACGAATAAAATTCAACGGTAGAAATAATTTTAAATCGCTTTAGATTTTTATTCAATGATACATGAATTTATATTCTTAACTAAACGCTTGAGTAACTTTTAATGCATTTTCTTTTAGTTTTCTTGGAGGGATAACTATATAATAAATTAAAAGAAAATAATGGCAGTCGTTTCTGCAACCTATGTACCAGGTACTAGGCAGTATGTACTTGAATATATAAAAACCGAATAAAACCAAATTTTCTGTCAACTGAAGTGAGTCATGATAAAGTGAATAAAAAATAAAACTGTTTGCAGTTTGCGCAGTTGTTTTACTTAAAGCATGCATTCTTTTAAATCTAGGTACTCTGTAATTCGTATGATGCATTTATTTAATGTTAGTTGCATTTCTTAAGTAAAAGTGAATTTACAAAACATATATTTGAATTTCGATTTTGTTTTCGTGAAGAATGAATGCAAATCTTGGAAGTGGAAATTAATCCACTTCGCAACATCCGATCAAACTGAAACTTGACAGATGGCATTGGTGAATATTTATTTATTTATTGTATCTCGATATACATAAATCATGTTTTTTCTCATAAAAATCAACCTCCCTAGGACTAAGCCTGTATCGAGGTTAATAATTTACATTTGAGTGAAGCAAACATAGAGTAATCACAAACATAATGTAATACTACATACAAAACAAAATATTTCAAAAAGAAAGAAAAAATATGTATTTGATGAGTTACCAGATGGGTAATTTGACAGTATATATGTAACAATATTTGAACCATAACTACTTATTAATCATTATTCCCGAGAAGAAACAAGTACAGCTTGGGTGACATTCAGTTTTTAGCAAAATGGGACTTATATACAATCTTATTATTTAAGAAAGGACAAGGATGAAAAAATATTATGACAATCGTCTGTTTATTTATTTATTTAAGGAGAAAACACAGATACAGATAGTAATTAAAAGATAATTTTGTAAAACAATAACTTGAGAATTCGCCTGCATCCTAACTATTTCTCACAGATTGACTGGTAGATAACAATTTAAAATATTTTTTTACGTGTAAATAAGGAAAAAGTATAAAAGAAAATTATATTATGTTAATACAAACATCTTAATTAACTTTTTTAAATTTAACTAAGATATTGGTAGACTTAATATAATTTGAGAAAATATTAAACAAAAGTGATGACTGATATTTATTCCTTTTTACGCCTATTAAGGCTTTCACATACATATATAACAATATTTACGAAATTATACTCGTAAATAGTGCAGGAAATTAAAACACATATATAAATAAAAATATTGTTGAATTTGATCCACACGTATGTAGGTGCAAAATATAAAAATAAAAAATCCAAAATAATTTTTTTATATATATATTTTTTTTTTTATCGAAGGAAGCAAACACTTTGTGATGTGACATTATATATTAAATGAAAAAAATACACTTTTATTTTGAATTAATATTAACAACCAACCAGGTTTCGCTTAGCTCAAGCTTCGTCAGGGCTTATTATATCAACTAAAGTTATTTTCATACAGACACATATATATAGAAGAAAATAAAACAATGAGTGAAATAGATAGAAATAAAATACACGAGTGAAAGAGATAGAAATTATTCTTATGTTTACATTCCGGGCCGTTTTTCCGATGTTAATATTAATTCAAAATAAAAGTGGTGTTTTACAAAGTGTATTTTTTCATTTAATTTATTTCTAGATATAAATAGTTTCTTTTACCAAAAGAAGTTTTAGTATGTACCGCCACAGATTTCAATGTAGAGCCAATTCTAGTTGCACGCATAGTTGAATATGCATGATGTTATTGGTGAATATGTATTTTATCAACTTTTGTTGGGAATCACGTGGCAATACCCATTTTTCTGAAATCGGATGATATTACAGCAGTTATGCCTAATCAGGATTTGGCTCAGTTGTTAGCGCAGTTGACTCCAATCCATGGGGGAATATTCAATCCTGAGTCAAACCCTTATTTTAGTTTCAAGCTTTAAGAGCAAGTCCCTGGGGAGTAAGGTTCAATTCCAGGTCAAACCAAAACATTTTTTTATTAACTTGTATATATATATATATATAAATATTTTTGGTTGCTGTGATTTTTGAACTTGAAAAACGTTTGACTCGGAATTGAATCTTTCTTTTTATATATGTATATTAGGGTGTCCCAGGACATAAGGAAGATTTTTTTTTTCGTGAATTTAAATATGCATACCCTCTTATTTTATTTCATTTGATCCCAATAACGCATATAATAAATATTATTTTGATTAAACACCGGCAACCCGTGCCGACTTGATGCCAAACATATGGTACAGAGTTAATATGGAAGGATTTACAACTTTCATTTTTGTCGGCTAATAAAATTTAAAAATGCACAAATGTTCAATTATGTAGTATTTTATATTTAAGAATGGTTTATTGATTAAATTTTTTCTTCATAATTTTTTTTTTACAGTCAGGATAAATCTTCCGGTGTTCCTGAACGCATCGCAACAAAAATTATTTTTGTTCCTCTTCGACCGTGAGATTAAGCCATGAAAATCTTGCATTAACTTAACAGTTCTTTCAGGTGTATCATTCACTACCCTCAGCGGCGACACCTTCTTTCTGACTTCTTGATACGAAGCATTATTTGACCACATCGTAGGGAATTCGTTAAGAAAACTGGCATCTGTTTTCAGACGATCAAACAAATACTTGCTCTTGACTGAAATGAAGTCGTAAATATTTTTCTCTGAAACAAAAGTCACTAAATTATGATATGAACAAAAACCTCAATACAAAACATAATTTAAACTACTTAATAAACTTACCATACAATTTACCATCAAGATCTTCCTTCGATGGGATGTAACGTTTGTCATGGGTTGATAATTTTTTTTTTTGATATTTCGAGCATTTTTATTTTAGTTTTTTGATCCACAGCGTCGTCAAACAGCGATAAAATAGATCCTTCATCGGTCAAATACAAAGATATTAGAAGAACGAGATGTGTTATGAGCAGTTCATACTGTGTGGAATTGTTTTGCCGAGTGTCGCCGGTTTTGTTCACCAATACTACTGCACACCTTCGCTTACGCTAAGGTATCCGCACTAATACAGAGAACAGATTTCTGTGCGTACACGTCCCGATACCGTTCAAAGTACCCTAATTAGGTAGTACTCCGCCTACGGTCCGGCGGCCAACATAGCATATCTCGTTCTTCTAATATCTTTGGTCAAATACCATAACTGCTCACTGAACAGAAATAAAGCTGCCATCAATTTTTTCTTAAGCCTTCATCGATTTCAAAAAGCACAAGTCCTGGTAAGGTACTTTAACTACTATAATACATTGTAACCATGGCTTGACATAGGATGTTACTATGAACAGGCAAACGTCTAAAAGTGCCGCCTTATCCTTACCGGTAATTTTAAATTGCGCACAAATTAATGATATTTTCAAGGAATAAAGCGCCTTTGCCATCCATCGAGCACCTGGAGGCCGAATCTTAAATTTTCTAGCTGTATCTCCTCCTAAAACTATCACACAGAGCTCTAAAAACTCTCAATAGTCATCTCCAAGTATTTTTGTTGTCAGTGCAGTACGGTAAAAGTCAAGCAAATCATCGATTTCGGAAGCGGTTAGGTGCAATGTGAGATTTTCTCTGTAGCACTGAATTTTATCGGGATCAACATTTTTACAGTTATCTCGAAACTTTTTGAAGAGTGGTATGTCAGGGCTTATAGTCACTTGACTGATTTTTACTTCAAACACAGCTTTTAATACCAACTATGATAGCCAAATATAGATTTGGTATATATTGACAGTTAAATTCACTTTCCGGATATTGTAGAACAAAACTTCAAGAACTTGTCCATTAGATGGCAGCTTAGAACCCGATATTTGGTGTTTTACGACTCCTATTAAAAATATATTCTTTTTAGAAGTACGTAAATCTAACAACATTTTGCCTGATTTTCGTTTACTAACAAAATAGCAAGTTACTACAAGCTCATCAACACGTTTGCTCGCTGGCGTCTTAATGTACAAGTACTGACATCTTTCGATGCAAGTCGGCACGGGTTACAGTTGTCCAAAGTAAACGAAATTTTATTTATAAGTGTTTTGTCATTATTAAAACAAAATTAGAGGGTATGCGTTCAAAAATAACAACTTTAATTTTTTTGGGACACCCTAATGTATATATTTAAAAAATAGATGTATTATAGTAGAAAAACTATATTTATGTTTATGGAATTTTATGAATTTGCAAATATTATCTGCAAGATAATGATATTTATACGACAACTCTTTTTATACTAGGGATTGCATTAACCTAAAATAATATAATTATATTTATTTTGCGACGAAACTCCACAACATCCTTCCCACTGATATAAAGCGATTGGAAAATTTGAATGATTAAAAATCAACAGTAAAAATCTGGCTGAAAGAGATTAATGAAAAAAACACTGAAAAAAACATTAAAAACGACATAGAAAACTAATAAAACAGAATAAATAACTTTAGTCCGCCTCAGCACAGTGAGGAGGACAACGGCCGTTGTTCCCAACATTTCGAACGATCGATCTCAGGGTCCGATCAGCCAAGTGATTTATTCAGTAACGTTCGATTCGCCTGTTTCCAAACATCTTTACTGTTGATTATCATAAGTGGACATGCCCACTTTCATAGACAATAAAATGACATCAAAGTTAAAACTTTCAATGCTCAGTTAACATTGACGAATTAATTATTGTATTTATTATATACGTAAAATTAATTTATTATATATATTTATTTAAGAATTGTAATACGTAAAAAGATATTTAATATTTAAGCGTATGAAATATGTTAAAAATTAAGTATTAGCTTGACTTTAATGCCACCGTGCCTTGGCCTCGCAAATATGTTTCACTCTGTTGACACTTTTTATAAGTAGTCATATACTGAGGCAAGCTTAATCCAGTAGTTTGGCTTCCTTAAATTGGTTGATCACTCAGTTGTCACTTTTCCGTTGGAAAGAGCATAGTTGTGCGTTTGAGCAGTGTTGAGCCAAAATTTCGGCTCAGCAGTTGATCAGTAGGATTGGGAAGAACGGCCGTAAGAAATACAATTTACTTTATATATATTTTATATCATATTTTGTATGTACAATGTTTACATAGTCGCTTTAATAAAAAAAAATGTAGGTACACGCAGAGATAATTTGCGTCGTTCCAAATTCCTGTAAGTTTTCATGATTTTAAAGCTGTGTTTCTCACCCTTGACGGGTCGTTTAGAAGAATTTGAACCTTTCATCAAATTTCAACGTTCATTTTCGGGTGACCTAACCTAACCTAACAAGGTACCATTTTTTTTATTGTTGCACAATTCACAAAAAGTTGCCCTTTTTAATTGATTGATTCCGAAACTTTTTCAAATAGTTAAGATATATATATTTTTTAAATTAGAGTTCTTGGAATATCTTTAAAAGGGGGTGAGGCACATGATACGCTATAAGTATTATGGCTTGGTCAATTTCAGCACATCGCTCGCCATACAACACTAATGGGAATGTATGGTGAGCGATATGCTGAAATAGGCAAAGCCACGAAAATATAGCGAGCTTATAGCGTGGTCTGTCACAAGCTTTGAGCTGTTATTACTGTAATTCGTCATTGGAAACCATGTATTGGATAACCAACACATCTGACATAGGTCTCCCTAAGTGGTTTGTTACGTTTGGCGACTTAGCAGTGGTGCCCGGGTGCATGTTTCATTCTTCATTCTGTCGATAGCCGATAGCGGTTTGAGGAATAGATTATTCAATATAGTAGATTTCATTTATTAAAATCTGTCAAACTTATTAATTCCAAGCGGAATGAAATAATAAATTTCTTATTTACTAAGTGAAAACACAAAATTACAAATTGTTAAAATTTTTATCACATTCTTTTTTTCCATTATTTCTGGCTTTCACCCTTCAAGGGTGTTCTTGGCCATCATTTAGAATTATGGAGAAACGAAAGGTGAATTTAGATATTAATGTTATTTAAATAGGCAAATCTCAAAATTAAAATGAAAATTGGAGTCGAGTTCAGACTTAGAAGAGATGAGATGTTGAATGGGGGGAAGGCAATTTTAGATAAGGCTTGATAGAAGAGAGGATATTTGTTTAGAGAGGGACAACCAAAAAATATGTGATCTTAAGATCTCACTTCTAGACCACAGAATGTACAATCTGGGGAGTCAACGACGTGAATTTTTAAAAGGTGGGAAGGAACGGAACAATGTCCGATCCTCATTCGAATGAGTGAAGAAATTTCTTTTTTGGAAAAATGGGGGAATTGCTGAATTTTTATCACATTTATCACACCAAATATTACCACAGTAAGGTAATTTCCAATGGTTCGTCCATTACGTAAAAGATTTATATATTAAATAAAACGTTGACAAACACTTTTTAATACCAATTGTGTGGGACGATGTAATCCAAGGACTGGGACCCAAGAAAACATTCCAACCCTATCAATTTTATTCACCTTGATATGTGGAGAATTGATTGGCTGTTGAACTCAAGAACGAGTTTTAGAAACGAGTCATTCTCATATGAGAAATGTAAACCGTATACAAAATGTAGGGCGCGCGTTTGGCGTGTTTCCTGACTATGCACCGGCGCTGAAGGGATCAATGAAGCTAATTACTCGGAGCATTTTCCATTGAAATACCAGTAGAACAAGGACAGCATTCCCACCTTAATTTTCTCTAAAGATTGCATTCCGTTTGTTAAGACAGGGGAATCGTTCAAACCGACCACCAATTTTTGCACAGAGTTAAGAGGAAGCTACAAGCCAAAAATGTGTATATTCTTGGTATACCTTATATTGTTGGTAATAGGCATTAAAATCGCTTGGTAAACGTAGTCTAAAAACGTTCGATTTCAAGCACAAAACTGATTTATTTTGTAAATAATTTTATAAGAAAGCAAAAAAGTTAATCAAGTGAAACTGTTACAGATAACTATAATTCAGTATTTTTAAAGTTGTTTCCTTTATGAGTTCATACATTGAAAAATATTTTTTTTTATAGTTTACCTTTATATTTTTTATTGAGTAATTTTTATTTTTATTTGTATTCTATAGTATATGTAAAGCATATTTTTGGTATTCATAATGTACTCCAATTCGTTATAAAGATTAATCAAAATAGTGATTTGGCATTAAGCTTCGCCTTAATGGTTTTTTTAATGTAAGTTGAGGCTCCAGACCTGCCAAATTTGGGAGTATTTGCTATTTGCACAGGGTCAGCAGTTGTGTACTATCTGCAGTATCTGCAGGCCCCCCTGTACAGTACGCCCTGCTTCTGAGAGGCTAACCTAACTCTTCGATGGAGCGAAATTTAATATAACCTTACATCTGTCAATAATATCGCATTGAAATGTTTTATTGTACATTTTTATTACCTACCTCATAAGAAGTTACGCCTATGTAGCAAGATAGGTAATGTTAAGAAAGCAATTAAAAGCTAGAAAATTACCACAGCATATATGGAGATGTCTGAGTCCCGCTGTCTTCAGCAGTTTGAAATCGTAACTGGTCTTCACGTAATTTAAAATATATATATAAATTCCTTACACCACTATAATCCCGTACCACTCATTTGATTATTCGGCGTTTTAAGGTCACTTCCGTTCCAGCCTGTGAGATGTGCGAAGCGTGGTGGTTAATTTGTTCATTTATAAAAACTATTTGCAAATGCGATGCGGGGGAAACTGTTCACCATACTGCGAGGAATCAATGACATGTAGTTAAGTACCGGACAAAAGAGAAGGGTTGGTATAACATCGTAGATGTTTAGAGTGTGGCTGTTTTATTGACTTATTAAAATTCACCAAGTGTCCGGCTAAGATCAAAATTTCTTTCTAGAAAGTTTTTTTTAAATATTTAACTAACAAAAAAGATAAAAATATTCTGGGTAAACAAAAAGGCACCAATGTTTGCAGGGCTGATTTTATATTAATCAACCGGGAACAAATCAATAATTTATTTTTAGCTTCCTTAGTGAATTGAATTGTGTTCATTTAATTTATGCTGTGTTTCATATTAAAAAAATTTCTCTGCATTAATAGCTTCAGACCAGTCGAAGATGTACTCTTCTAACTGAAGTAAAGATATTTTAATAATTTAAATATAATTTTATGAAATTCCAAGACGAATGAATACTTTTTGATATTTATGTATTTCAAACAATACTTCCTAAGAGTGCTCACAGCCATAGTCACAGCAATAATAACAACAAGGACTTACAAATGTTGGGATTTATAATTAGGTTAATTTAACAATATTAAGTGTATTAGACTGTTATATTTTGCTTTTGTTAGAAGTCAACTTTCTTCTGTCTGGAACTTATATTACAGTATTCATGTACAAGCTATTGAAAGAATACAATGTACAAAAATCCCCGTGCCTGAGATGGTCACTTAGAGTTACACCAAGCATATCAAAGGAAGGCATGTTACATGTCATTTCAACAATGATAACGTTTATTTCTTAATCTTCATTTTAACAATTTAACAAACCCTGGATATATTCGAGTGTCCACAAATTTATTTTGTAGCTTGATAGAACGAAAATATATTATCTTATGACCGAACGACCACCAGGGAAAAGCTCATAATTATGATCCATGTAACATTTTCACAGTTGGTTTACCAATAATTTTTTCATTTATCTGTAAAAAAAATTAATAGATCAAGTTTACCATCAGTTTATACAACAATCATGACACCAAGCGGTTATTGGTTATAGTGTAGCTGGTTACATACCCAAAAATGGCTGTTTGAAATCCACGGCTGTTGCGGGAATACCCGTGATGCGAGCACTGAGCACTATTATAGCAACCTGATGCTGCCAGGAACCAAGGATGGAATTGCTGCACAGGTGCTGCTTTCTGGTGGTCTTAGAGCAACTTCCATAGGGTGTAAACCATAAACCAAGTGCCAATTACCTTGGATTTTGCTTCAGTTATTACTAGCGATATTTTGTACTTGGTTTCATAGATAACAGATTGTTTTCGTTTTTATTTTCGATCGCTCTTGATTGTAATGCTTCGCTATCGATCAGCGATGCTTCTGTCGTTGTCTACAGTCTCTCGAGCATTCTGGATAAGAGTTTTCAAAAACCATCGCTGTTAAATAATTGCATAACCCAGATGATGCTTTCTTGGAAAGAAGGTGGGCAGATTTCTGTTTTCAATGCTTTCCTCATCCGTGAATGATTCTTCTTCTTGATTTTGTTTATTTTGAATTGTTGATATTAACCATAATATTATGATGTATTCATTTATATTTGTAAGTGGATTTGAAAACATTCACCGAAACAATATTAGTAATACTTCGCGTTGAATATTAGACTTTTCGTTGTTACTGCTATTATTTGTGATTTATGTATTTATTTATTTAGCACAGTGACGTCTTCACTCCTCACCGACCGATTTGAATTGGTGGGCAAACCATTTGTGTAAAGTAGAGCACTTTTCCCCTTGGGGAACACCGCGCACAGTTGTTGTGACACCTGGTTTCTCCTCGTCATGGTGAGGATGAGGAAGGAACTATCCGTTTGCACTATATTAGAACTTTACTGTCAACTAGGAGCACATTAAAAATGAAAATGAAACAATGACAACAAGTTTTGTGATGTGCTTGCTGTCCGGGCGAAGAACGGCCGCGATTAGCAGTTGAGGTTAAGAATCTCCGCGCCTAAAAGTGTATTTACAAATGATGACGTAAGGCTAGCGCGCGCTCGTCACCGGCATTTATAAACGAATAAAATATAAGCGATAAAAATACAAGCCAAGACACATTCGACGATTCAACGTACAGCTCGCAGCTCGCGTGCATCGTCAACCAGCGAGCAACAGGGAGGGCAACGAGGCGATCGGGGCATCGCACCCGAGGAGGCTAACGTTGTAGATAGTGGTGCCCAGCTGTTGATTGGGCGAAAAAACTGATATTTTGACAGTTGATAAGAGATTGCGTGTAAGCAGTTAGCTAGGAGTCGCGACCAGTGGTCGTCAGTCTGTTGACGCGGACGGGCCAGCTGCTCCTGAGCTACTGCAGTGTGCACTGCATACAGCGGTACAGTGGACACTCGGATAGCCTCCGCCGCTCGCCGCACACCTGCCCTATTGTATCAGATAACACGCGTATATTCCAAGTCCCAAGTTACAAATAGAAGCCGCTACTCTAGTAATATTCCTCTCGCCTCTGAATAGCCTCTCGCCGCTCGCAGAGGAAACTCGGATACGTGTTCCCGCGCTCTTCCTACTCCGTTGCATAAATTACGCATTGATCTCTCTCGCGCGTCGGCCCAAATGTTCCATCGATGATGCATCTCGAGTAATGTGATGTACACACTGCATGCATTGTCCACTCGTTGGTACAATGGGACGAACCACTATACCTCTGCTCTCGTTTGTAAGACGTTGAGGCGACTTTAACATGCGTCGCAAATCGAAGGTCGAATCACAGACGCGTGAACAAAAATCCAATGTGCAATATATTTTTCATTTTATTTGGTTTTACGCCCAGCCGGGCTTTTACATGCATTTTAAATCAGAATAAATCTAGTAAGCTATCGAAAATTATATAAAAGCTGATGAACATAAAATAATTAGTAAAAAATGTAACAGTAATATATCAATGTTTATAGCCATCCCTTACGTACATTTAAATTGCAGTAAATGTTTAGTTTCTTCATTAGTTATCATGTTACGTATTTTTATAACACTCCCATTTTTTCGATCAAAACTCTTCATTAGTGAGTGTCATTATTTGAGATCAGCTGCCACCTAACAATCTTTATACTGAGGAGCGTTGGTTATTTTACGAAGAAAACATATTTTAACCCTCTGGTCTAGACAAAATAATGTCATAAATGTTACCACTTTACAAACAATTTCGAATAGATTCTTTATTTTTAAACGTACCCCAAATGAAATTATCTTTTCGAAAGTATATGAAAGACTCTTTCAGATTCAGATTTTACAAACCGACAAATAAAAAGATTAAAAATTTGTATGCAAACATAACTAAAGTTAATAAATTGCTTGCCGATGGTTTTTTGTAAATAACTGTATTGACGAAATTAAAAACACATTGAATTAGGCAAACGTATTGTAAAAAGTTATTGTCACTTCACTTTTTTCGTTTTATATGAAAATAATATTTTTTGTTAATTACAAACCTTGACTGGGTGAATTCTTGAAGGTATTCTGTTTATATATATTATTAATATTTTTCAATTATACGGGATCATCCATGTAAGTGATAGCTTGATTTTATCTCTTTATAAATCTGTTTATATTATACGTCTGACCGGAATATAAAAGGAGATGGTAGTTTTACGTGAACGTGTCATTTGGTGACAGGAATAGTACCGTGTGGCTGGAAAGGATGAATCTAATCTAATCAAAGCCACGGTAAAATAGATTTCCAAATCTTAATTTAGGTTATGTTACGAATAACACAAACTGTTCAATGAAACCATGAATTCTTCATTTAGCTTCAGGTAAATGCTTGACAGTCGATCAATAAATTTATTATTAACATAAATACGACAAAGGCAAGTTAAAATGCTGTATTAAGCTATTTTTTGTTTAAATTACGTAATTTAACGATCGTACTATGAACACGCGAAATTTCTTTAAATTTCAATAGTGCTATATTGGATTTTTCCTAAGGCACGCGATACATTTTCTATTTCCGAAGAGATATAATATCTGGACTGAAACAAACTTACAAATTCACTATCGCGTGAACTAGCCCAGAGGTGTTTAAGTTTTAGGATGAGAAATTTTTCGTGATCAGAGAGAATCTTTATTTTTTTAGGATGCTTAGGGGACATTTTACAGTAATAAAAATCTTCAAAAAGATCATTCTAATAAATGATTTAATTCGTATAATTTATATTTATTATGTATCAACGAGATAAACTACAAAAATAAATTATAAGAAATTATAAATATTAGAATCTGGCCAAGAAGTAAACAATCTTTTACGTATTTACCAGTGGTATTTTATACATGATTTTTTTACGCCATTGACCTTTATATATTATATCTCAAAAATTTAAAGCGCTAAAGTAGAAAATTTGATTGTTTGAAACAGCAAAAACTTTCAATAAATTCATTATATCCTTGAAACATCTACTAATCTGTCAAAAATAAGTATTATTCCAGAGTAGAAGGTATTCTCAGTATAGCCCTGGTGTAAGGCCACCATTCAGAATTGAAACATTGCAATTGCTTCATATGGATTTAGGCGTTTTTGGTAACCAGATCTGAATAGCCTGGTACTCCCCCGTTATTTTTCCCATATTCTCCCCCTCCCCACTAACTTCAGCCACGTAACATACTCTGATTGGGGATGCCATAGTTTCACGGGCTCCAGACGACTAGGAGCAGTTCAGACACATAAAAATTTAAATACATATTCTTGTTTTATATTTATCACCGAGTAAACGGTATTCTCTCAGACGAAGTCGCGCAGTAAATTATTAAAACAACACGAATCAAAATGTTTTTCTTTCTTTAAATACTGCAAACTTTTTTGTATAATAAACACTTCGTTTTAACCACTTTGTATGAAAACTGTTTAAAACCAAGAGATTATTTTTTTAAATTTGTTTCTTACGACTCTTCGATTGATATCCCCTGCCAGCGCACACACACACGCGCGGTGCCAATACAGCACGACACGCACACAACGACCAACAACTAGCACTACACGGCACAGCTCGTAGTTCCTACCTACATAGTACATAGCGCCGCTGATAGCACGAGCCGTGGTGAGTCATCCGCTGCAACGGCGGTTGCCGACAACTCAATTTGTAGGCGCTCGATAGCCTAAACTGGTATATAAATAATACTTGGTTTATACAGAGCTGTAACTTCCTCATATTGGTTGCTTTTGTATTTAAATTTAGCCATATCCTAGATTGCGGAAGTTAGCTTTCTGATTATTATATAGTATGTTAGATCATCTCAGACGCTAAAATTGTTTTCGGTTGAACTTAAAATTTATAAAAATCAAATTTTCAAATTTTTGGAAAGAAAATGCGTTTCTTTAAAAAAATCATTGATTGGTGAATAATGCAGGATCCGAAATTATATTTTATTACCGTGTATAATTTTTTGGGTTATTCTGCCGTGTTGCGCTTCCTCCTTCTTTAGCCAACATTCCGGACGGCGATACCTACAGTGTCCATTGTCAGGGAAGATGTATCCTTGTATAAATATATTATAATACATCATATACTGATAGAGGTATATGATGGACATTGTAACTCTGTTCGAAACGTTGGCAAAAGCGCAGAATTCACACAAGGACCTGCACGGCTGATCCGTCCGTTTCGGCTCAAAATTCGCCCATGAATTTGTTCCGCCGACGACAATACACGCACATTTGGACATTCGAGCGACGACCAACTCGTACAGTCAAGGGAAATTTCCCTGCATCTAGGAAAAAAACTTTTTTTGGGAAAAGTAAAAATCACAAAATCGAGTTAAAGTTTGACTGCAAAACTGTAATTTAAATTTTAATTACAGTTTTGCAGTCAAAATCTCAAGCCAACCTGAGGAAATTTCAAAATATTCTGGGATAAATTTCTGGAAACTTTGAAATTCTCTAGAACCTAAAAGCATGCTCGGCTGACATATCCGTCCGGTATTCCTGCGACAAACAGATCGGCTCGCCGAGCACATCCTCATTCGCAATCGGTTATCCTGCAGAGTGGTTGTGTTTTAAAAAAATCCCAGATTTCAGATCTAAATATTTGATTGAATTTAGTATGAGGTACTCAAGTACTGAATTCCCCGCAATTTACGGAAACTTGTATGAGATTGATGACTGTATGAGATTCTCGCCGTTCTAATGTCTGAGTGTGTGTGTTGCCGTCGACGGATCGACTCGGCGGACAGATCGGTGTGTGAATTAATAAAAATAACTTTTGGTCGTGAAAATCTCAAATCAGATCCAGCATTATCTATATTAAGTAACCATTTTTAAAACAATCCAAGTTATTTCAATACTTAAACAAAATTAAAAGCCAGACTGATATAAATTAATTTAATCTAGATAATAATATTTCACATTATTATGACAAAGGTTTTAAAATATATTTTTTTTATGTCGTAAAAACGAGAACATTAAACGGTTATTGTAATTAAAATTCCAACATTATCTTCCCAAGATAAGATTGGGAGTCCAACAAAAGATAGACACAATCTATAAATATGCCCATTTATACAATTATTTTAAAACAATTGTTATGAAATATTATGACGTTAGTTAATTATTTTGGTTGCAATAGGGGATTTTCGTAACATCTAGAACAGGTGATTACATTATTATTTTTTGTAGAATAATAATTATTAATTTGAATCTATTATTTATTTATATGTATAAGTGTTCTATCGACTGAGCTGATCGATCTTACGTGGATGTGTAATCACGCCTAATTATTGAAGTGTTTACTTATTCATATTTCACATTTAATGGCAAGTAATCGGGAAAGCTCGATACAGATGGCGTTAGTGTTGTTGGGGGGTCACTTGCATAACATGACAGCTACGTAATACGACTTAAAACATTTTTTAAAGTTGATAAATAAGATGTTTTAAGTTATATAATGAAGTATGGATTGAGAAATACAACAGTTAATTTGGGAATAAGAGGTAGAGAGGCTGAATGGGCTGGAACCGACAGGTATTAAGTCAGTGGCGACATTTGTTTCCATTCAAATCTACATGAAAGGCATTTATTTGTTTACGGTGCAATGAACATAGTGACAGATACTAAGGATGGGATGTTTCATAGAATTTGAACAATTCATCAAATTCAACGTTCATTTGCGAATTCTGTGAATATCCTACTCAAGTTCTGTTATCATATCATTATAGGTCAGTTACTTGAAAGAACTGAAATAATAAGAGAATTTGAAAAGAACTTTCACAAATCTTGAAAATTAACTCTGAAATGTTAACTGTTCAAATTCTTTGAAACATTCACAATAAATTGAAACGTTGTTTGAAATGGGTTTAGTCCTGTTTGGTGACCAGATTAAAATAGGTTACTCCCCATCTAAGCCACTATAAGCCACTAGTTATAAGTCACTAGCTATGAAACTTAGTTATAAGCCAAAAGTATAAAGTTATGAAAATAGGAAGGTGGGAAATACCTGGCTAGTCAAATCCGATCACCAAACTCGACTATACCCATTTCAAACAAAATTTACTTGCACACTCCGTGATTTGAACTCCCTCGTCTACGGAGGCCGCCAGCGTCATGTGCGGTATTCGCGTAAAAATACATAGATTCTAGGAAAAATATTGATAAAAAATAATAATACGTTGATCAACTTACAGTTGTTGTTATTTTCCTCGGGGCTACTTGGTTCGATACACCCGTTCTTCTTCTTGGATATCTCTCCCTCCTCACACTCCCTCAGGGCAGAGCACTTCCTTTTCTCTCCCACCTTCATCGCGGGGTAACTCGCTGTCCTGACTATCTCTCCCATCTCACTGCTCCTTATCCTTCTCCTGCAGCTCCTTGTTCTAGCTTATCCAGGACTAGCACCAGACGATACACCGAGTTTCACTTCATTAAACTAGACAAATCGAGAATTAGAATGAGTATCACTTTACTACATAAAATAGAACAAATCATAAGTTGAAATTAGTATTATCTTCACTTGATCGAATTGAACCAATCATCAGTCAAAAGGACAATTTTTTGCCATACTTCCACGGGTATTCCAATAGGTACTTCAATTCATTAAACTAGTCAAGTCGTGAATTAGAATTACTATTACTTCACTTATAAAGCAGGACAAATCTTGAGTTAAAATTACTTCTCCTCATAGAACTAGACAATTCGTGAGTTAGGTTATAATAATCTTGCTGAACCTTCACGAGTAGTTACGCCGAAATTCACCGCTTGAAACTAGACGATATATGAGTTAGACTGACTGTTGTCTTCGTTTCATAAAATTGCACGAATCATGAGTTAGAATGACTATTTTACTCGGAGACAAATCATAAGTTATAGAACGACTGTTATCTTCAAATCAAAAGTTTAAACAATACATATATGTGTTAGTATGTATGTACTTTTAATTATTTCCACTTCAGAAAGTTACTTACATAAAACACGAGTAAGAGTACGTATCTAGTTGAATCCGAAATTAGTTACAGTAAAATAAAAAATATGTTAATTGAACTCACTTTCATTTTAAATTCACCTTGATTAATTCTAACTATAATTTTTTTAATTATTATCCGACTTTCGATGAGAATAATGTTCATTTTGTCACAGACTTCCATTTAAAAGTATGCAAGTCAGACTGAATCTAATGAAAACTCAAAATAATCACGACCATAATCATTAGTCATCCTCCCTGTTTTGTTTACAGTGTCAACTAACATCACGTTTCGCAATAATTATGACAGGTTGACTGCAATTATTACTTTTTGGAATCATCGTTTCAATGGATTTTCTAAGAACTGGTAGGTAGAAACCTACCGACATGACTGCTTGTGCAAAATAATCATTTTTCTGACAATGATAATTTTTGGTAGGCGACTTATTTAAAAAAATATATAATGCTAAAAAATTGCTTGTTTCTAGGTGGTAAAGATTTATTTTATTCTGTTAACTAAGTGTTTCCGTATTGCTAGATTTTAAACACTATTCCTCTTAAAGATTTTTAAATAGATTCCGAACATCTAGATTTTTAAATATTAAGGACGGGTTGTTTCGGAGAATTTGAACAATTCATCAAATTTAAACGTTCATTTTCAAGTTCTGTGAAAGATTTTTTCCAGTTCTGTTTTTATTTCAGTTTTGTCAAGCAACTAGCCTACAATGATATAATAACAGAACTTGAATAGGAGTTTCACAGAACCCGAAAATGAACGTTGAAATTTGAACAATTCATCAAATTTCAACGTTCATTTTCAAGTTCTGTTTTTATTTCAGTTTTGTCAAGTACCTGGTGTCCCCCAGGGAAGCGTATTAGGACCTATACTATTTCTAATTTACATAAATGACCTTATGAATCTTCCCATCAAAGGAAACATAATGAGCTTTGCAGATGACACTGTAATTTTATTCCATGAACAAGATTGGACAAGCACATATAAGGAGGCTGAACATGGCCTAACTGTTCTTCAAAACTGGCTTAAAGCAAACTCCCTTACATTAAATGTGAATAAAACCAAATATTTAATTTTCTCCAAAAACAAAAGAGGACAACCAATGAATGAGCATATACTCAAACTACATGAATGTCAAAAAAAATTTCCTCAATGTTCCTGCTCGATTATAACTCAAACCAAAAGCATAAAATATCTTGGTATTGAAATTGACGATAAACTACACTGGGATTCACACATTGATCGAACTTCAAAAAAGTTAACTAAACTCATCTACTTCTTCAAAAAATTACGGAACATTTTGTTAGCTAGGGATTTAAAGAGAGTTTACTATGCTTTATGCCACTCCAAATTGGAATATGGAATAATAGGATGGGGCTCAGCAGTATCAAAACATATAAAACAGCTGAAGGTAACTCAGAATTGCATCATAAAGACCATACTAAAGGTTCCCATAAGGACGTCAACAACAGAAATTTTTAAACAATTTGACGTTCCAAGCATACAGAAAATCTATGCCAAAAACATTTTGGTACAACACCTCAAAAATAATTCTCAGGAAAACACCTCACATACTCATAAGAGCCAAACAAACAGAGATACTAACTATACCAAAGTGTAACTCTACCTTTGGACAAAGAAGCTCTGAATTTTTAGCAGTAAAGGTATATAACAAACTCCCACTTAGTATCAAACAAATCAAAACAAAAAACAACTGCATTAAGAACATTAAATCTTGGCTTAAGGAATTACCGGAAAAAGAACTTACTAGCATATTTAAAACATCGTCGTAGAAGTTTCTGGAAACCCTTACCCAAAACATGGAGTCATACCATAGAAGTCGCTGAATAACTTATCCAAAACCTAGTCCCCCTCAGCACAGGATCTCCTAGTGAGGAGGACTACGAATATAACCAACATCTATTTTTTATATATATATTCTTATAAAAATGTAAAAAAAATGTATAATATAGCTACTAAATAAAAAAATTTAAAAAAAAAACTAGCCTATAATGATATAATACCAGAACTTGAATAGGACTTTCACAGAACCTGAAAAAGAACGTTGAAATTTGATGAATTGTTCAAATTCCCCAAAACAACCCGTCCTTAATGTTCGTAAGAGTGAATTTACAAAATAGATGTTTTGTAAATTCACTTTTATTTTCTAGGTGCAAATCTTAGAAGCGAAAATTAACCCACTTCCCGACATCCGATCGAGCTGAAACTCGGCAGATAAACTCGTTGACGATGACAATGCATACTATCATTCCATATTATGTGATGGTAATTACGCATTCACAAGCGGATACATGCGCATTTCTCTGAAATTCCATGTTATTACAGCAGTTACTATATAAATGTCTACTCCAACACATATAAACTTTGAATTTTACCAAGAAATGGCCCAACTAAGTCGAAAATTGATGTGTTATCGTTAAAAAAAAACTTTGTTTTTTACAGATTGATTTTTTAATTCTGCATATTTCTCACTACTATGAAGACAGTTATTACTCTAACAACTCAAAACCAACAGTCCATCTAATATAAAGTATTATTTAGATTTTGATTTAGTGCGTCGCCCGTAAGTTAGACATTGTTAATCAGTTCGTTGTCTTCAAACTCCTAATGAGCGCAATGAAGTTACTAATTCCTATTGAGATAATGATTAATGTTTTGATAAAAAAATATTATTTTGTTCTATTGTGTCTCATAAGATAAAAAAAATGATACTTGGCGATATCACAGCGTTTTTAGATTAGACATAAATTACAATCTTTCGATTACATATTATAGGTTCGTCATATTAATTAAAGCTAGATCTCACAATAATGTCACAGGTAATAGTCGTGGTGTAGTAAAAGAATGCCCGCTGTATTCATTCCCCGGCGGGATTGATGAGGTCCACAGGGCAAGGCCTGAGGCCTAAGACTGGCTCACTGACCTAGATGTTTCCCTCTGACCCCCGCCATACGAATGAAGAAGGTAATATTCGTCACTTCGGTTTTCTTCCCCATCTCCCCCCTCCACTAACTTTTGCTTCATAAAGCATAACACACCCAATTGGGAATGCTGGCTTCGAATTGTTAGGAGCAAATAAAAATTGATAACCATTTAAAAAAATGCTCATAATGTATCCCAATTGTGAAAACAATAGTCCTAGTAGAATCTAATAATTATAACTGACTTTTAAAATCGACTTTTTGAATTTCATCTTTCTATAAATTTGTTTGTACGTTCCGTTTCCTGTTTAGAACATCTGCCGCATCGACTTTTATTATTCAAGCAAGCCTTACGTGGCTAACTTTAAGGACGGGTTGTTCTGGAGAATTTGAACAATTCATCAAATTTCAACGTTCATTTTCAAGTTCTGTGAAAGATTTTTTCAAGTTCTGTTTTTATTTCAGTTCTGTCAAACAACTAGCATATAATGATATTAAAACAGAACTTGAATAGGACTTTCACAGAACCCGAAAATGAACGTTGAACTTTGAACAATTCATCAAATTTCAACGTTCATTTTCAAGTTCTGTGAATGGTTTTTTCAAGTTCTGTTTTTATTTAAGTTTTGTCAAGTAACTAGCCTATAATGATATAATACCAGAACTTGAATAGGACTTTCACAGAACCTGAAAATGAACGTTGAAATTTGATGAATTGTTCAAATTATCCGAAACAACCCGTCCTAAGAGTTATAAATATGGTACCTACGTGCCACAACAAAATTTGAAAAAAGATTTGTTGAGATAGTAACATTTCGTTGGACAAATTGTATAATTCCTTATTTGAAATATTTAAAAAAATATTACATAAAATAATTGAAAGGTACTTACTTACAAATCTGTTTCAGAGGAAATTTAGGTTTGGATTAATTAAATAAAATAACTCATGGTCTACTGTTCACAGAACTACTACACAAGGTTGTTCTATATTCTAGACCATCATTTAAAATTATGGAGAGAGGGAAGGTGGGTTTATAGATTAATTTTATTCAAAGGGACAAATTTCATAATTATATGGAAGATTGGAGTCGAGTTCAGAGTTCAGACTTACAAGAGATGATACGTTGAACGAAGGAGGTAATCTTAGATCTTAAGGCTTGATAGCAGTGGCAGTTCGTGACTTGTGGGTGTACTAGAGTGCTAATATTACAAAAAATGGGATTATTCATGTTGTTGTATTTTCTGAAAATCTTCATACAAAAAATTGAATTTTCGAAAAAAAAAATTTCAGCTTCAAAGCATCAATAATGCAATTTGTTGTAATATTAGCACTCTAGTACACCCAAAAGTCAAGAGCCACCACTGCTTGATAGAATGGATGATATTTGATTAGAGAGGTACAACCAACTACTAGTTAAACTAAACAACAGCTAAACTAAAGACGTATGATGAAATGTCTGAAAGTCTGAAAAATGAAGGAAGAATGAATGTTGAATGAAAAAAGAAAAGTTATGTTTATTGTAAAAATATTTAAAGTTACAAAATGAAACATTATCTTGTTTATATTCAAATGTTCTATAAAGTAACTCAATAAATAATATAAAGTTAGGTTACAAGTTATAATAATTATATAACGCAACATTTGAACGGCTTAGATAGTAACGGTAAAGTTAGTTTAGTAAAAAATTGTATTGTAAAATTACCGTTCTGAAGATGGTCGTGATAGGCTGAAGTGGATAAAAGTTTTAATAAATATTATAAGGGTAAAGGAACTATTAATGTCCAAGTCAGGGCGAAAATAATATAACAATGTCATCTGGTGGGTATTTTTGTGAGCTTAATATATATGATTTTTGGTTTTCGTGAAATACGTGACTTTGGTTTTTCGTGACTTTGGTTTTCGTGAATGAATAAATGCGTTTATTGGAAATGGAAATTTACCCACTTCCCGACATCCGATTGAGCTGAAACTCGACAGATAGACTCGTTGTCGGTAGAAATACGATCTTTTAAATTTATCAATCACGCATACATACGTGGACATATACGCATTTTTCTGAAATTGGATGACATAACAGCAGTTTATAGATGAAATAAATGTCGGTCCTACCCAATTGGGATTTGGAGCAGTTGTTAGTATTGTTGACTCCAGTTCTGGGGAGGAAGTTTCAATCCCCAGTCAAACTATAAAAAAAGAGATCTCGCAACTTGGTCGAAAATTGAAAATAGATGTATTATAGTGAAAAAATGTTGTTTATTAGGGGTTGATTTTTTAATTAACTGCATTTTTCATGGAAGGAAAACGGCTATTAATCTAACATCCAATACAACAGTCCATCTACTAAATTATTTTTTTAATTTTGATTTCAGTACATCGACCGTAAGTTTGACATTGTTAAATCTCAGTTCGTTATCTTTAAACTCCTAATGAGCCTAATGAAGTGACTAATGAATATTGATGTAATAATAATTAATGTTTTCATAAAAAATATTGAATTGTTATTTTGCGTCTTATAAGATAAATGACAGATAAACACTGCGTTACGTAGCGATATCACATTGCTTTAGTTTGGAAACAAATTACAGACTTGCCTAATTACAAAATATTATTATTTTCTCATCGATAGCATATTGTTTCGTCTAAATCTCACAGGTTATGCGTCACTTCCCTAACTTTCTTTCATCTTCTTGGCCTAACTTAGCATCATAAATCATAACAAACCCCAATCGGGAATGCCTTAGTCACACTAGCTCCGAATCAATAGGAGCAATTGGGACTATGCTGCATTTAAAAAATCATCCTAAAAACATTTTTGCTTCTCAGAATCTCATATTTTAAAACGCGTATAATGAAAAACTAATTTTGTTATTTATAATTTTACAATTTCAGTTTTGGGGGTTGTCACAAATTTTAAGATAAATCAATCTTCTGCTCAGAAATTGATATCTCATTTCGTTATCTTTAAATTATCACTTTATCTGCATATTACTTTAGTGTAGTGATGTCAAAATGTAAGTACGTATAGTACTTTTTTTTTTTTTTACTATCTCAAAACTATCTTAAATGGACAATGATCTTTCATTCCTCTTTGGCGCAGTTTTGTGTTTTTTTTTTTTTATTTCAGTATATTTAGGAAAATGTGAAATAATTTTCCATTTAAGATGTTGAGTATAAAATAAATAAGTTATGTTCCATTTAGAATCTTTTTTATGGTAAGAAAGTTATTTAAAGTTATAAGTGAAAGAAAAAAATTATGAAAAGAGTAGACGAACAATAAAAAAGAATTGTTTTGGTTTAAGAAAATTGTAACGTTAATTTGATTTTTTAAATTTTAAGGCTACAGTGGAAAATATCAATGTTTCTTAGGGAATCGAAGTTTTGCAGATACGTCTGAGTAAAGAGTTTTGGGCGTATTTTAATAAGGTAGTCGATTTGATATTGAGTTCAGGGCGACAAAATGCAATCTTTTCTAATAGAGGTGGTGATTCAATAAGCCAATTCACGATCTCATATAGACACAGTTCGTCAAACGTTTTTCTTCATTTGACAAAAGTGATAGGGTTACATTGATAATTTTCAAAGCGATACGACAAGTGTTTCAATTTTTTTTATAATTCAATTCGATTAACATAAGTTTGGTGTTGAGGATTCTAAATGACAGATGTAAATTCTAGATGAGTTTTTATTATTTTGTTATTTAACCTCAAATGCGCTTTACTATGTGAACTTTATTTAAAACGACGATAAACCGATTCGATTAAAACGATACGTTTCAGAAGGGCAAACGTTGTGTTATTATTATTAATTAATCATAGATTGTGCGCGTCTTTTGATTTCAATTTAAACATGTCTTCCCAAGCTTTGAAGGCGCTATCGTATATTATATAAACAAATAGTAGATACTTTGTTTACAGTGATGAAACAATTTATAGAAAATAGATATTTTAAGGCGGGTACATATAATATGTTTCCTTGTAATGTCTTTCCGTGTGTGGTAAGTATATTTAGTGATTACCAGGTGACGTGTGTAGTGAATGTGTGAGTGTGTGTGTGTGTATGAATACGCATTAAACAGTTTATATCATTGACATGATGCTACTTTTAAATTTAGGCAGTGAATCCGAAAAAAAAATCGATGTTGGAGTTTAGACAAATATTATTAAATGTTTGAAGATAACGGTTAATTGGAGAATTAATTTCAGCATTAGCTTTGTATTTTTAAGCTTTGCTCTTATAAGTGTGTTATTATAAACTTTCAAAGGTTAATAAAAACTACATCGGTCTAACGCATTCAATAGGTTATTTTAGTTTATTTATCCTGAAGTACCTACAGAAATCACTATAAATGCGTGGGTAGGTACTAACACGGTCTTGTTTAAACAATCTACATACGTACCAACGTAAACAATACTTTAATTTATTTTTCAATAATTCTAGTAGTTATTCGTAGCAGTGGCGGCTCGTGACTTTTGTCTGTGATAGGGTGCTAAGTTTGACAAATTCGAAATTATTTGTGTTGTTTAGTCCTAAACGTTTAATTGAAATTCAATTCAACCGAATTATCTAAAATAAACAATTTTCTGATACAACAACATCAATAATGCCATTTTTGTAATATTAGCAATCTAATACACTCTAAAGTCGTAGTAATTTGTGCAGCGACGCGTGTTAGGCAGTGTTTAGTAGACATTACATAGAAGTTACATTATAGTAGGCTTTGGTTAGGTAGTTGATAGTTACGTAGTAAGGTGACCGAGTTTACCGTAACAATGAACGCGCGCGTAATCCACGGCGGGGGAGTTGGAACTGACTCTAACCCCGGCTCAGCAAGAGAGGGTGCTTTTGGATTTAGTTGCGGGACAAGCCAGTCAAAGCAACCTACCAACCCCCAGTGAAAACCCTCCGACTAATAATCAATACGCCACACTGTTTTGATGCGCTTCTCAAATAGTTTCGTAAAACTCACCTTTACTTACCTGGCCATTTAAAAAACCTGAAAGCGATTACAAATTTGAACGCTGATGGCCACTCCGTGGTCGAAGGGTAAGGTTCTCAATCCGGAGGTAGCGGTTTCAAATCTAAGCGTGCGCAAGTAAAAATTGATTTCACATTTAGTTCGTATGAAATAATCTGTGCCATCCATACGCATAAAGAAATGTCCCGATGTGGGTTTGTTTTTAAACAAATCTACAGTTTTATTCCGAGATTGATGAAATTTTACACCCTTTACTGTCTACATGAGATTTCGAAAATCACCCCACCCGCTTTTTCCACCCTTTGATGCAGAATTTGCTATGCTTCTTGATTACTTAGTAGACCTCGACGTTCAAAATAAGAGGACAATTACTCTCTGCCTCTGATTTCTAAAAACCCTGTTAACGTTCAGGTAATGCCGGGGACTTCCTCCAAGAGTATTATAATATAGTATACTGGTAATGTACTATCAGTATCGCCCTGTTCTGACCATCATTCAGAATGGAAACATTGTCTGTAACGGCTTTAGCCGTTTTCGGACCAGACCTGAATAGAGGTATATCTTCTTTTCCATCTCTTTCCCCTCCCACATCCTTCAGCCTCACGACATACGTCAATTTGGGATACCATAGTCTCACTTCAGAGAGCAGTTGAGTAGTTGGAACTTCTCAACCATCATCTTCCCATCTCCTTCTATCAGCCTCACAAAATTCCCCTAGTTGGGCATGCGATATGTCCAATGGTTTCGAGCAATCACAGATTTTTTCCCGAAAACAATTACGATAGTAAAGGTATTTTTATATCGACGAAAAAACTTTCTAAGATTTAAAATGTGCCATTTTCGATTTGCCGCCCAAACGACATATTGGTTTTTATCCGTGACTTCAGTGGCGTTACCCCGGGCATCGTTGGTAACGACCGTCTTACCAAACATTGGCGGCTTTTATGTCATAAAGACGTTGTAGCCAGTTGGAACCATTTAGGAAAGTAAATTTTAGATATTTTAAAATTAAAAATTATTAATGAAAATATTAAAACTATCCATTTTTCAGTACAATTTAATTTTAAGTCTTCCACGCATTTTTAACGGAATTCATGGTTTGTGCAAATATTGGTAATCTAATTAACAATCGCGATGGAATTACACAACTAAATTTTCACACAATTTTTTATCCATCATATAAACGGTGTCGGGAAGCTCTTAGTAAGAGCTGAAAACTGGTGAATCTATTTGCATCACACAGAGAACCCCAAAAAACATTTTTTTTGATCTGAGCTTAACATATATATTTTTTTATTTTTCCGTTTTTTTCTTCAACTAAAATGTTCAGTAATTTTTGAAGCCAGATCTATGCTTCGACGCGTTTTAAAACACATTAAACATATTGACCCCCTAGCAACCGTATTTTTACTTACTTTTAAATAATTTTTTTACTAATAATAATTTGACCAAAAAAAATTGAGTTACTCCAAAACAAAAGCTCAAATGAAAAAGTTATTAAGCAAAATCAAACTCTAAACTTGATGTAGATTCACCAGTTTCCTGTTGTACTACCATTTTCCAGACACGGTGTAAGAATATTTCTTGTTTCTAATGAAATCAAACATGGAGGAATAATCCCCTAAGCAACCAACACACTCTCTTTAGATACGTTCCATAAATAAAAACGATACACAGAAATTTTGAAAATGCGCAAGTTTCCGCAGTTTTTTTTATAATTTGACGATTAAAACTTTTATTGTCTCTTAATGTAATAATAATATTATCTATTAAGTGATTAGAATGTTTTAAGCAGTGATGATTACTTTACACCACTGATTTTGTAATTTGGCTTGTACTCTAGTCGGCATTGCTTATCCAAAAGATCTCTTTGTCAGTACTGCCAGTGAAGATGAAAATAAAACAACATTCTTCGTCTATTAATTGTCGTCAGATGAGGGAAAAATAGCCAAGCAAAACATGACTATATTCAGTATCATGGTAACAATGCAGGTTATTAGATAAGGTACCTATCTTACTATAAAGACATTGATTGATTTGGAAGATGAACAATATGAGATTAGAATACAGGAAAGTTGCACGTTTTGATATGACACTTACATTTACGACATATAAACATTCTTTTCTGCCTGACGATGAACTCTACAGGACTGTCCGAAACGTTAGAGCAAGACCGTTTGTCACCCCTAAACAACATAATAAATACTTTTGGTCAAGGAAAATCATAATAACAGGGAATATGTATTAAAGTTATGACCAATATGAAAGCTTTTATTGAAAAGTAGGGAATAATACAAAATAAATTAACCATACCTACTACGTATAAGAGAAATATAAAATTATTACATGTCGTGACAGGCTTTGCTGTTTGTTGTGATTTCTGTTTGGTTTTCTGTTTTTGTAGTCTTCCCTTTTTTATGCGCTCAACAACTGTAATGAGAATTTGAAAATAGTTCACTATGAATTTCGTATTACAAAATAAATGTAGGAATCTCTAGTATGGTACCTGCTCTACACTATCATTTAGTCTTTTCACACCCGAGAGATCCCGATTACTGCTATATCATTCTTGCGTCGCGCAAGTGTTGCTTGGACAATAATTACAGGGCTTACGTCCTTTGACTTGCAAGTAGTCAGATATAGAGTTTGTAAAGGAGCTCTCAGCAGTAGGATCAGTAGGTTAGTTAGTTTCGCAGAGTGTGAAGCATGTACGAAGGTTGCTGCTAATAAACAAAATATCCGTGTGCTAATTTAACTTTGTCCGCAAAGAATCCGACATAGATGACCACGAAGAACTGAAACATCGCAGAGACGATGCAGATTCCTGAAAATATCTCAGCGACACCGTGGAGGTACACCATCATAGCTTGGACACACCCCACCCGGTAGAGATTGTCAGAAGTGCAACTACCAGAACCCTCGCAGCAAGAAGCAGGCCAAGAGAGGGCATAGTCCCTGTGTCCGTTGAACCCACAGCAATGCAGAACATTCTGAACTTCATTGAAATAAGCAATGGACTTTGAATCATTAACGAGCACTCCTTTAAAGTTAGTCTTGAATCTTCTGGTGACAGCTATTCCAACCGCATCCACTTGCAAAACAGCGAAGCAAGCCAGGCCAATCTGAAGAATGGTTAGAAACAGCATAAAGAAGGAATACAAGAACAGCAGAGTTTCGTTTTCTGTCTTCACTCCGACACATCCAACAGTGAGAACCAGGATGAACATGGCCATTCCCATTGTGTATAAGACCAAGGAAGGGAAATGAATGGGTTCATCCACGATGATGGATTTGACTCTCTCCAGTCGCAGCATCACGGCGTATCCAGCTAAGATGGTGGCCATAGAGAGCACCACACACATCAGGTTCATGAAGTACATGCCGATCTTATAGAAATTCATTTCTTCTTTTGTTGGCTGTACAGGGTCGACAGTTTGAGCAGACATACGACTATTTTGGTCGTGTACATTAAATTAGTAAATGGAATTTTCATTTATATTTTACTATTATTTATGACAAATTTTTTGTGTTTACGAAAGCAATTTTGTGACGTAGAAATTGACACAAGTTTTCTTTTGTTTTCGAATTGCTTTTGAATACCATTTAAAAAATATTTCTAAGTTCTTACCTAAGTTGCTAATATGTTATTTTTTACCTTCCGTTTGATACCTATGGCGCGTGACAGACTATCTCTGCAGACTAGAAAAAAGGAACAAAACCCATAGATATTTTGGATTAGACAATATTTAAAGTAGCGACGCAACTGATATCGGGTATGTCAAGAATCAAAATAACAGAAGGGTATTTTTTTTTTTTTTAGTGAATACCTCACAAGAGTCCCAACTGCTCCCGTCTGGAGCCAGTGAGATTATGGCATCCCCAATTGGGGGATGTTGTGAGGCTGAAGGTAAGTGGGGAAGGGAAAGAGGAAGGTGGGGAAGTACCTGGCTATTCAGATCTAGTCACTAAACACGGCTAAAGCCATTTGCAGCAACGTTTCAATTCTGAATGGTGGTCTTACACCAGGGCGATACTGGTAGTATCTTCCACTCTGGAACGTGCCGCAAATATACTATATATTATTTTAATTAATTAATTGTGAAATAACACAAATTAATCAAATAAAATTTATTTGCGCACGCCGGGTTCGAACCCGCGACCTTCGGAATGGCAGTCCAATGCCTTACCACTGGACTATGCCGGCCGTCTATGTATGTATGTATGAGACGATGTATAAATGTAAATTAAGCAAGTAGTATATGCAAATAATAATAATAACGAGTTCCGGAATGTGTGGAGGTTTGTGCAATCCCACATATCCCATGAAACATATACAATAATAATACAATAATATTACGATTATGTACAGTAATAAGAACAACATTTTTTTAAAGGCATCAAGCATTAGATTAGCGGTACCAACGCCACTTTCCAGCGCGCTGCGATGCTTGAGTCTGGACGTGGAGCGGGATTCCACGATAAGAACATTTTTGGAGTTATTTGTCCTCTCCCTTAAACCTGCTACCCGGACTCTTATGAGGGCTGCAACCTGCACCCGGTACTTGCCCTTCCGTGAGCATGTTGGAAGCGCTGCAGTATATGGGAAGGCCAAACATCATGCGGTAGGTGTTGTTATACTGCACGCGTAGCCTTTCCATGCTGCTCTTCTTTAAGTCGGCCCAAAGCTAGCATGTATAAAAGGACGTACAAAACATAAGGAATAGCTTTATTTTTATACCTGGACTGCGAAGCCGGAACCTTCTACTAATTATATTCTACTTTACGCTGAGCGCTCGTCTTTGCCGGTCGATGTCATCGTCGTCCGTCAGCTTACTGTTGATGATGCGCCCTAGATACTTTGTTTCCTCTACCACTTTTAGAAGCTCACCGTTCAGCAAATCTGGTGGAATGCTTTTCGGGCCCTGTCCGTAAATGATGACCAACAGTGTTGTTCTTTTGTCGTTGTGAAGTAAGGGAAAGATCGAGTTTTTTTGGCGGTTAGTCCTCTCTGCCTACCCCTTCAGTACCGGATTAATGGTTAGTTAGTTCTACCGACTGCACAGTTAAATATACCGTTCAGCATTTTTTATTCCTTTTACGATTTTTTATCAGCTTTGTAAGTGGTTTCAGAATCGCCCCAGTGAAAGACCACCATTTAGAATTGTTAGCCTTGTTCGGTGACAAGATCCGAATAGCCAGATACTTTCCCACCGTCCTCTTCCTCATCTCTTTCCCCGCCTCACTACCTTAAATCTCACAAAATACCCTAATTGTGGATGCCACAGTCTCACTGGCCTCAGTCGCTTCGGAGCAGTTGGGACTATTGTGTATTATCTATTAAGTGCCATGGACCGACTGGATCCGTTAATTTGTGACTCTTGAGCGGTATTTACAAAAAAATGGTTTTAAAAATAAATCATCAAACATACTAATTTCGGTTGTGGGTTTGTCTGTGAATGATTGTAACTATGGTTCAATGAACTCTGATTTATTTTGAATTTAAATATCTTTTTAAAAATTGGAGCTGATTGTGAAAAAACTATTTAAATTGTCATTTTGTAAATTGAAGTGATATTTACGATGTGTACATTTATTTAAACATAGACAGTGTTTATATTGTAACCCACAGTTTGAGAAGTCCCCGACTTTTCGTTAACCTTTGCAGACATTTCGTTAACCTTTGTTTTCTTTTAGGCTCTACTAAACTTCCCCTGCCTGTGCATTATTGTACAACTACCCTTACACTATGCTGTGGGCTAATATTACACTGGGCTGTGGGCTACTTCTAACCGGGAACTTCGCGTCAGCTCTATTTCTGAAATTCATTTTCATGTGGCAGAAAACTAAACTGAGTCGGTGACGCAATCGGTTATTTTAGATTACCTGCTAATCTTATAATATTATTGACTAAGCCTAGCGAATTCCTGTTTTAACTCAAACGTTTTGCATTTCATCTGTCTGTAAATTGGTTTGCACGCTCCGCTTCCGTTTCAAGATGGTGGCCGTTTTAATGGTTCAGTTAAGATTCTTTCTTTCAAATGTGAAATCGGTGTGTTTATTTTGACATTCTTATTCGCCATTTTTTCTCAATATTACTGCATCTACCTATCTGAAGAAAGTTTTAGAAAATAATTGACATTGAGATGGTGACTTTTCTTTGGAAAACTTGTATATTCTTATGAGTAATTCTTATCAAGTAGGTAGATGATTTCAGAGGAAATTTTAGTTTTAATTTATTGAATAAGATAAAATTATAAGTACAGATTTTTGGACGCAAAGTCCATTCTTCACAGAACTAGATATTGGTATAAAATTTAATTGCCTGCCATGCAACTTAGGATAGTGGCAATTCAACACAATTCAACACACTTCAACACACTCTTGACGATACAATACCCTAAAATAAAGACAGAATCTTAATGTCGTAAGTGAAGCAGCCGTGTACAAAAATTAAGTGTATTGGGCAGACCTGAGGTTGAATTTGCCCTATCAAATCTCTAAAATAATCTTTCCGTGAGGTTTATTTTAATTATTTCTGATGAAAGTATTACTAAAATCTGTGGGCTCCCTTTAGAAACATTTGTAGTGACGTTGGGTTATGTTTATAATCCTTTCATCATAACTTTAAGACTTTAACATCAAGACTTTTTCAAATGCGCGAGTTCTGAGTTTCACGGAACATTTGTTGTTGGTTGCTGTGATTTGGTTCAAATCCCTGCATGAGCAAACAAATTCTCCTTCTTTGGCCAACGTTTCGGACAGCATTTACAGTATCCATCATCAGGGCAGATATGTAATCTTGTAATTTATTTTTACCCCAAAAATAAATCACTACAAATATTTGTTTTTATCCTATTGTAATAACCTAACCATCACGCCGTTTCCCCGTGGGGGCGAGGACGGACCGCCAAACAACTTGGACTTGACACACACTTCTTGCCTCATTCACATTCATACAACGCCTCATACGTACTCTTCTATTATTCTCTAGTAACTACTCTTCTAGTAACTCTTGGCGTGACCCGACTCAAGTATCTGATCCACTTGATCGTGACATGTCTTCCTCAGGCGTCCCCGACTTCTGCTAACATTCACACTTGAGTCATATATTCTCCTTACACTCATATCTTCGCTCGTTCGCTAATCTTACTCATTAGCTTACATCAGCCTTGCATTATTTGCGCATTTCTCACACGATCAAATTTAAAAGGGTTTAAAATATAAATATATATTTTTTTTAAATAACGAGAGAGAAAAACCACCCGATCACTACCCGGTCACCACCCGATCACCACCCGATCATTTGATCACAAATTGGAAACAAACGAAAATATTTTGAATATTATCAGCATTTTCTATATCATAATAATAATAGTTCGTCGCGTCTATATTACATTATATGTTTTTTCTCTGAATATTTCCAGATAAATCTGCCTTGGTAAAATGTAGTGCGTGCTTTAACAATATTATATTCTACTAGAGTAAATTAAATACATAGATAACAAATTATGAAGAAGATAAACGAGATAGAGCTGCTGGTTATTAATAAGCTTATATTCAATAGCGAATACAGACAGCTACTTTCAAATTGGCTGAAATAATTAATATAGGTAAGTAACATACATTATTGTTGTTAATATAATACGGGAACAGAAAATCATCAAAGTTTTACAAAGTTATCTTTCAGACAACCAAAAGTGTACCTACCTAATTAAAGATACCAAATGTTGATGGCCATGTATTTTTTAATTAAAAACATATATAAATAAAAAAAATAGCACATATCCGTACTAGATAGTTGCTACACCGTTTGATTAAAAAAAATATTTTTCAGTTTGGTTAAGTATTTTGGCCTCAAAAGGCAGTCAATCATGAATGTTGAAGAACTACACAAAGTATTTGACAAGTTTTTTGCGATTTCAATGCACAAGAAATTTGTAGTAAGAAGATGTATTGCACGAAAGAAATTTTTTTTTTCTTTCCGACTTGTCCTTTGATAACAAGGAGATAAAATTAGGTACAGTAAGTATGTATCTAATTATATCCAATATTTTGTAAAAATTAGGTACAGTAAGTAGGTATCTAGTAAGGTATTTTTTATTATTTCTCATCGACAAAACTTTACTTATACATTTATGATAACAATTTTTGGTGCGGATATTGTTAAATAATGCGATAACTTCAATGTTGATTCAACGAGTGTCTATTGTTTAAATTCGACGCGTTTTTCGTTTAACTTCTTGAAATAGTTCGTACTAAGATGTCAGTCGTGATTTTTTAGTCCCAACTGCTCCGAACTGACGTAGCCGGTGGAACCATGGCATCCCCAATCGGAGATGACAACCTCACAAGAGGCTGGGGGGTGGAACTGGGAAGTAGATGGGGGAGTGGAAGGTTGTAAAGTATCTGGCTATACAGATCTGGTCAGGGTCAAGCCATTTTTACATTTTATATTTTATATAAGACTATTTAAATACGTATTTAAATAGTCTTATAAAAACACATACGTTAAATCATGATTTCCTTATCTTCACTTTTGTCGACTTTGTCTTCGTGTTCGTTGATTTCCTCATTTTCGTGTTTATGGACTATGTTCCTTGATTTCCTCATCTTCGTGTTTATGGACTATGTTCGTTGATTTCCTCATCTTCATGTTTATGGACTATGTTCCTTGATATCCCCACCCTCGTGTTTATCGTCTATGTTTGTTGATTACCTCATCTTCATGTTTATGGACTATGTTTCTTTGATTTCCTCACCTTAATGTTTGTTGATATCCTTATCTTTATGTTTATTGACTATATGTTGTGTTGGTGTCACTTAATTTTAAGAAATATTTCGATTAAATATGGTTGCGTTTTATCAGGGCTATACTAAGAATATCTACCAAATAAGCATATACACCGGTAGCATGATAACTCAATACAATGACAATTCAAACACACCTAAAAAGTGATAAAAAAATCATAAAAAGTTTTTGAAAATAATCTAACATATAAACCTCACCAACGTAACCTATTTAAAACACAGTTTTTCTTTCATCACTTTTCATTACTTTTTAAATATGTGTTGAATTGTCAATTTGATGAGTTATTATGTTTTGAATATGAAATAACACAATATTACGTTACGAGTATTTTCGCACGCCCGGGTTTGAACCCTCGATCTCCATATTCGAAGTGGAGGATCTTCACCTCTCGACCACGGATGTCGTCACGCGTGTACTAATCTTTAGGATTATTAATATGAACGAATTGCGACAGGAATCAGTACCCGATCGATAACAACAAAGATACGAAATGATAAGTTCATTTTCATTTGGGTTATTCATTATGTGAGATTATTTATTACAGAACGTACATGTATTTCGTATAGAACCGAATCATGGGAAGTCTCGTGATTGTGTTATATCTGGCCCTGTTTTCCATAATTTTGAACGGTAAGTTTATATTATCTTATCAATATTCGCTTTTTGATTTTAATATTGTATTCATTATTACTTTATTCATTCTTCGTGAATTTATTGTTTTCGAAATCCGACCTAAGACTGGATCTAACCTTGGTATCGATTCTTCAATTCTCGAATTTCTCGCAATCGCCGTCGAAAGTACATGCATTGCTCGACATTATTTTTCTTGAGTCCCGTCACAGATGCATACTTACATATGCCAAATGTCAAAAGTCGTTCCATTCGAACAACGAGTGGGTCGAACCGCACGTTGTTCAAGTGGAATGACTTCGTTGAGAATCGAGGTCTGATCTATTCTTTGATTTATACATATCTTGGAATCTATGAAATGAGAAAAGCTTTTTCTGTGGAATTTGAAACCTTTTCGTTCTGGATTAAAAAGCCCTGGACAGAGCATTAGCGCGATTTTGTATGAATGGCATTGAAGCCAAATCTAGGGTGAGGAGAAATTGCCTAGCAGCCATCTTCTATGACTAACTTTTGAACTGATTTGTATGCAAAGAGGGTCATAATTTACTTTTATTTTTGTGATGTTAATGGCTTATGATTTTTGGGGGTATTTGATGAGACAAGGAATGGGATAGGACATTAAAAAATTTCAGTAGGTTTTGGCATTTTTAATATGTCTTACCCCTCACCTCGCGGCTTCAATTGTTCTAGAATTTTATTTTTGGTCCATGTTCTATATATTGACCAAAGAGACATAGAATAGATCAGGTCAGAACACGCCATTTTCCTCGTGAAATATTCACAGACAATTTCAAAGATTCCTTGTACCTACCCACATATATTTTTTAATTAATCGCTGTAGGTAGTAGTTAGAAATATTATAGATCAATCCACCATTGTTTACTTTTGTTGAGTTGCCCGCGATTCAAAATTCGATGGCCTTAATGTCATATTTTAGCATTTAAAGTGATATTTCAAATGTCCTTAAGCTCATTATAGAAATAACGGTGCGAGCTAAAAATAATATAAATTTCTTGACACAAGAGCACAGCGTTTTATTGAAACACATAGATTTCGTTCTCAAAATGATTATTCTTAAATTAGGAGTAGGTAATGTTTTTTCATGGATTGATTTAATCGTATTAATATCAATCACTTTTGCTATTCTTTATCTAGATATGTCACCAGAATAAATCAGTATCATATCTATTTCATTCTGCCTGGGTACATATAGTTACTCCAAGGGTACTATGACGAACTAGGTTCATATTTCAGACAGCAGAGTAGGTACAGGTGCAGGTGTCCCTTGCGTTACGCGATTTACTGCTTCTGAGAAATAATCGCGAAACGAAAGTTCGTTACAGAAATAAACATTTTTCCTTTTGCCAATTTCCGTGACAGAATAATAATTTCGGTTAATAATTTGTTTGCGTTCGCAGTCACGCAATATGAATGTAGCCAAGATTTGATGTACTTGAAGTTATTTTTTCGTTTAATTTGTTTGATTCTGGGAGGTAGTTTGTTTATAATTGTAATATTAAGAAATACATATATATTTTACAAAATACTATATTTACGGTCATCATTGGTCACGCATACCTAATCAGAAAAGAGGAACCCTTGTGCCTAATTCTTCTTGGGAGTCACGATTCTTACTTTAGTTATTTTATGTTTTGTAAAATATATTTTTCTCGAATATAATTTTAATTGTTACATTTTATTTATTTGTTTTAATTTGTTGATAATACAATTCAGAAGGGAGATTACTGTATTATATGATGTTTCCGATTGGTTGATAATACATTTCAGAGGGAAGATTACTGTATTATATGATGGTTTTGAATTTGTTGTTGTAAAATTAAGTATAATAAATTGATTTCCTTTTCTCATTAGATATTTAGAATTCTTGATATTTTTTCTGTACACATTTTTGTAATGGAAGCTTGCTTAAATATTTCATCGACATTTAGTAATTGAAATAGTAAAATTATTTTGTTGATGATTTCTTTCAGGGTTTGAGTTTTTTCTTCTTTAAATTCTGGAATCCCTCGAAATTCCAGACAAATATTATTATATTGTCTGTTTCTTGTTTCTTGATCTCTCTTGGTAACGGCATTTTTTCTGTCTAAGTCTTCATTGAATTTTGTCAGGAGAGAATTGTTTTTCATTCTCTTTATAATATCATAAATATTCCCTTCTTCTAATATTTCCATTCTTGAGTTTATGAAATCTTCAAGGGATTTGGCAACATTAGAGAAATCAGATCTAAGTTTTTGTATGTTTATAATTTCTTGAAGTATCTTGTTCAATTTTAAATTTGGGCAGCGCTAAGATGTTCGCTTTTCCAAAGAGAGTTTTTTATAAGGTTCTTCTTTGACCCTGCACATTGGAAATGGAATCTCTTGTAGCAGATGGTGCACGGCGGTCCGTCAGTAGTGGAATAATCACACGTAGGGCATTCCATTTCTCTAATGGTTTGTGATCACTTTGTGACAGGAACCGAGCTCGAAACGAGTATGGCGGCCGCCTTTATATAAATTAATTCCGCCCACGTTGAGAAGTTGCTTAGCTAATTTAGAATCTCGACTGCTCGGGACAGTTATAATTGTTGCATATAGTATTTGGTTCGGTTGTTTCCCGCCCGCGTCCCGCGCCTTTACCTACATCAGTCAGTTGTGTTAAAATTACCGTTCCGCAAGGTACACCCGATCTACCGCTTTCCGCATAACCTATCTTGAGTTTTTATACCACCGCGCCGCGCTGAAAACAGCAAATGTTATACCGCAAAAGATCGCCGTGACGAAGTGCATAAAAATAGCAATCTCTAACGCATTGACCATTTCGCAAAACCAATATCACCATTCCCTTTCCTGACTTCTCTTCCAATACTAACAATTACCCTACCGGTGATTACCGCAGAGCAAAGTGGAAGGTGCCGACAGCTTGGAGATATTGGTAAGTCAAATCAAACAAATTCACAAAATATCGCAATTACAGTCCATTCACGCCGCAACATCGACTAACCTTACAGAAAACTATATTATAAAATGTTGGTATCTACCGCCAGCCACCATAATATCATGCTTTTATTTTTATCGCTTTAAAGCGATAACGCGTAACGTGAGATCGCGTAAAGTGAGGGACGCTGTTTCGTCGTTTTTTTATCTGCATGATTTCTTTATTTTTACAACTCCAGAATGATTATGTACAACAATACCTTATCATTCGTTTGACTAGCTTAATGATTATTGTTTTGATTACAAGCCCGACTTGTCTGGGAAACCTTTTAGAGACTGCTATTATGTAGTGCGTTTGAAAATTAATACATAGGTAGAAAATGCTTATTTTTCCAATCGTAATTTTTCCACACGAGGTGATTTCACACAAAAATCTGATGTGAAAACTATCCAATATTATTATTAAGATTAAGTTTTTCAGAAAATTTCTCCCTTGAGAAAAAGGGGAAAAATATTAATTCACTTTTATGTCAATCAAAATCACACTGAAGGATTACGACATATTCTTTGATGAATACACTTTTTTTTTCGATGTATGTCTCACTAGGATTACGACATATTCTTTGATGAATACACTTTTTTTTTCGATGTATGTCTCACTAGGATATACGTGTGTCGAGACAGACATATTGGATACATAAATTAGTGTTTACATATTATTTGATACATATAAGATTTCATTACATTAAATGACAATGTGAAAATGATAAAAAATAATAAATAATAATAACAAATTTTCGTCAAACAAATGGTTGAGTATTGGAGAGTTGAGCGCAGAAATAGAAGGATTTATGCTTGCCATTCAGGATAGAGTCATTAATACTAAAAATTATAGAAAGCATATAATCAAAGATACAAATCAAATTGATGATTTGTGTAGAAAATGTTTGGCTTTTCCGGAAACTATAGAACATATTATATCGGGATGTTCTATATTAGCACCGTCCGAGTATACATTTAGGCACAATCATGTTTTAAAAATAATTCACCAAAATTTGGTAATTAAACATAACTTGATTGACTGCCGTAATATATTACCATATTATGAATACGAACCAAATTCATTTTTAGAAAACGAATTTTATAAAATATATTATGATAAAACTATACTGACAGATCGAACGATTAGTCATAATAGACCCGATATAGTTTTACATGACAAAATTAAAAAAATAACTTATATCATTGATGTCGCTATTCCAAATTCCTGTAACATTCAAAAATCTGTTATGAAAAAATAAGAAAATACACAGATTTAGGAAACGAAATAAAAAGAATTTGGCATTCTCAGACTATAAAAATATTACCATTCGTTATTTCGGCTACTGGCATTATACCTAGCTCTCTCATTAAAAATTTAGGCGTATTAGATCTATCAAAAAATTTATATATAAAGATGCAAAAGTCGGTCATTTTGAATACATGTAGGATAACGAAAGATTTTTTAAATATTTATGTTGAGGGATCAGTAGGATTTATAGGCCCTGTTAGAAGTTCTACCGAGCCGAACCCTCTGATATGAAAATATCTGGAGTCGGTGAATTTTTTTTTCCCATTTGATCTCTGGTGAGTTGACGTGTTGTTGTTCTTGTATTGTTTTGTATTTATTTTACTTATGTAATGCACTTGCATAGTGTTGATTGACTAGCTGATCATTTGTGGAAAAGTGAGTGGAAGGGTTTAGTTTTTCCTATGGGGAAGATTTAACCCGGACAACAAAATCGGAAGCATAAAATAAAAAAAATAACTGGTTAATCAGCATCTAGTTGGAGTACATACTAATAAAGGGGTTTTTATAAAAAAAATGATCTTGGATCTGTTTTGGCTGATGATCCAAGACTTGGTGTCTGTTTTATATTACAAAAAAAATTGTTCAGTCTAATGGCTAGTGGGAGAGCATTATGTATCCTTGTTGCAAAATATCTAAAATTTCTCTGGCCAAAAGTTGTTTTAGCGAAAGGGATTTGTAAGAGATTATGTCCTTCAGTTCTAGTATCACGAGCAGTTTGGACATTGTCAAAAGTGGTTTTGTGTTTGAAGAGGTATGCTAGTATGTTTTTGGAAAAAAGTTGCCTAATGTCCATAACACAGATTTTCCTGAAGATTTCATCCGAGCTGCTTGTGATCGGTAGTTTGAGGATAATCTTTATAATAAGTTTCTGAGCTTTACACATTGGACACTTCTTTTAGTAGGAAGATATTTACATTTTCATCGTTAAAAAAAAACTAACTACTTCTAAGTACTGAGTCATTGTGTACTTTCCTTATTTCTATTTGTAACACTATTTTTTCTGCCTTTAATTTTTTCCAAACACATTTGAGTTTATTTATCTGCTGCTCGTGTCTAGCGGAGTATCCTGCGACCGTTTCCACAAGTATTACATCAAATATTATCACAAACATTGGCTAAAACATTAAATGTCCAATGACATTGTCCAATGACCCAATTCATTGAGCGCTCTACTCAGATGAAGTACCTCGGTCTCACCATTGGTCCATATCTCAAATGCAATCTTCATACTCAAGTAATTGCTAACAAAATAAGAAAAAACATGCGCTTTTTCAGAATCATACGAAACTGAAACAACACCTGAAAATGATATATTTTGCAGTTATATCTATTATTGAGTATGGTATCATAGCATGGGGAGGCGGCACTTCATCTTCAATAGGCCCAATCATAAAGGCTCAGAAAACAATTAAAAATAATTCTTAGGCTACCTATAATTACAGACTCAAACCTAATCTTCAATATTATGAATGTTTTTGATGTTCGGCAGCTATATGCAAAAACTATCCTAAATCATCTATACTCAAATATACATAATTACCACGAAAAAAGTTCAAATACAGGATGTACTCCAAGCAACAACAAAAACTTACTACAAATACCGATAACGCATACTACTTTTGGTCATTGAACATTTTAAATACTTTGCGACAAGACTCTACAACATTCTTCCACACAATATAAAAAAATGTGATTCACAAAAAAATTTCAAAGACAATGTAAAAACTTGGATCCAAAATAAGAATAGGGCCTTTACCGGTGCATTCACCCAAATTCGCAGTTATTTAAATAACAACATTATTGAGCGAATACATCTTAATACAAGTATAGGTATGATCAAAGGTATTAGGAAATAACTTGAAAAATTCTGCAACAACACAGGCTAGCCTAGTGAGGTGGTATTTGAGAAACCTCAACTAACTGTACTTTTATCTTCTTTTTTTACCTTCATCATATTATTTTTGTATTTTTCTGTTAATTTTATAACCTTAAACAAAAGTTACAAATCAATGTACAATATACATCACAATATGCATTTTTTAGTTGTAATGTGCAAACTTTCTTAAATAAAGATATATATTATTATTATTAATGTGTATTGACATTGATAAGTCAATTTATACTCGTACGACTACTGATTATGGTAAAACCCTATTTACCGATGAAAGGTTATACCATTGCTTTCCCTATATTTTCCAGTAGGTACGGCTTGTACAATATCTCAGTTATCGCCGGAGACCTGTGCCCGGCGAGCGCTTGTAACCGACTGATACCCGAGATATCTCACATCGGAGAATGATCCGATATGCGTGGCCCATACATCGAACGTCAAACCTGACTCTATCTATATACCTCATTTAGCTCGCTTACCTATCGCTAGTAGTCATAAATCGATATATAATGCCAATTCCAAAAATGGGTCACACATTATTTTGCACATTTTGTATAAATAAAACTATTTCTTCGAAATCGGTTCCACCTTTCTTCGAAATTGCCCAATCCAAATCGATATTCTATTATCAATTGCTATTCAAATTTCTAGGTAGTAAGTATGGTCTAACTCAAAATTTGTGTTTTCTCCCTGATGTTGAATTTTACGATCTTATCGTTATAACAGTAAACAGCTCTTTTCCTCATCAGAAATCATCTTGACATTTTGTACGTCAAACGTAAAGCCTTAGACACATTACACTATATTATGCGCGCATAATTTGGGCGTGGCATATAATATATGTATTATATGTGGTGAAACACTACGCTATAGTCTTCCTCGGGAGAGAGGTTCAGATCAATTGGGGAACTGCCGCGGAATATCATTTCTTTGTATGGAATCTGTCATTTTGACAGATGACAGCTGGGTAATTACGGCGCTCCGTAAATTGTTCTTACTTCTACTCGTGCCTGTGGCAGGAGACGGGGTGGCATAATTTTCAAATAAAGTCGCCACGCCCATACTTATAACACGTATTATTTTTAGTTTATATCAGTTATTAGGTCTGTATGGGATTGTATAGCGAACAATATGCAAAGGGAGGATACGAAATGTGTACGAAAATGTTTGAGGAATTGTTTGTTGAAACGGTCGCAGTAGACCCCGTTTTAATCTGTGAGGAATAGTTAGGATGCAGCAATATCTCCAGTTAATGCTTTTGTATTGTTTTTTTAGAATGCTTTTATAATTCCTATACGGCAATGGTTTCATTTCTTTCAACGTGTGAAGGAGATGGGAAATAATGATTACTTTTTCCTTTGAGGGAAGCAGACATAATATACGCACATCGTTAATCTCATTTTCAACAACGTTTTCTTACACACAATTATGTAATATGTAAAAAAGAGCAGCAGCATTATTGAAATAAAGAACGTACGCTATTTTTTGTTTTATTTGTTATCTGCTACTGTATCAATTAAAAAACTCCCATTATGTGTCCACAATTTTACGAATTACTACATCTGGTTTGGTTTTAAGAAGTAATAAATCCCAAGATTTATAGAACAGACCTTAACAAAAAGTATAACTTGCGTTGATAAGTCGACTGTCTGCCATTCGAACCTTCCACTCAACGAGCAATCGACCACGTTATATTAAAAATGTCATTGTTTCATTTCCAGTTGGGGCCAAAGATGTCGCTGTGCCTGTAAAAGAAATTACCTTGAAGACGGAGTATTTGGGAGACGCTTTCTATGCGGTTCCTTCCAACTCCAGCAGCGAGCTGATCTCTTGCTATTTGAAGGGCCCTAACGGAAGTGTTCACCAATTGTTCCCGGCTGAGGGAGCCAACCTGACAGATCCAAACATCAACTTCGTATCGACTCCCACTCACCATTGCGGATTTCAGATTCAAAACGTTACAAATCTTTACTTGGGAAAATGGCTGCTAACAACCAATAGTACGCACTTCTTTGATGAGAAAGAAATTTCAATGCACTCAATTGATATTCTGCTCGAAGAACGTGAGAATAACTATTCTATTTTATATTTATTTCAACGACCCTGCACACTAGTGACTAAATTCTTGCGGTAATCAAATTTAAAAAACTATGTACGTTTTTGCACTAACTTAATGAGTAAAACCTCAACTTGTTTAAGAATTTGATCATTGAAGACAATATTACCAACTCGCAAACGATAAATGTTAAACATAAAAGACAGGGAAAGATTCGGTGACATGTGGGAATTGAACCAAAGACCTCTGTTTAAATGATCGAAACATCTGAAAAATATTAAAATGGACAGCAGTTCTGTCTCAATGACTCCAGGTGGTAGAGGTTATGTTATTGTTATATCTCTGCTTACTTGCAGATTTCTGTGTTGGGAATTCTTTGAAAAAGTAAATGGTTCTTTACTTTAATTGCGTTTATTTACGTTACAATAAATAAGTATGGATTTAGCTACACTGTTCATTACCCGAGGGTTGGTAATTCTCTCTTTCTAGAAGCGTGTTGTCTGGCAATAATATCCCACAGGGAATTGCTACACTCTAGCGACATCTGTCGGACTCTGGAGTAAGCTTTATGACTGGTGACATCTATCGCTTGAAAACCCAACTTATTACCAAACATCACAGTTATTCAGTAAAAAAAAATACAAATCATAGTGTAATTTTTTTTATTTATGAAACTTCAAATAAATCCACTATGGTATCGTATAAATATAGGTACTTTTTTAAATTTTAACTTATACTAAACAGGTTATGAATAAACAGGTTTTATGGTAAACTTTTGGTAAATCACGATGTTCATGGAAATCTGAATATTTCAGGATTTCTTCGTGATATATTTATTATCAAGCCAAATGCATGTGTTTCGACAACGGAAACCTGCTAATTCTTGCAATCCCGTTTTTAACGGATCGCCGATAACTTTAAAAGATTTTTAATAAATTAGGAATACTCATTTTTCTCCGTGTATGACAAAACATAGAATATAATTAAAATAACATGATGTACATAAAATCATAACAGAAACAACAACAGAAATGTTACTAATGACATGTCAGAAAAACACTATTTTATGATTTTTAAATTTATTCAAAACTGAAAATATCCACATTTGACTATTATGTTATTGTATTTATTACGTAGTCCGTCCGCAAGAATTTTATTTTGCATTGGTTCACTTTGAACAAGACAGAAAAGCGGAGCGGAGTATATTAAATGGAATCTTATATAGTAACTACGGGCATTGAATATACACAGAAAAAAATAGTTGAGGATAATATTGTTGGTTAATGTTAATTCAGGGTTCGATCACCTTTTGCGTCAGTATTTTTTTTGTGTTGTATCTTGTTCTGTTTCGTGTTTCGTTTAGATGTATTAGTATTATTTTATTTTCAATGATTTAATATTGTATTATCGTTTCAGAGGAGGTCGGCATGATTCCCAAAGACTTCGTCAACGTGTACGAGGGGGAAGATCTCTTCATAAAATATGCAGAAGTCCCGGATAACGTAACGTTATGTGAAATCACGATGCCTGGGGCGGGCCACCCATCCTCCACCAGGGAACTAGCCCAGAGATTCTGGTTGGACATTGGAGACAACTGTTCCATGACCTTCAGGAATGTGACAGACGATATTAATGGACAGTGGTCCTTCAAAGTTCACGGGGATGCAATATTTACTGGCAAATTAAATATAACAGTTATACGTAAGAAATTGTTTAATAATTATAATAAATAACGGTCCTATATAAAATAATTATCGTGCCATCAAATATTCCGTCTTGACATTCAATTTAAAATGGTTTCGCTGTTTTTGAACTAACTAAGTACTGTTTTTGAAAGCAGATGAAAGTATCGTTCTAAATTTCATTTTATAAATGGATGTGCAACTAAAAATATTAAAATATTAATAAAATTTTAATTACAAAGAGAAACCAAATTTTTATAAGCAATAATTATTCGCCTGAAATATCCATACAAATTGAAAATATTTCCCGAGTAAAAATAAATGCCGCCGACGGGGATTGAACCCGCACCTTATCCGGTCAGGTGCTCTGGACCACTGAGCTACGTCGGCTTATTTCCAACACGCAAAATAATACAATATATACTAGTACCTCAATCAACAATTACTGCTCATTATATTTTTTCACTTGTAAACAACCAACTTTATTTAGATATTTCAATTTCTATGGATTTCAAGCGACATAATTTGGTATGTTTTGTGCTATGCATAAGAAACCTTGTCTTATAAACATTAGTTTATCATTAAAAAAAATAATACGAAGAGAAAGCTTGATGTTCTCTCTTTCTAAATGTGTTGATTATAATAGAAAAGTAGACAGAATAGATTATTGTTCTTTTTCTTAAATCTTCTGTTTTGTCACTGTCCTGCTTTGCCGTGGAACCACTGCATAACTGTACATTATACATCTAAACTGGTTAAAATATTTCCAGCGATTCCAATAGTGGACACCTCCCCATTCGACCTGCAGCTCGGTTCTTCGGCATCTCTCACGTTCGGCCCCAAGGACGCCACCTACTGCAGGGCCTCTGACCCCACGGGGCTGGTGCTGGTCACACAGAACGGTCCTTGCTCCTTGCAGCTGTCCGCGGCCGGACAGGAGCATGACGGAGAGTGGAAGGTGCAGCTCGGCCTGCCCGGCATTACGGAAACGAGGACCTACACTTACACCGCCCATGTTAACGCATACAATGCAGGTAAATACTTATCTTCAGGAACTTATCCTTTTAACTTATTTTGAAGGTTGTACCTATCAATATAATGTATGTATTTTTGGAAAAAACTTAATGAGTAAAATAGGAGTTAAATATGACCGAAGCAGATCTACCATTAGCTCAGTTCAAGCCCTAGATGTGACCTATCTTTTTTCTGTTTCAAATTTTCTTTAAGGAATCGCTAATTTTGTCTTCAATAATTAAATATTTCAATTTGGAGTTTTACTCATAAATTTATTCCAAAAAGAATTAATCATCTTAGACTTACAGAAAAAGTCAATAGATGTCGCACATTAAAATAAAAATAAGATATATTTATCTAAGACACTGTCTAGATAGCATTTAGTTCTGGTTGAATCTTGCGATCATACATAAAGATATATTATCAGCCAATGTTGGTAATTCTTAATCGAAGTATAATACAGTTAACCATTAGCTCAGTTGGTAGAGCGGTGTCCCGGTAAGGCAAGGGTTCAAGTCATAGTCATCATTGAAGAAGAAGATATTACTAATAAATCTAAACGAAACATGAAATAGAACAAGACGCAGAAAAATTATAAAAAATGATAACGGTCACAACTGCCCTAATGGCAGAAGAATATTTTGGTTCGGTACGAAATCGTCAAAAAAAAAAAAACACCTTGAATAAAACCATGGATCACAATTATGATAGCACCTCTCACTGTCATTTGCGAGATGTGTCACGTGCTTGGTCGTTATCCAATCAATGTTTTTATTTGAACCTTTATCATAATGATTTCCATGCCTTGGTGAAATTTCCTGATCACCGTATCTTCGTATAATCGATAAGATATTCGTATAATACTTCAGGCGAAACTACCAAAACACGGCAGTGTAGATTCCAAAGCAATAGCTGTGACAACCATATCTATATTAATAACCATAGATATTATTTAACATATGATATATTCGTATATAAAGCTCTCGTGTATTATTTCCTCCAAACAAAAATGTCAAATCGATCAAAGTCATTTTATCAATGACTTCCCAAAAATATGCTGCAATAGTATTAATATGAAAAAAATATTAAACAAACTACTCGATTATTAACTCAGTTTTAATATTAATTAAACTAATATCTAACCTCCAATTAAGAAGCGATTGTATTTACCGCGGGTCACGTTAAATTTTGTCCCAAACCAATCTCAATTATTTCTCTTTGCTATATAGACAAAGTAGGTAAATATTACTAAAAACTACTCTAAACACTCATATCTGACTTATGTTTTCGGAAATGACCAAAGTAAGATAGAGATATCTTCGACCTAGGAGTATTGAGGTGTTAGAGGGAGGTGTGAAAAAATGTCAGTCGAAAGTTTTTTGTGTGATAAACGTTGGCGTAATTTGCATGGAATAATTTAAAATGTCGAATTCTGTGGATATCGTATAGAAAGAAATCGCAAACAATTCATTGAATCATTACAAACGTTTTCAAACAAAGTGACAATAAACTCTCTCTTGTAATAATAATAATGTTACAAGAGAGGAGAAAAAAAAGGTTAAAAACGATATTTTCAGACGAAAAGTTATAATTTTTGACAGTGGTTTAGCGGGTCCAATAAAATGAACGTCCAGATACTTTTGCTTTCATTGTTTACTTTTTAACTAACTAACTAACCATGATGCCGTGTCATCAGGCAGAGAAGACGGACCGCCAAACAACTCGGTCTTGTCACACACTCCCTGTCTCATTCACATTCATACATCGTCTAATACATACTCTTATTTTATTCTGACTCTTGATATGGCCCGACTCAAGTATCTGATTCTCTTAGTCGTGCCATGTCTTCCTCGGGCGTCCCCGACTTCTGCTACCATTCACATTTGCATCGTACATTCTCCTTACATTCCTTTCTTTGCTTATTCGCTCTACATGTCCAAACCATCTAAGCGTCCCTTTCTTGATCTTACTCATTACGCTTACATCAGCCTTGCTGATGATCTGTCAACGTTTTTAGGAATCTTGAAAAACGACTAGGATTGTCTTTTGATCAATATTGATCAAAAGACAAATTAGGACGCGAAAAACACCGCCACCAGGAATAAATAAATTCAATTTGCCGCCACTGAAAGGAATGTTAATGTCAATATGCCACACTGGCGTCTCTAGCGATCAGTGTTGATACTGCCAATATTTTACTGGAGTTGGACGTATTATTAATATTATGGGGTATTTGGTTGAACAGACTCAAAACAAGACTCGGTGCAAGCGTTTTGGTAAATCTGCTGAACATGTTGAAGAAATAATATTAGCTTGTCTGGTGTATTTTTTCGCAGAGCTAATATATATATATATATATAAATATTTTTTTTATGTCCACAGATGTAATCAACCCTGATACAATGGTGTCATCTGTAGTGATATCCAACAACGGCAAGACCCTGCAGATGGTGTGTTCCTTGATGGTGCCGACCATCAACACCTGCAGGATGGTCCGTTCTGACGGCAAAGTGTTCACCCCCACTCCATACCTTGGGAATGGACGATATTCATACTACGGAAAGGAAACCTAGTGAGTGAATATTATGCAATATGCTATTGATAGTTAAATGGAACAATTCCAAAAAACGTTTCATGACAGCTGGGGTCCCGCAAGGGTCTCTGCTTTCTCCAATCCTTTTCAATGTCTACACTCACGACATCCCCCTCTCTGAAAACTCAAATTCTCACAAAGCTCTGTACGCAGATGACACCACAGTTATGGTTAGATACTGTTCACCCAGGATGATTACGTACCGACTACAAAAAAACATTGACTTACTCCAAGATTGGTACGATAAATGGCGTATAGACGTGAATCCCTCAAAGAGCGTGGCCGTCTTTTTCTCTCGTAGAAAAGGCAGCCGCGCCCCGCGAGAGGAAATAACAATGTACGGCCAATCTATACCGTGGGAAAAATCGGCCAAATATCTTGGAGTTACACTTGACAGACGACTCACATGGAAAAAACACATAAATATTACACTACAAAAAGCAAAAAACACATCCAACGCCCTTTACCCGTTGCTACACTCAAACTCAAAAACTTCCATACAAAACAAACTACTCATCTACAAAACACAAATACGCCCCATCATGTCATACGCCTCACCCATTTGGGGCACAGCAAACACAAAAAGTCTCGCCACATTCCAGAATGTCACACTTAGAAGATTCACCAAAAGCCCTTGGTTCGTCCGTAATAGTATAATTAATTCAGGCACGAAAATCCCCCCATTTAAAACTCATGTGGTAGAATTAGCCAAAACATTCTATGCGAAACTTCCTATGCACCCAAATCCCAGCATAGCATGTCTCGGGCGCTCAAGTCCCGACGACGAACCCACCTATCCATTCCCAGTCTCTATAACCTTCCCCCCTTGATGAGTGGACTTAAATAAAAAATTAAAATTGCAACCAAATATACAAAAAATATAGTATACATTTACAAACACCCAAACTTAAAATAATATACAAAAATCATAACAAAAAAAATCTTTTACAAAAAAAAAAAAAAAATTTTTATATAACTAAATAAAAAAAAAATACCTACAGACAAAAAAAAAAAAAATATAAAAATACAAAAAATATAGTATTTTAGTCCTATAAGTTGCTATAGGCAGCCCACTCATCGGGTAGAAAAAAACCATCCCCCAGGTACTTTACACCCTCAGTTCACGAGACATGGAGAAAATATTCCCCGACACTCGTATTTGCACAATAGGATACCTTGGAACAATTCCACATCCAGGTATTCTTGTCTTTGTCGTTTCCTTGCAAGACGTGTGAGAAGGAAAATAATCGTGAAGGATTGTTGCATGAGAAACATTATTTTTCGATAGCTCGTGAGTTTTTGCTGCTTACCACATGGATTTCCAGGGGTATTTATCGATAGCCCCCGAACTTCTCTAAATATCTCGAATTTCTTGTTTTTACTTTACTTCTCATTACATTATTTTTTACATAACCACAAATAATTTTATTTTTACATATGTACACCGTTATTGAACGGTTTGTATTTGTATTTTTTGTTTTTTTTTTAAATAACCCAGTCTCTTCATTATAAATAAAATAGGGCCATATTTATAATTATGTATAATATATATCAGTGTTGTTTGGAATGTGCTGAGTCAGCGTCAACGGAATGGCTGCCGCCTCCGCGTCTCTGGGATTACAAAATGATATGGCAGTTTCAGCCTCTCCTCGTACAGCCTCTGGAGTTACTTTTCCCAACTTTGCCTGAGGCGAACTTCCTTCTTCTTAAGAGATATACCTACTCTTCATGATTGTTTCCCTACAAATCTTAGGGTGTAGTAGAGATTTTGTTTTTATTTAATGTCAAGAGAGCAAAAAAATCTAGGGAAATTCTGAAATGTTGACTATGGAAGGTCATAATTCTGGAGAAATTTCAAATCCTCCAGGGTAATTTCGAAATATTCAAACTGTCTGGGAAAATTTTTGTTTCAAATACTCATAGACATATGATTAATTCCTATGTCTCTGCAAATACTCTATTCTTAATTTGAAATTCTCTATTTTCAATTTGAAATTATCTATTCTTAATTTGAAATTCTCTTTTCTTAAATTGAAATTCTCTATTCTTAATTTTGGATTCTCTACTCTTAATTTGAAATTCTCTATACTTAATTTGAAATTCTCTATTCTTATTTTTTCTGCTACCACGACAACCTCCATTTAAAATCATTGCGCTCGACGGACGATTACGGAATTAGCTGTTTTTGAACTAACAGAATTCAATTTGTAATATACCTGTAATTTCAGTGAAGACAGCAAAGGAAACACCATTGTGGACTGCGGAATAGAAGTGCGAGAAGCAGAAGACATGGATTTGCTGAGTTGGCAGTGCATTATCAATCACGGGGATGACAACATCGAAGTAGGCGCTTTTATTGACGTCTTAGAGACGGATGATCCACGCTTGGAAGGTAAAATTACATAGAACACATAAAAATTATCTGTTTTCATTTATCAATGGTTTACTTCCATGATGTTATTTATGATGTTCACGTCATGTGCTAATTTTATTATGAAGTTTTAAAATATCCATATTACAAATTAATGTAAGTAGCTCTTTATGTATGAACAATGTTAGCTAGATAAGTTGATATTTAATAATTTGGCTTGTGATGATAATGAAGTAGCAAGCAGAAAGCTGTTGATAAATTTAAAACGGCGGAGCCCATCAATTGAGAGTTTTTCACCTTCCCCTCCTCTCTTTTCAACCACCTTCTACAATGTACCCCGATTGGGGATAAATAGTGAATGGCAAAGTCCCAGTGACTTCGGGCAGTTAGGACTCTGGTGCGGTTTTCTCAATAAAAATAAATGTTTCATATTTTAACACTTTATCAAAAAATCTGTTTATCTCGTTTCAGAAATCGTTAATTTAAACTCAACATCTGAATTTGTCTGGGATACGCCCATAGTGATGGAGATTTTTAGGAAAAGTTACGAACTGAAGTGTTCTCAGCCCAAAAAAATAGAATATTGCTGGTTCCTATCTCCAAACGGTACCCAGTTGGTTGCCATCCCTGGTAAGTAATTGTAATAAGCATAGTTGCGTAGGAGAAAAATTCACCATTGCAATTTTATTGCAATCATAATGAAGTACTTTTTAGTTTAAACTTTTTGTTTTTGTGTCAATACTAACTCGCAATTAAAAAAAGTTTATTTTATGTTTAAGGTGCCTCCAATCCTGTCTATGAATATGTTGGAAGAGGTCTAAGTTTTGGCGAATGCGGAATCAAAATAAAAAATGCATCAATCACAGATTCCGGAAATTGGACCTGCAACATGGGAGCTGCCAATGAAACCGATATTAGGAGGATCATACCTGTCAAAATCTACAGTAAGTCTTTCAACATACGTTAATTAGTAACGTTAATATCATTAAATAAATCACGTTTTTTTTTTAAATTTATTATTAATTTTTCAGATTCCGGAATGGTTAATTTTTACAGCATTGAAAGCACGAATAAGATAACTATTGGTTGCAGGACATACGACAACAGGACGTTGGAATATTGTAGGTTTGTGAGACCCGATGGACAAGGTAATTACAACATTATAAACAATCTAAAATAATTCATTTTAAATCTTAGGTCTAGCTTATGATAATATTTAATCTTACATGATCTGTAATGATGAGACCATGGCATAGCGGTCCGGACCGTAGCCTGATGGGTGAAGGTTGAAAATAATGATAACCAACCTCCGATAGAGGAGCACACCATAAGAAAAAAATAAGTAAATCACCAACATTTAGAATCGAAATATTTTGTATATTTTGTAACATCTTTACCATCTAATTCCCAAACCCAACATTCCCCAATTAGTTTTCATGGTTCCACTGTCTTTAAGCAGTTACTAGCAACGTTCAGGCAGTAAAAAAATGTATGTAGGTATGTCATAAAACATTCGTAATATTTTATGAACAAATTTTTAAATGCAGGTATTAACCCCCTGTACGCCAATAACACTGAGTACACCGGAAGCGGAACAAGCTTGTCTCAGGGCATCTGCCAGCTGACCATCGTAGACGTGAAATATGCGGACCTGGGCACCTGGACATGCGCCGGAAAGTCTGCTCCCAGCACTGAGGAACATCTGGCAACTGTCACCATCACCAGATATCAATACTACAGTGAGCTTTACACAATCTTTCATACAAAACATCACTTAACCTTCACCAGATACCAACATTACAGTTTTACACAGTCATCCAAACAAAATGTGAGTTTTACACAGTAATTTCACTTAAGTAACCTCTCTTAACCGTCAGCAGATACCAACATTACAGTTTTACACAGTCATCCAAACAAAATGTGAGTTTTACACAGTAATTTCACTTAAGTAACCTCTCTTAACCGTCAGCAGATACCAATGCTACAATGAGTTTACAGTCATCTAAATAAAATGTGAGTTTTACACAGTAATTTCACTCAAGTAACCTCTCTTAACCGTCAGCAGATACCAATGCTACAATGAGTTTACAGCCATTCAAACAAAATCTCACTCAACCAACACCACATTTTAGACACCAGAGCACATAGTTTTAACTGTTATTTGACCTGTTTTCTCGCATTTTTTCAGCCTACTCCAGCTGGAATTCCATGACCTGGATCTTCTACTGTATCAGCCTCATCGGGCTGGTCATCATCATGGTGATGCTGGTGCAGAGGGCCAAGTTGGCTTCCCGTCTGAAAACCCGTGCACAGTCCTTCCGACAGTCCTTCAGAGATAGAAAAATGAACAGGTCCCAGAGTCAAACTGAAGCGTGATTTGTGCACCGTCGATATTTAAAACAAACAGAAAAAAACTTAATCGAAAACCAATAAATTGATTAATATGCTGTAACTGTTCATTTAATATTGTATGTAGGTAGTGATATTATGTATTTGACAGTGTCCAATAGTTGCAGATTATCAATAAATTTAAGAATCAAATGTTTTTTGTTTAAATTTTCTTTGTTCAGTGCATTGTTTGATTAGAATGTTTAAATTGAGAATGAGAATCTTTATTTTCATTGACAATGTTTAGACAACCAAGCTGGGCACATGCCCGTGTTGTGGTGGTTGATTATATATAACGTACATTAAAAGAATATATCACGTATGATATATTTAAATATAGATGAAATTAAAAAAAATACAGAAAGTATACAATATAAAAGAAAACAAGGAGTATGGAATTTAAAAGAATATAAGAAGTATATAATATAAAAAAATGTATAAATTAAATTTACGAAATCAATGTAAGAATAAATGTAACATAAGAAAACAATAAAATGATGATATTTTATATATGCGAGTTACAGTGTTTATATGAAGAACATTAAAATACATATTTGTAATAAGCATTTACTTTGTGGCTCGTCATAATTTACAATAAAAAATATAAATTTATTGTAGACCACTTTAATTTTAATTGCACTCTACCGGTTTCGGAAGAACCCTTCCTTAGTCAAGAGAATTTGAAAGAATATATCAAAAAATTTAAGTATGGAGGATTTAAAAAAAAAATTTAAAAAGGTATAGAATATAAAACATTATAAGGAGTACAGAATTTAAAAGAACATACTAAGTAAATGATTTTTAAAAAAATGTATACATACATATAACATCAAAGTGAGTATGTATTACTAGGTGAGCAAATAAGAAAAATATGGTAAACTGTTGATATTTTGTACGTGCGAGTTACAGTGACATATGTGGATACATTATTCTTCAGCAATTTTTGTAGGGATTCTTGTTTGAACTCCAGTTAATAATAATAATAGCCATCTTGACCTGATCACAGGAGAGTATCGAGTACAGGAATAAGAACATAAGCATATGTTCTGATAGCCAGACAGCCCTAATGGCACTGGGAAGTAACCGATGCGACTCCAGACTGGTGATGGAATGCAGGACTGTTCTTACAGAACTCGCTACCATCAATAAAATAACCCTAATCTGGGTACCGGGACATTAAGGTATTGAAAGCAAGGAGCGGGCTGACGAACTAGTAAAGAAAGGGGCGAAAGCATCACTTGTAGGATCCGAGCCGGCCGTAGGAGTTGCAGCTTGCCACACAAAATTACATATTGATAGGTGGGTCAAATCCCAGCACTGCAAATAATGGGAGAGGGCACCTGGAATGAAACAATCCAAAGTACTCATAAAAGGACCAACCCTAGACGAGCCAAGAAACTACTCGATATGGACAGAAACACGCTGAGGGAACTGATAGGACTACTAACGGGACACTGCCATCTCAGGAGACACATGCAGATATTGGGAGTGGAAAACACCAATAGATGCAGGAAATGTGAAGAAGATGAAGAGACTCCAATACACATATGGTGCCAATGTCCCGCGCTGGTGGGAACTAGGCTCAGATACCTGGGGAGACATACAGTAGAACCAGACGACACATACCCAATAACAACCCTGGTGAACTTTATAAAAAGGGATTGGGTTGTTGTTAAAGGATTGAGGTAAAATGGGAGATAGCACAATGGCCCTATGGCCTAAGGGCTCACGGGAACTAATAAAAAATAAAAATTTACTAAAGAGAAAAAATTATTGTCACAATATTGTTCTCAACAACTGTTATTTCGTTGTTACGTTTTGTCTATAATTCTGCAAAGCAAAACTTGGACACTAAACCTGAAGTGAAGCTCTTGAAATGTGGGGTAGAGATATAAACCAACCTAACCAATTTAGAATTCTTCATCGAGTGGCCAAATACTGTGAAATTCAATTTCACATTTCTCATAGCAATTAAATCACAAAGATCGCATCTCTACGCAAATCAAATAATATAAGTACCTCAAAATATCTAGCGCGCACAGTGTGGGATATTCGCTGTACAATTTATTACGAATTCCTTGCCTTTATCTAATTTTATTAGTACAAACAGATTCAGAAAACATACTTATTATTTACAAAACAGATACAGAAAAACATACTTTCCTGGCTCACTTCAGATAAACACACTTTTATTAATGATGTAGAGGACACTATAGTAAAACACTGGACATTGATTTAACATTTGCTATTTTACGCTCCATTACTATTGATATTACATTTATTAAAAGATTAGTGGCAAGAGTTGAGTTGAGTTGCAGTTCTAAAAGGCTGGAGAATGTAGGACTCTTTGAGACTGGAGAATTTTATTGAAATGACCTTCTTACAAAGTTTACAAAAAATATTATCATTTTTTACATATTTAGTTATTTACAATGTCACGGTCTGTGAAGGTGAAAACTTTCCGACTTTATGGATATGACTGTCTAAAAAGACGAGTTTTGAGTTTAGCTCTGAAATCTCTCGCATCTGTAATCATTCTTAAATCATGTGACAGTCCATTCAGACATTAGGTCCTGACACTTCGGATGCATGCTCACCGAACTTGGTATTTGGTGCGCACTTTGGTTACTTCAACGTTCCGATTGCTGATAGCGCAGCTGACCTAATCTTGTGGTGTGACGGACAACTAAGCCAGCCGAGGAATTGAAGACACTACGCCTGGATGGGACCCAAAAGCGATGTTTCAGCCACTGACCGGTCATTGGAAGAAACAAAATTAGTATAATGTATACAAATGATACCAGCGATTACAAAAATATACTAAAGCAAACACGAGTCGAGTGCAATCCATCTCTGAAATTCAACATAATGCACCTAATTTTTGGAACGCAGAAAAAAGGGTGAACCCTTAGCACTACCATAGCGAATTATAACTTGTGAATCAAAAAGTTATTTTTTTACTTTACGCTGATAATTCAAAACAGAATGTTTACAATAATCATAGACTTGTTTTGATTTGTTGTGTCAAGTAAGATAATAATAATAAACTGTCGCCAATAATCATTATCTCTCAGAAAAGCGTTCAATCAATTGGGTTACAACAATTTACCACAATGCAAACAAAAAAGCTATTAGTTTGTTCAGCGCCACCTTGAGAACAATAATTGCTTTTATAATTGAAGTTTGTTGATTTCGTCATCTTCATGTTTGTGAACCTCATCTTCGTGTTTTCTGATTTCGTCATCTTTGTGTTTGTCGACCCTATCTTCGTGTTAGTTGATTTCATCTTCTTCACGTTTGTGGATATGTTTGTTGATTTCGTCATCTTCATGTTTGTGGACTGTGTTTGTCGATTTCCTCATCTTTGTGCTTGTTGATTTACTTATATTCATTTTTATTGGATGTATGTTATATTGGTATCACTTCATTTTAAGCAACATTTCGATTTTGAATGGTGGCGTGTCATCACGGGTTATGATTAAATTCCACAATAATACGTTATTTCCGCACGACCGGGTTTGAATCCACAACCTCCTTCTTCGAAGTCGAGGATCTTTACCGCTCGACCAAGGATGTCATCATAATATATTTGTGATTTTTATGATCGAATTGCGACCGGAATCAGTACCCGATCGATAACACCAAAGATTCGAAATGATAAGTTCATTTTAATTTGGGTTATTCATTATGTGAGTTTATTTTTTACAGAGTGTACATGTTTTTCGCATATAACCGAATCATGGGAAGTCGTTTATTATATCTGGCCCTGTTTTCCATAGTTTTAAACGGTATGTTTATATTATCTTATCGAAATTCGCTTTTTGATTTTAATATTGTGTTCATTCTTTATTAATTCATTGTTTCCAACATCATCTAGGCCGATATTTTCTTCGATTTTTTCATAGAATCTATGAAATGAGAACAGGCTTTTCTATGGAATAGAAACCCAAAGTTGAATGGACTTCAACTTTCATTCTGTAAATTGATCATCATCGTCCACGTGAGACATTCAATATTATTATGTACCGGCCTTTATCTTTTCTTTAATATTATAGGCATATATTGCTTAAATTGCTGAGTTTTATGATTAAAGGGGTATTTACTACCCGGTTTTGGCCGCGATTCAATGTTTAATGCCGTTAATGTCATTTTTTAACATTTCAAATGATATTTCAAATCTCCGTAAGCTAGTGTGATGAGCTAAAAATAGTACTAATTTATTGACATCAGTGTATACAGTTTTATTGGAACATACAAATTTCCTGCTCAATGTGAGTAGTCTTAATTAAGTAATTGGTATTTTTTCCGGGGATTGATTTAATCGTATTAGGCATCAATTTTGCTATTCTTGTTCTAAATACGTCATGAGAATAAATCAGTATCATATCTGCTTCTATCTTGTTATTGTTATTCCAAAAGTACTAAGACGTACTACAGTCCAATATCTTTTGATAAACTTGATAACAATCTTCTTTTATCCAAACAATTAGCTCTAGGAATTCACGGCGGTTTGTATCAATGGCTAGTCTCCTAATTTAATGGGCGCACTCAGGGAGTAACAATTAATGGCTTCATCTCTGAGGTTGTAAATATACCTTCAGTTGTGCCCCAAGAATCTCATTTGGGATCATCGCTGTTTACAATTTTCATCGATAACATTATAAAATGCTTTAACTATGCAAATTTTCTACTTTTCACCGATGATAGGAAAATATTCCTTCCTATTAATTCTATTATTGATTGCTATAAATTACAAGAATATCTGTTTAGACTTAATGACTACTGTATCATCAAACATCTCATATGAACACCTGTAAATGTTATGTGATTACCTTCACTAGAAAAAAAAATTAATTTGACTATAACCAGCCATACTTAGAAATGTTACACAAATTCGTGACTGGTGTTCTGCTTGACAGTAAACTTACATTTTAGGCGCATATTGATATGATTGTGAAGAAAGTCCTTAGATTGTTATTCTCTTTCTCTTTTGTTTACTTTATAATCTTCCTCTGTACAATAATTAAGTTAATATGTTTATTGTCCTGATGAAGGGAGAGATCAACCGAAACCGGTCGACGTGTATAACTCAAAATCATAAAGTGGATTTAAACAAAGAACGTTTATCATTTGTTAATATTTATCTTTGAATCATCAAAAATAACATTGGGGGAGCTATCTTTGATCATGGAAAAAATGTCAGATAGTGGAATATGGTTTACGAAGGTAACAACTGGGTTGGACGCTCCTTGTTTTGCCTAGGCATCCGCAATATTGGACTCCTTTATACCAAGCCCATATTGAAAGAATTCAAAAAAAAATTTTAAACACATAAATCATAAACTAAAATTACACTTCTCAAATTATACCGAGTCCATTAAATTTCATAATTTTAACTCCCTCCAAACACGACGTCTAATTTTTGATCAAATCTTATTATTTAAAATCCTAAATAATGGTCTGGACTCACCAGAACTTACCAATTTAATAAATCTTCATATTCCGTATAGATCAACCCGACAATCTGATTTATTTTATCTACCCTCATGTAGAACAAACATTCGAAAAAATTCCCCAATTCCTCGTATATGTGCACAATATAATACAAAATTTTATAGCATTGACATTTTTGGTAATAACCTAAAGAAATATCGATATGAAGTAATGTGATTATTAATATGAGAGTATGTTATGTATCGGGAGCATCTCCTATCCTCTTCCTATTTTCCTCTTCCTCTCCCCTTCCTTTAACACAAAATTAATTTTAAGATATTAAAACTTCATTTCCAATGAACTTTAACATAAGAAACTTCTTTGGCTTGACTTCAGTTAACTTGTATATTTATATCTATCATTGTATATTATATAAAAGCTGTTTGTTTTTTACAAAATAAATAAATATGATGCCAACATGTCCAGGAATCCAAATCAGAGTTACAGTTTTTCCAGAGATTAGGAAATCCATCACACTTCGACCATTTGGTAGGAAAAATCAGAACCCCAGACGGGGGAATGGGCATTAAAATCGCCCAATATAAAGAAAGGAGGGCTCAGTTGACTTACAATTTGCAACCGAATTTGTTTATTGAAGTAGGGTGTTGGGGGAAGGTGGACTGAAATAAAGGATGTGGCTTTTATTTTAGCTGCAACCATTTGGAAGTCATCATTGGGGGGTTTGATATTATTTATTGGGGAAAATAATAAGGTTTTTTTGTTTTTTAATCTTTATTTAGATGTACGCAAATTTTTTCATGCATCTAGTAGGAAAATATAAAAAAATACAAAAAATACAATGTACAAAAAATAACATTTACAATCACATTTAAGACCAAAGGAAAATTCCCAAAATTACATTATATACGATATCTAGGTGACTAAAATAATATTTGTGAGTAAGTTCAACAATCAAAAAATATTTTTTTACATATAAAGCTTTTAATAAAAAGGGCAGCACCGCCGCCCTTACCTTCCGGGCGATCATCGCGGAGACAGGAATAACCACGGAGTAAACCACGTCTCCGAGATAGCTGCCAAATAAATAAGGTTTGAATAATAGGTTAAGGAGATCAGATTTGTTAGAAATAGCACTTCGGCTATTCCACTAAAGTATTCTGACATCCTGAAGAGTCATTTTGAATAAATGATTTTTATGTGGATATAATAGAAGCAGCGTTGGACGGTAGATTAGTTTGAGAAGAAATTAGGTCAATTAGAAGCATAATAAGAGTTTGGATAAATGCAGAATTGTCTTGGGAGAGTTTTTCTGAAAGTTTTAGAGAGTTCATTGAGGACGGATTATAATTGTTTGCACACCCATTTGTGGAATTTGAAATAGATGAACCATTGGGATTTAAAAGCAGTGAGTTGTGTTGTTGGAGCCGGTTTAGAGATAAGGTTTTTGTATGTGAATTTAGTTGAACGAGAAGAAGTTGTTGTAGAGGACGGAAGATGGTCGGATGAGGAGTCGCTAGATACAGCCTCAGCTAATGATTTTTTGACAGGTGGAAATAGTTTAGAAGCCTGCAGAAAAGGCAAGTTCTGAGAGGCCATTGAAATTTTAATATTTTTTGGCGAGATTGTTCTGGGCAAGAAGAGTTGATAGCTGTATGTGAGCCTGAGTAGTTAAAACATTTAGGTGAGGAGGAAGAAAGACCATTGGTCAGCTGCGTGGTTTTCTCCACATTTAAAACATCTGGGTTGAGATCTGCATGCAGTTTTGGTATGACCAAAACGGCAGCAATTGAAACATTGAGTGATGTGATATGTATACATTTCAACTGGCAATGAGTTGAACAATAAATATATATGGGTAGGAAGAGATTGACCTTCAAATGTGATAACGACAGATTGGGAGGGCTTCCAGGAAATTATTCCCTCAGAGGAGTCCTTGTAATTAGCCTCCTGGCTTTTATGGGATTGCCAATGTGTTGGGGGTTGAAAGTTAAGACAGAATTTATTATTATTAGATACATTATTATCAAACTACCTACCGACCAGTCGCATCTCATTTTACTATAAACTAATTTAAAAATAAAACAATCTTAAAGTTAGAATTAAAGTTAGAATTCAAGTGAATATAATCATTTTTGAGTTTGCGCACTGTCTGTGAGCTGCGCTATTCTAAAAAACGACAAACCGACATTAAATTTGTGTTTTATATCAACACCTTCTGACATACAAAAGAAGGTAACAAACAATCGTAATAAACATAGTGAAAAGTGAATCTAAATAACAAACATTAAAAATAATTACTACTAAACCAGTGAACCCGTTGTACGCACGTGAATTTCACGATTTATTTTTCAAAAAAACAGTCGTTATAAAGTGTCAAACAACTAAACCACAATTTAGACCTTTTGTACGACTATTTCGCAAGTCTATCAGTTATATTGGAATAAATCACGCCAACTGTCTATCGGTACTTGGCAGCGTGGTGAGAGGCGCCGACACATTCCGATCTACCTTCCTGGGACGTGAGTTCGAAACCCAGAGTAAACATTTATTTTTATTTTTTTTTACGTTGTGAAGTTTGATTTACTTACTGTCCAACAGATGGCAATCCAATAAATCATACAAAATAAATCCAATACTAAATCAAATATATACTGTAATTTTAAAAATAAATGTGATATTAAATCTAACAACAAAAATAAACTAAATATAATATTCTAATACAAATCCTTCAAAACTGTGATACTAAAATATAATTTTTTTACAACTCAGTTTCTGTGTCGATTGTTCATTGCAATACATAATAACTCCCTGCAATATGGAGAGCACCACCTGCAGTAAGTGCCCGGAACCCATACTCACGAGGGAATCAATGTTCTGGTGCTCCTCCTGCAAGGAGAGTCTACATTTCGCCTGCGGTGGCGTAAGTGAAGGTCATTACCGAAAACTCTCCCAAGAAAAACGCAATAATACCAAATGCACTGGCTGCAAGACGGAAACGCGCAGTACGGCGCGTTCTACTTCCATTTCCAGTAAGGAGACCCCAGCGGCCAGCACCACTAAAGTAGGTGAAACACAGCTCGACCTAATCACACATGAATTACGTCAAATCAAGACTGAGCTACAGGGATTCAAGAATGTCCAGACGAAATTATACGAAATGTTCGATGAATTCAAGGACTTCAAGGCCTCGCTAACATTCTTTAATAGCAAAATGGAGGGATTTGAAGAAGACTTTAAAAAATCTCTGATAAAACTACAAAGCATAGACTCCGTTCAAAAAAAAAACACAGAACTCGAGGCAAAACTAACTATGCTCGAATTAAAGATCGACGATCAAGATCGTCAACAAAAAAATTTTGCCGCCGAAATAAGAGGTATACCGGAGGTTGAAGGTGAGAATTTGGCAAATATTTTATTTAACATAAATCAGGAAATAAAAACAAACACTACGAGAAATGACATCGAGACCAGCTATAGGGCTCCGGGTAAGACAATCCCCCATAAAACCAGACCTATAATAGTGCGGTTTAAGCATGTTCACGTAAGAGATGACTTTTTAAACGATGTAAAAAGGTACAATATGAATGCTGGGTCTAAGGAAGACAAACTCAACACGACCTCAATAGGACTCTCCGGACCGCGCACGCCGGTATATATATCGGAACACCTGACTTCAACAAATAAACGCCTACTTTACCTAGCGAAGAAGACGGCTATTGATAAAAAACTTGCATTCGTATGGGTAAAAGCGGGACGAGTATATATACGCCAAACCACGGAATCGAGAGCTGTACATATCACCTCTGAGAATATCTTACTTGCACTATGACTCACAAATGCAATCATACCCATACTACCTGTATCCCTTTTCAAAATGTTAATCATAGTGTTCCTATATTTCATGATATTTCTATTCCTTTCAAAAAAATACTACTATATTGCATTGTTCAATCCCCAAATAAGCACGATGTCAGACATTTCAATTAATAATTTAATTATTAACATTGTGGTGCATTTATATGTATATTACCCACACATTATCAGGAAATTCTTATATGACAAATTTACAACTACATCATTGTGTCTCTCTGACCCCACTACTTCACTTCACTATTATAAGAAATTACTAGCTAACCCTCAATTCACCACTAATACCAATTGTAATTTTTATTTGTACCATTCGAAGAACATGAAGTGGCTAATGTTTTCTCACAATTTATGTATTACAATAATTTATGTATATTATTTTATTTCAATAACTGAGCAACCAAACTTATGTCTTTTCAACCAAACTTATGTCTTTTCTCACAATTTATGTATTACAATAATTTATGTATATTATTGTATTTCAATAACTGAGCAACCAAACTTATGTACTCTTTGTTCACACATCAAAAACATAAATTTACCATCCCAAATTAATATTACCGTGAGGGTTTACTTACAGATAAATTACTCTAAAAATGATCCAACATTCTTTTGACATTCCCGATGAATCTATGCTCACATGCAACAATTATGTAGTTGATAATCCTAAAGACATAAATAAATACTGTTGGGAATCGTACAGTCTAAAAATTGTACACCAGAATATACGAAGTATTACCAATATTGATGATCTTCTCATATTTCTTGACCAACTTAAATTCACATTTGACATATTAGTTTTGACTGAGTGCTGGATCAATGAATACTATACCTCCAAAGAAATACAAAATTACACTGAATACCACACATCTATAAAAATAAATAAATCCAGTGGAATTGTTATCTATGTCAGGAACGGAATACAAGCTCAAGTTGACGAGCTCGCTTTATCACAAGCAAATTGTCTAAAAATAGTACTTAACAAAAATGTATGCATATTTGCAATTTATAGATCACCATCTTTCAACAATATTGATACCTTTCTTAATTCACTACATTCCAACATTAACAGCACAAACAACTCAGAACATCAAATAATCATTGGAGACCTAAATGTCAATATAATCTTAGACAATCACCGTCAATGCGATGATTATTTATGTTTTCTGAGCGAAAACGGTTTCACTCCAACAATTAACACCCCCACTAGAGTACAAGGCACGAGCAAATCCTGCTTAGATCACATTAACATAAAAAATATTAAGTTCATAGACTCGTTTGTCATACACACAACAATTTCAGACCATTATACCACGGCGCTCGGTCTTAGAAATAAGCCCTCCTCTGCTGCTAAAAACAAATATATTTCTAGAATAAATTACAGCAGCCTGCTCGAGGAGCTACGTACAGAAAAGTGGCATAACGTACTAAATCAGACTGACACTAACCAAGCAATGGACGAATTTATTAAGAAATTGCAATTCTACATATCTAATAACACTGTCAACAAATGTATCCCAAACAAACAATTTAAACTCATGCCATGGATCTCCCCTGGCCTTGTCAAATCTATTCACAGACGAAACCAACTCCACAAAATTGCGAAAAGGCAACCAGGTAATATTTCACTACAAGAACAATATAAGAAATATAGGAACTTGTGCAAAAAATTAATTAAAACAACAAAAGAAAAATTCTACAAACAATATATATACGAAAACACATTAACTCCGAAACGTTTCTGGGATATATTTCGAAAAATCACCAAAACAAAAAATAATAAGTCGTCATTCATACAATAATTAGACACTAAAAACACAAACACTGCTGACCCCAAGGGGATGGCTAATTTTGCAAATCACTATTTTACTTCCGTAGGAGCTTCACTCGCTAACAAAATACTCGATAAATGTAAGAAAACTGAATCCGATCTAGCCAACATTCCTTCAACTGTTTATAATTGTAAAGCAGATGAGATTCAAACTACGACTAATGAAGTAATGAAAATGATAGATGAACTCAAGACATCGAATGCTTGTGGGTCAGATAAAGTGTCAACAAATTTGCTAAAAGTGTTGAAACCACTTATAGCTAGTGTAACGGACGTAGTTGACCATATTATTTAATTTCATAAAAATTGTTTACTTTTATAAAATGTCCCTACTCCACGCCACTGGCGAAATCACCACTCCCCGCCACTGGTCATTTTGTCCAATTTTCGGCCCAAGCGGCTTGAAAACTTTGACTCCGAATGGCATCGATACCGCACCGCCCGCTTACCTGCCGCGTGGATCGATGATTCAACATTTTTCTATGTAAAAATTACTAAGAAAAATGGATTTTTAAATATTGTAAATGTCTATTTTTTACTTGTTCATCCCCTCGGCGGTAGTCAAATAAACACTATTTTCGATATACTACCGCTGAGGAGATATTAAAAAAGCTGTTTTTCACCCATATGTAAACCCATTTTTGAACAATATTTTTTTACCCTTTTTGCGTGTACAAAAATCCAGGAACCTCGTAGCATAGTGAATCTTATCTCTTTCTGAGCGCTATGTTACGGGGGACCTCGGAAAAATACTAACTTAACATGTTTTACAAATTTGATCGCTTGAGATCATTTTTACACATTTATTTTACAAACATTTCTTATTTTTTGTCGTATCTTGACAAACAAAAAATCTAGTTGTCAAGATACACATTCCTATAACTACTATGCATTTAAACTATGTAATTATCATTCATGTAAGCGCTCAAAATCTTTTCTAACTCTCAAATTTAAGCGACTGCCTTCAAGTGTGCTACCGGCAAAATGAATATGCGACATTTTTCCGGGGCATATAAACACATATCTGGCGCGGGTACAATCCCCCACCACTTTTGGACTCAAAACCCAATGTCGGGTGCGAGTCAGGCTAATTAAATATAAGCAGCCACAAAATTGAAATAAAGCCCTCATCAGAAAAAAACTTCAAGAGCACGTTAATTTCACCTGGAATTTGAAAATTCAAGAGATAAATCCACAGGACGGCTCTCTGTGGAAATTATCCAAAACTCTAAAAGCCACCCCCACCCCTAACCACCCCATTCACGCCGAAAACGGCCTCGTCTTCGACGATCAGGACAAAGCGGAGGCGTTCGCTGACAGTCTTGAAAATCAATTCAGTCCCAGCTTCAAACACGCCGATCTAGATCACATTGCAAATGTCAACCGCAAAATCAATAATGTTTTAAATAATCTCCCCAATACAAACATACATTTCACTACCCCAGCCGAGGTTATCCGCGCTATAAAAAGCCGGAAAAATAAAAAAGCCCCCGGCCCCGACGGCGTAACAAACTTCGCTCTTAAAGCTCTCCCCCAAAAAGGAATACTAGCATTAGTAAATCTCATCAACACAGCCCTCAGACTGCGCTATTTCCCGAAAAACTGGAAACACGCGCACGTCATTCTCATCCCAAAACCGGGAAAAGACCCCCTCTTCTGCGAAAATCACCGTCCAATCAGCCTTCTATCAAACATCGGTAAAATTTACGAACAGATCCTTTTGACACGGCTCCTCAAGCACATTGACGAGGTTTCAACATTACCTGAAGAGCAACACGAGATCAAATCACTCCACCCTCCACCAACTTCTCAGAGTCTCCGAAATCATCATCGGTGGCTTCAATACCAAGCGATCAACTGGCGCCATTTTCCTGGACATAGCCAAAGCTTTCGATAAAGTATGGATAAACGGCCTACTTCTCAAACTCCACGAAACAGGCATCGATCCCCAACTACTCGGTGCCTTCAAATCATTTCTACGCCAACGTACTTTTCAAGTAAAATACGGTGGCGCTCTCTCAAAAAAACGTTTCATGACAGCTGGGGTCCCGCAAGGGTCTCTGCTTTCTCCAATCCTTTTCAATGTCTACACTCACGACATCCCCCTCTCTGAAAACTCAAATTCTCACAAAGCTCTGTACGCAGATGACACCACAGTTATGGTTAGATACTGTTCACCCAGGATGATTACGTACCGACTACAAAAAAACATTGACTTACTCCAAGATTGGTACGATAAATGGCGTATAGACGTGAATCCCTCAAAGAGCGTGGCCGTCTTTTTCTCTCGTAGAAAAGGCAGCCGCGCCCCGCGAGAGGAAATAACAATGTACGGCCAATCTATACCGTGGGAAAAATCGGCCAAATATCTTGGAGTTACACTTGACAGACGACTCACATGGAAAAAACACATAAATATTACACTACAAAAAGCAAAAAACACATCCAACGCCCTTTACCCGTTGCTACACTCAAACTCAAAAACTTCCATACAAAACAAACTACTCATCTACAAAACACAAATACGCCCCATCATGTCATACGCCTCACCCATTTGGGGCACAGCAAACACAAAAAGTCTCGCCACATTCCAGAATGTCACACTTAGAAGATTCACCAAAAGCCCTTGGTTCGTCCGTAATAGTATAATTAATTCAGGCACGAAAATCCCCCCATTTAAAACTCATGTGGTAGAATTAGCCAAAACATTCTATGCGAAACTTCCTATGCACTCAAATCCCAGCATAGCATGTCTCGGGCGCTCAAGTCCCGACGACGAACCCACCTATCCATTCCCAGTCTCTATAACCTTCCCCCCTTGATGAGTGGACTTAAATAAAAAATTAAAATTGCAACCAAATATACAAAAAATATAGTATACATTTACAAACAATCAACTTTAAAAACGATTTTCTAATTAAAAAAAACAAACACAAAATTTACAAAAAAATATATGTAAAAAAATTCCTATAATCAAAAAAAATTAATAAATAAAATACAAAAAATATAGTATTTTAGTCCTATAAGTTGCTATAGGCAGCCCACTCATCGGGTAGAAAAAAACCATCCCCCAGGTACTTTACACCCTCAGTTCACGAGACATGGAGAAAATATTCCCCGACACTCGTATTTTGCACAATAGGATACCAGAAAATAAATTAGTTCATCTTTACCACCAAAACCAAGCGTTTTATTTATCAACAAGTGACTCCTGCTCAACACCTGCCTCACCTCGCCAAGTCTGCTGCTCCAAGATCTTCTGGTGTTACCTCTTCGAGACCAGCCAGCCCTCCTTTGGAAAACCGCCAACACCAGAAGCGAGCAGAGACGAAAGCACACCCAGTGCCCACCATTCACCAAGCCTGGGTGCGGGAGGCAGATTTCATCACCAATATCAACTACAATCATCATCATCGGCCGTAAAGGAGCATCTCATCGGTTGAAGACACGGTTTGGACCCGGCGCCTAAATCTACAGTCTTGTGCGGACTCCCGTCCAGTACAAGTGGTCCTTCGAGCCGGGATTCTCACACGCCTTCAACCAGGATGTCTCCAACTTTACGGTCGAGCCGGATCCAAGACGATGGATCCTCAACACCATCTGCAGATGCCCTGGACGCTGGGTCTCAGGCCACGGCTGTGGTTCACGTCACGCCTGACGTAACCCCCATGCCCACGCCCAGCACTACTCCTGACATGGCACCACCTGCAGATCATGACTCACCGCCCTCCATATCTCAAGAGGATGCGATGGAGTCATTGCGACAACAGCTTCGCAGTCAAACCGAGCACATTGAGAGACTTAAAGCAGCTCTTCAATCAGCTCCAACAGCAGCAGCCCCTGCCCCTCCTGGACCTTCGAAGCTCCTGGAGAGGTCACCACCATCATGGACGCAGCCCGGCCAATCGAGCCCGGTGCCTCTGGTGGACCAGAGGTATGAGGAACCAGCAGCAGCAGCGCCTGCCCGATCTGGACCCGTACTCCTGGAAGGGTACCCTGCTCAAGGAGGACCCTGGCGCTTCCAAGGGTACAGCCCTGGATGGGTGCAGCCCGGCTAACCGAGCCCGGTGCCTCTGGTGGACCAGAGGTACTCAGCAGCGGCGCAGCCAAGGCCAGCCGGTCCCCCGCCCTCGTCACCCTGGCCCAATGCAGGGTGGCCAAACATGATGCAGCCTGGACCCTCTGGCCCCGTACCGCCCGCCCCTCTGATAGAACAGAGGCAAGCCGTACCTGAAGTGCCAGCCGGACCTGTACCTCTGGTGGACCAGAGGTACGCATCACGAGCGCAGCAAGAGCCAGCAGGCCCTGCGCAACCAGCACCCTGGACCATTCAGGGATGCCCAGTACTGGTGCAGCCTGGACCTCATGGCCCTGTGCTGCCCGTACCTCTGCCCCACCCGGGGTACCCAGCGCCGACGCCAGGATCACCTGCCGGACTGCTGGAGCAGTGGGACGTGCCATGGACACAGCCTGGACCACCTGGACCCTCTGGACCATCTGGACATGTGCCGCCCGTACCACTGCGCGAACAGGAGTATGGCGTGCCGGCACGGCCAGATGGCCCGCCCACAGCCAGTACCAGCTCCATGCCGAGATTCCCGCCCCAACCTACGGCGGATGAGACGGCCCAACATACCAGAGCCTGGGTTCAGCATGATGGCAGTCCCATGGCTCAGCTGGCCTCCGCCCTGACAGAAGCCATCAGAGCTTCAAGGGCTCAGGACAGCCCCCGTCCCACAATCGAGGACGATCCACGAATGGCGGCCCTTATTGCCAGACAATCTATGGCCAAGGACCTGCCTCCATTCTCTGGAGATCCACTGGAGTGGCCCACCTGGAGGGCACAGTTTAACCAGTCTACCTCCACATGTCGGATGACCTCCAGTGAAAACTTGATCCGCCTACAGCGGGCCCTCAAGGGGAAAGCCCGAGAAGCCGTCGGCCCCCTTCTGATGGACCCTGCTCAGGTTCCGGAGATCCTGGCAGTCCTGGAGCAGAGATTTGGAGGGACTACCTCACTCGCTGCTCTGATGCTGGACAAGGTGAAGAAGCTGCCCCACCTCACAATTGAGGCTTCTCTGGAGGACATCGCAGACTTCTCTGGCACAGTTCAGAACCTGGTGGCATCACTCCGCTCCCTCAACAATGATGGCTACCTGACGAATCCAGCGCTGCTCAGTGACATTGCGGGGAAGATGCCGCCCACCTTGCGGTTGGCGTGGCTGATGGAAGTGCGGCACTACGAGGCCTCCGCTACCATCTGCCAGTTTGCCGCCTTCCTGAAAACCGTCGCGAACGCCATCCCAAAGTCCGGTTTGGTTGACCCCGCGAGGTCCCGCCCACGCCGTGAACATACGCTCGCCACAACGGAACAGTTTTCGCGCAAAAACGGTGCTAAAAAACGTGATACCTGTGAAAGTTTCCTAAATATGTCTGCCGCGTCAGAAAAGTTTTCGCGAAAAAACAATTCGAACAAAAGTGATACTTGTGACAACAGTTTAAACACGTCTGCCGCGTCAGAACGGTTTTTATCGCGGGAAAACAATGTTTACAACAACAATTCTAGTGAAAAACAACATTTCGCGCAAAATAATCGAAAGCCCCAAAATTTGTCTGGTAATAATCGAATGCCCCAAATTTTGTCTGGTAATAATCGAGAAAATAATCGAAGCGGGGAAAAAGTGCAAAACAGTTACAATGAAGTTCGCGAGTTCGACAACCGCGCCGGGTGTGTTCAGTGCGGTGAAAATGGCCACCAACTTAGCGAATGTCGTACTTTCGCCGCGAAAGACATAAAAACCCGTTTTGTGACAGTTAAAAGTGCCGGATTGTGCCGAGTATGCCTCAATGGCAAACATTTTACCAAATTCTGCAAAGTTAGTGACTGGTGCGGAGTGGGGGAGTGCAGATACCCCCACCACCGACTTCTTCACAACCCGAACTATCGTGAAAATAACAATACAGTGGCAAACGTTCACAATGTGACGCCACACCGAAAGTGCCGTGTTAAAAGTGGTGGGGGTCATTTTGTCGGGCCCCAAGCGACAGATTAAAACCTTTGCGCTTCTGGACGAGGGCTCAACTGTCACCCTTATTGATGCCACCACAGCACAGAAAATCGGCACAACCGGACCTACCCGTGAGCTACGACTACACGGAGCAAAAAATATGTGCTCAACAGACTTAACGTCCCGCCGCGTGCCAATCACTCTACGCGGCGCCGGAATCTCTGATGAGTACGTCATCAAGGCCAACACCGTCCAGCAGCTCAGCCTTCCTGAACAGAGGATCCACGGCCGCTACATCACCCCCACACTTCTCATCGGGCAAGACAATGTACACCTTATTGTCTCGAGGGAAGTGCGCGACGTTCGTGACTCTACGCGAATATTGTCACGGACGGCGTTGGGGTGGATCACCCATGGCGGAGGGCCCCCTGAACACGAAGCTGAGGCTACAACACTGGCCCTGCGCGAGGAGAACCACAAAGACGACCTCATGAGTGATCTCATCAAACACAATTTTGCGATTGACTCATTGGGGATCACGTCCGCCTCTCGTGTAACTGCGCACATAGTACGTGCAAATCAGCTGATGGAAGATACAACCCATCAACTGACATCTGGCCGATGGGAAACCGGCCTTCTGTGGAAGGAGAATAATATCACACTGCCTGACAATCGGCAATGTGCATTAAAACGATTGTGGTCTCTGGAGAGAAAATTATCGAAGGAAAAGGACTTGGCAACCGCCTATGCAGCTAAAATCAACGGACTTATAACACAAGGCCACGCACGTGAACTTACGGATCGAGAGGTAGAAAAACCCTCTGCCCGCAAATGGTACCTACCGCATTTTGCCGTAGTGAACCAAAACAAACCAAACAAGATCCGTGTGGTGTTTGATGCTGCCAGCCGCTGCCGAGGGACCTCCCTCAATGATCAGTTGCTGACTGGGCCTGACCTGCTGACTTCGTTGTTAGGAAACATACTCCGGTTTCGAGAGGGAAAAATAGCTCTCGCCGCCGACATCAAGGAGATGTTTTTACAAGTGAAAATCAAAAGTGAAGATCAACAGTCACAATTGTTTTTATGGAGACCAACACCTCAACAAGAACCACGTACTTACATGATGTCATCAATGATGTTTGGCGCTACCTGTTCACCAAGCAGCGCCCAGTACGTGCGAAACAAAGTGGCCCAGGAGAATTCTGCACTATTCCCTGCTGCCGCAGCCGCCATCCAAACAAAGTTTTATATGGATGACTATTTGGATGCGGTCGATACCAAAACTGAAGCGACAGCACTCATCACTACTGTTGCCAAAGTGCTGTCAACTGGAGGATTCCACCTAACAAACTGGGCCTCTAACGACACTTCAGTGATGGCTACTATCCCGCTTATAGACCGAGCCAGGTCAGCCATCACCATAAACAGCGGAGAAGCAGATACCGAGAGAATCCTCGGACTTCTGTGGGATCCTGTCACAGATCGATTTTTATATGCATTTCGCGATGCTGTCGATCCTGAACTGATCAGCAAGCCTACCAAACGCCAGCTGCTCAGCATTGTCATGAAAATCTTCGACCCTGTGGGCTTCGTCGCTTGCCTCACAGTCCGATCGAAGATACTACTACAAGCTGTCTGGCGATCCAACATCGGATGGGACGACATCATCACACCTGAGCACAACGAAAGGTGGATGGACTGGCTGGGACTTCTGCAAGACTGCAAAGTTGCCATACCTCGGCGCTGCTTGCAAAACAAAGAGAGCTTCGTCACCCTCCACCTCTTCTGTGATGCCTCAGAGCAGGCATGCTGTGCAGTCGCCTACCATACCGAGGAGATTGATGGGAACACCACAGCCACCTTCTTGGCCAGCAAGTGCAAAGTGGCTCCTCTGAAACCTCTATCAATACCCCGCCTTGAGCTACAATCGGCGCTCATGGCGGCCAGACTGGCAGCAACCCTGAAGAAAGAATGTCGCAGCAACATTGCGCGAACAGTGTTCTGGACAGACTCGACAACAGTGTTGTGCTGGCTGCGCACAGATCCACGCACATACTCCGCCTTTGTGGCCAACAGACTCGGCGAAATCGACGAGCTCACCCGCATTGCAGATTGGAGATGGGTCCCTACCAAACTAAACCCGGCAGACATCGGCACCCGAGACGTCAACACTCCTGACCTCTCGCACTCTGGACGATGGTTCAGTGGACCAGCCTTCCTGACCTCAGACGAGGCAGAATGGCCGCGCGAACGGTGCAAACTGCCTCAGCCTGATGATGGCACCCTGGAAGTGAGGCCTCAATACGTTGGCATCACAACAACTGTGGCAGAGACACTGCCCGAAATCAACAGATTCTCTTCATGGCGTCGACTTATTCGAACTACCTGCTGGATACACCGTTTTATTAAAAGGTGTCGTGGAAAACATCACGAACAACCTGATAAATATTTAAGAAGCGATGAAATCAAAGAAGCAGAGGCCCGATGGGCAAGAATATGTCAAGAAGAGACATTTTATCATGACATAAATGCGCTCCAGAAAGGAGATCCACTACCAAGTGACAGCCGGCTCAAAGCCTTGAGCCCCTTCCTTGGACCTGACGGCCTACTGAGGATGAATTCCAGATTACAAGCCCTCAGTAAAGTGCCTCAAGCAGTGCGGACACCGATCATATTAGATGGTGATCACGCCTATACAAGACTTCTGGTGAGACATCATCACCAGGAAGCCAATCACCCAAGTACGGAGAGAACGATGGCTGAGGTGCGAGGCAGCTACCTTGTGCTGCGACTGCGAACAAATATTCGGATGATCGCCCACAACTGCCCCACCTGCAAGATGCGCAGGAGCAAGCCAGCCCCCCCACTTATGGGGCCCTTGCCGCCATCAAGGCTAGCCCACCATGTTCCTCCATTCACAAACTGTGGACTAGATTACTTTGGGCCGATGGAAGTCACCGTATGCAGACATCGGGAGAAAAGATATGGTGCAATCTTCACATGTCTATCTACTCGTGCCATTCACCTTGAGCTGACAACTTCACTGACCACGGACTCCGCCATCATGGCTTTACAACGCATGACGGCGCGCCGAGGCCAACCAAAAGCTCTGTACTCAGACAATGGTACGAACTTCCATGGTGCTGACAACGAGCTGAAGGATGCCATCGAATCACTCAAAAATGATACTCGGATGAGGGATCATTTGTCAACAAAGGGGATCGAATGGAACTTCATCCCTCCAATGTCTCCTCATATGGGGGGAGCTTGGGAGCGCCTGGTGCGTTCTGTAAAAACCGCCCTGAAGGCCATCTTGCTGGAACGAGCTCCACGCGAAGAGACCTTGAGGACAGCGTTTGCCGAGGCCGAGTGGACTGTAAACAACCGCCCCCTCACACACGTCTCGGTGGATCCCAGGGACGAAGAGCCCCTCACCCCCAACCACTTTTTACTGGGAAGAGCCGGAAACCGACCTCATCTGTCACTATACGACAGGCAGGATGAGGAGGTATGCCTCCGTCGCCAGTGGCGTATCAGCCAACAACTCGCTGATATGTTCTGGAGACGGTGGCTCCGCGAATATCTCCCCACCCTGGCTGCTCGCCAAAAATGGCAACAGCCAGTCATCCCCATCAAGAAGGATGACCTTGTGATCATCATGGACCCCGCTATGCCCCGCAACAGCTGGCCACGCGGTCGAGTCCTTGATGCCACCCCTGCTGCAGACGGCCAAGTGAGGACCGCCAGGATCCAGACGAGCACCGGAATTTACGTCCGCCCCGCTGTGAAGCTCGCTGTAATCCTGCCGGCCCCGCCTACCGATGCAACATCAACAGTACCACCAGCCCAGCACCATCCCAGAGGGACTGGCCGCCGCGGACTGCGCCGTACCAACAAACGTCCTATTTTTTAGTTCAGCATAGCTAAACGGGGGGAGTGTAACGGACGTAGTTGACCATATTATTTAATTTCATAAAAATTGTTTACTTTTATAAAATGTCCCTACTCCACGCCACTGGCGAAATCACCACTCCCCGCCACTGGTCATTTTGTCCAATTTTCGGCCCAAGCGGCTTGAAAACTTTGACTCCGAATGGCATCGATACCGCACCGCCCGCTTACCTGCCGCGTGGATCGATGATTCAACATTTTTCTATGTAAAAATTACTAAGAAAAATGGATTTTTAAATATTGTAAATGTCTATTTTTTACTTGTTCATCCCCTCGGCGGTAGTCAAATAAACACTATTTTCGATATACTACCGCTGAGGAGATATTAAAAAAGCTGTTTTTCACCCATATGTAAACCCATTTTTGAACAATATTTTTTTACCCTTTTTGCGTGTACAAAAATCCAGGAACCTCGTAGCATAGTGAATCTTATCTCTTTCTGAGCGCTATGTTACGGGGGACCTCGGAAAAATACTAACTTAACATGTTTTACAAATTTGATCGCTTGAGATCATTTTTACACATTTATTTTACAAACATTTCTTATTTTTTGTCGTATCTTGACAAACAAAAAATCTAGTTGTCAAGATACACATTCCTATAACTACTATGCATTTAAACTATGTAATTATCATTCATGTAAGCGCTCAAAATCTTTTCTAACTCTCAAATTTAAGCGACTGCCTTCAAGTGTGCTACCGGCAAAATGAATATGCGACATTTTTCCGGGGCATATAAACACATATCTGGCGCGGGTACAATCCCCCACCACTTTTGGACTCAAAACCCAATGTCGGGTGCGAGTCAGGCTAA